>QQNG01000160.1:0-399583 GCA_003666085.1 Pseudocercospora crystallina
AACGGGCGTAGTACGACGTGTAGTTACTATATATCTCGGTACGCGATTCCTACTAACGATTCCTACTAACGCTCCTATATAAAAAATTCCGCGCTTACCGAATCGGGCTACGACTTTAAGTTGAAATCACCCCTTCCTATTAGTTAGGTAATTATCTACTACCGCTACTAGTATATATATCTATATATACCACCTACTACTCTAGCGGTACACTATAATCCGTCTATATATACCGGTAATCCGGGTACGGGTAGACAATCCGCTTCTAGATATATAATATCTTCCCGATCCTCTATAACACTATATAAATTAGCTACTATACTAGCTATCTCGCGAGAATTGTCCTTAGAAATACTCTTATACTAGTCCTAAATATACCTTAGGACATAGGCCGGTATAACTACGTATTAGTACCGCTTATATACGATAATACGGTATTACGGATAATACTCGAACATATTAGAAAGTAACTCCTTATCTAGCTAATGCTTAAGGTACTAAGTAGGGTCTAGGCTTAGTACCTCCTCTTATCTTATATTTATAGTTTAGAGATAGTACCTCTATCCTTTTTATATACTATAAATTAGGTCCCTTAGTTTGCCTAACCTCTTAAAATCTGACAGAACAATATATTAAATTAATCTATAGCGTCGGTGTCGCCGTACTATCTCTATTATCTTTATATAGGAAAACACGATATTACTACGGTACGCGGTCGCATATTTACCCTTATTTCGGCTACTTCTACCGGTACCCTATATTCTTATAGACTACTACTTTAGCCTCTCTAGGCGCTAGGCTACCGGCTACCGTACGAACTTTAAAATAATCCTTACCGATTTTCTCTCGACGAAAGCGGTTCTCTACTACTACTTCTTATCTCTAAAGGTAGTATAATCGACTCCTCTATTCTTAACTTAAACTTATGGATTTTTAGGGCATTTTTCGAGTAGTTCTCTCTAAATATGTTAGGGTTGCTTCTAGTATTTATAGAGACGTATTTCTAGTACGTACGCGAACTTTATTTATATAGGGCTGTTATTTATAGAGCCGTAATATGTTTGGGACATTATAGGTAGAGGATTATTATCTTAGAGAGGGAGAAAACAGTATAGTAGATTCCCCTCTTATTAAAGTATAAGATATATCCTATATTTAGAGAGAGGGTATTATATAAACTCTTACCCTTTTATTAATATTATAAAGGATATAGTCTAAGTTATTACTTAAAGTAAACTTGTTTTAGATAATAAATCCCTAGTAATAGTTATACTAGCTTAAGATAAGGACTAGGAGGAAAGTATAGATTAAATTACCTAGATAACTTATTAAAAGGAGTATTAGAAAGTAACTCCTTATCTAGCTAATACTTAAGGTACTAAGTAGGGTCTAGGCTTAGTACCTCCTCTTATCTTATATTTATAGTTTAGAGATAGTACCTTTATCCTTTTTATATACTATAAACTAGGTCCCTTAGTCTACCTAACCTCTTAAAATCTAATAAGTCTCTATAAAGCGAAAATACTATATACTACTAAGTACCTAGCCTATACGAGTAGTGCTATAGCCTTAAAAATATTAACTTAGTATTTTCGCGGGACTCTATATAGTTAGCTTAGGTAGTATAAATCTGGATTTATAAGTATAAAGTCTTCTAGTAAAATATTAATCGAGTAATCGCCTAGGCGACGAAGTTCTATTAGGAACCTAAGGGTCTTTATAATTAGAACCGATAGTTAAAGCAAGCCGACTCTAAGAAAGAGGAGCCCTATCTCTTAATCTCTACTCCTCTCCGTTCGTGGCCAGACTTTTGTGCCCGGATAATCCTATTCCTTGTACCTAGAGTTGATCAATTTGTGAGAGAAAGGTTTGGATGGGAGCTTTGGAACCGATTCTGTCGCTCCTTCTCCAGCAGCGGTCAGCTCTCTACGCGCTGATGATCGTATTCCCTGTACCCAGGATTGGACAACACTCAAGAAAAGTGCTCTGATCAGAGCCTTTAAAATGACTAGATCGCATGCAGAAGGCGGAAAATTGAACGGTAGCGTCTTCCAGGTCATTTTCACATCAATTGGAGACGCTGGGCAGCTGATGTCTTGGGAGCTGGAGCACTTGGGCAGAATCTCTCTCGTGAGCTCGAGTGGACACAAAGCTGGCATAGAAGAACTCAGCAGCGGAAGCGTCCACGGTCGTCGCGCCTTTTAAATCCAGGTTTCATCCCCTCTTGTCTCGAATTCTTCTCCTGTAAATCGCCACGAATGCCGAGCATCTCCGTGCCCGAGTCTCGTCTGCTGAGACAAGATGATGCGATGCATCAGGAACCGTCCTTCTGCTGCAGTCGTGAGCCTCTCTATCTCATTCGTCTGCGATCTTCCTGGAGTATAAGCAGCGGAGGAACGATGGGGATATTGACAGCAAGAGCAGTCAGGTCTGCTTCTCAAGCATGCGAGCTGGTGCAGTGTGGGACTTTCTCCTGCGACCAGCATCCAACACAGTCCATCTCTTCCTGTAGCAAGACTACCTGGCTCTTGCAAGCAATGGTCGAATTCAAGGTTGCGGGTACGTCGAGCGCATTTCGAGATGCTACTGCTGGCGGGAAACGTCTCATACACTGCGCTTCAGGAGTCGGAGAAGGACATTGGCGGACTGGGCCAGGCGCGATTGGCATTGCTTTGATGGCGCGCAGAGGGGGTCGTGGGCGATACGAGTCAGCAGTACAGCTTACTATAGATGTCGCGCCCAGGTTTAGCATTGCTGTGATGGTGGGAGTATGCTATGTTCGCAAATGTGAGAGATGGAGGAGGTGAGGATGGACAGCGGAGCAACTATTTTCCGGTCTCCCTTGATAAGGCTACATGTGCAACAACTTGAAGACTTGATCGCCTCTGCTTCAAACATCATCTACAGCTCAAGAACAAACATCCTTCACAGTCTCAGGACCCTGTGCATAAGTCATTCTTTCGATTGATCAAGCCTCCAAAGCCCTTCCAAGACCGCTATGATTGTTCAGCAGCCCGGCGCGAATAATGAGACAGTTCCACGCTGTTTCTGAGGTGAGGACGGAACCTTCCCAGTCTTACGCAGAGGCCTTCTTTCCAGAAATTCCGAGGTGTCGTCAAATTCCAAAAGGAGACTCCCGCTTGGATGCTGGCCGTCGCCATCTTGAAACAACTTGGTCAAGATCGAGATGCTGCTTCCAAGCCTCTGGCTGCTGGCCTCCATTCTTATGCTCCATCATCGATTGTTTCTCCCTCCATGCCTCTTCCCAAACCCTCATCATGGCGATGCTGACGTACTGCATTGCCTTCTACCCCACGAGCAAGCCACTATACTAATGTAGGACGATGCCGAAACTTTAGACTTTCAGACCCCGCGATGGCATCTGTACCGCACGTGCTCAGAGCTCACGATGAAGCTACTCCACGATCACTGGAAGCCAGCGATTTGCGTCCAGCACTGGAGTCTCTGCAGATGGATGTCTTTCGTCCCGCTTTCATGACAACTGGGAGCTTTGCCGGACCTTGCATTGCAGCTCGAAGATCCGAGGGCTGGCTGGGAAGGATCATGGACTTTGCATTGATCATATAGGTAGGACTGTCAGCTTTTTCCCCTTCAAGTTCCTTTGTTCCTGCAGAAGAAGACTCATCAAGAACTGCGACGCGATGTCAGAATCCCAGGCGAACGAGTTCACGCCTCTACTCCCAGCGGAAGAGCATGGCCCACAAGACGATCAGGATTTCCCTCAGTCAGCCAGCAATGAGACAAGCCACCTCACAGCGAGATCATCTGGCGAGCAACAACACAGAAAAAGCAGCGGTCGAGCAGGTCGAAACTCCATAGCCTCAATTATCATCAGACGAGGACAACGAGGATCCACAGACGAGGCCATTTCTTCGGCCATTGACGACGAGTACGATGGTGAAGAGCTTGTACGAGCACGATCAAGGCTGAACTCGTATCCTGTTCTTCCACCTCCAGAGAGTATCAAGAGGAAAGATGAGGAAACCATCCATAGGATTCGGCATGTTGGCAGTCAAGATACAGGAGAAGCTGGGGAGATTGACCCCGAAGACGACCCAAATTCGAAGTATATGCGTGTAGGGCCTCTGAGGTTCTGGTTGGTGTTCACGACAGTGCTGCTCGGTAAGTTGAGCATGCATGCTCCGAGAAATTTCAAGACGCTGATCAGAACTTTTCGGAAGGCTACTTCGTTGCATGCTTCGACATCACCCTCATGGCCTCAAGTCATCCAGTCATCACATCCTATTTCAACGCCTCCAACGAAGCCTCGTGGCTCACGACCGCCTTCATGATTACCAACACCGGATTCCAGCCATTGTGGGGACGCCTTTCTGACACCATTGGACGTAAATCAGTCTACTTGATCGTACTTACAATCTTCGCTTTGACCAATCTGTGGTGCGGTCTATCGAACAGCATCGGATCGTTCATTGCAGCAAGAGCCGTCTGTGGCGTTGGAGCAGGAGGCACCATGAGCATGGGCCTGGTCGTTGTAAACGATTTGGTCAAGATCGAACATCGCGGCACATACATCAGCCATATCAACGTTGCATTTGGACTGGGTGCTGCGTGCGGCGCTGCTTTCGGTGGGGTCATTTGTGATTCGATGTGAGTGGATGCTGCCATCCTCAACGCAGACACTGACTCGTGAAAACAGCGGCTGGCGATGGGCGTTCGGTGTCCAAGTCCCAATCATTCTGGTCTGCGGAGCTTCTGCCTTCTTCACGGTCCCTAATCGTCTCGGCCCAATGCTAATCAGCAAGTCCACGAACAAGCAAGGCGACAATCCAGGTTGGGCCGCTATCAAGAACTTCGACAGTCTGGGCCTCACTCTCCTCGTCTTTGCCGTTGCATTCTTCATCCTGTTCTTCAACATGGGCGGAAACGAACTCCCGTGGAGCCACCCGCTAATTATTGTCTTCATCGTCCTGGCTGTGGTCCTGAGCGCCGCCTGTCTTTGGGTCGAGAAGAGAGCAAAGCAGCCGATCATGCCACTACATCTGCTCGTCACACATCCATACGCCAATCTGACATATGCCAACTTCCTTGCCGGTGTCGCGAGCAACACCGTCCTCTTCAACGCGCCGCTGTGGTTCCAAGCGGTCGAGCTCAACACGCCTTCAGCATCTGGATTACGTCTTGCAGCTCCCGCCATTGGAGGCTCAATTGCTGGAGTCGCGACGGGCTACACGTAAAATAAACTCGCTTTAAGATACTCAAGCCACAGCTGACTTTCTTGCAGAATCACCTACACCAGACGACTGAAACCAATGCTCATCATCGGCGCCGTCGTCTATCTCGCCGGCAGTATCGCCGTATATTTCATGAACCAGAACTTCAGCGAAGCAGTCAAAGTTGTCCTCATCACCCCAACACCTTTGAGCCAAGGCTTCATCTATCCCGGCAGCATGATGGCCGCATTCGCGACTTCCTCTCAGGAAGATCAAGGCGTCATCACAACGACTCTGTCGCTCTGGAGAAATCTAGGAATCGTCGTTGGGGTGTCAATCTCAAGCCTGGTTTTCCAGAACATGCTGAACGTCCATCTTGAGAAAGAAGTGATGGGCCCAGATGCTGCAAAGTGGATTGATGTGGCGCGAGGAAGCGTGAGAGCTATTGTGGGAATGCCAGAGCCGTATCAATCTCAAGGTAGGCATCGATGAGGAGTTGTCATTGCTTTGATCGAATGCTGACACAGTTCTTCACAGTCCGAGACGCTTATGCTGCTGCGCTGAGACTCAGCTTCATCACAGCGATCGTTGCGTCCGCGATACTCCTCGTAGCGATGGTCCCGATGAAGCTGCCAAGGTTGAGAAAGGGGCAAGCAGCAAATGTCGCTGGGGGCGAGTAGAGGCCGTGGACAGAATCACCTCCTCCCCGACAGCTTCTCGAAGTCTCTTGCCCTCTCGTACCTGTCCATATCACTATCTTGTCCACTACTGCGCCTTGTTCCACCTTGTTCTACTTGCTGGCTCCCGGACCACCCATCTCTTCTGCCACCATCACTAGCTGGCACGTAATCGTACGCCAGGCTGATGTCGTCTTCTCCAGGCTCGGAACTTGCCCCACTGGTGCCGCTTGCCTGGCGAAAGCCGGGACGCAGGTAGCGACTGACTCGTGTAGTGATGGTCTTGCGGATCTCAGGGCGGGGCGGCGTGGGTGGCGATGGCGCAGCTGGCAACATTGTGGATGACTCCATCACTGCTGGCCCTCTGCGACGCCGCCTTGACTCTGACAATCGCTCTGCTCGCATATCGTCTGAGCTGCCGACTCTTGACCTGGGCTTTCCTGATAGGATCTGTGCGAATTGCGAGTACACTCCCGCCAGCAAAGCACCGAGCAGGGGTCCAATCCAATATACCCAGTGATAAGAGGGAAAGCTTTTCGCGGCCACGCAGAGCGAGAAGGACAGCACCGGATTGAGCGAGGCTCCCGTGTACCCCAGGCCCATAAACTTCGCAACCAAGAGTGCAATGCCAATTCCCAAAGGCGCAGTAAACGACAAGATGCCGGTACGAGGCACAAAGATGATCGCGACCACGACGAGCAATGTAGTGAGGAACTGCGATTGTCAGTCAGTGTCGTGACACCAATGTCAAGCATCCGATACCGACCATTTCGAAGAACAGACCTTGTGCCACATTAAGCTGTGGTGAAAGCACCGTCTGGATCCTTTCAATGCCGTCGCCTGGCAAGATAGCTTTGACAACCTCGCTCGCGATAACGGCAGAGACGATCTGCACCGGCATCAGAATCACCGCCCTCGAAAAGCTGACAGCTCCTGAGAACAGTAGTCCGAGAGTGACGGCTGGATTGAAGTATCCAAACTCTCCGCCGATGGCCTGCATTGTCAAGGCATTGACCAGCAACCAGAAGCCATAGAAGAAGGCGTAGGCAAAAGCGACTGTGGCGACGCCCAGTGTAGTCGGAGGCTCGCCGGGTCGTGTCTGGGAAGTGGCCGTGATGTGCAGAGTGAAGGCAAAGAACAGAAACATGAAGGTTCCCAGAAATTCGCCGATGCTCGCGATGAGATGGGATCGGGATCGAGGGCGGGCTTTTGGAGAGCTCTGAGGCATGACATCCAATCCGCTCTTTGGGCGTGGCATCGGTGTATCTGAGCTCGGCTCTTCGCTCGAGGAGTCGCGGACGATCCAACACATGGAAACCAAAACGCCGAAGAATGTACCAACGGCAGATGGAACGACGGAGAAGGTGAATTGGCAGTGGTGCCTTTCTTCATTTTGTCGTCAGCCTTTCGCTCTTCCATTCTCCTTGCGCACACATCGCTGCCGAAAGAGGGCGTGGACTCGTCCTTGCCTCTTGGTCTCTTCTAGCTGTTCCTGGATAGGCATTGAGAGGAACATGGATGAAGCTTCTCGGAGTTGGTTGTTGTTTGCCAAGAAAGCTGTCAATCAGCTTGACAGAACTTTTTCCCACATGGCTGTCCCCGATGCGGATGTGATCATAGTTTCATGATCGAGATGTCGACCAGAATGCGAGGCTCAAAGGCTCGTTGGGCCGTTGGTACCTGAATGCTGGCATGGTCATCGCGGCGAGTTGGCAGAACCTGCTCACCAAGCGATTCAATGTTCCTGAGCGACCCGAGTTGGAACAGTGCATAGGATACGCTCTCTTTGTAAGAGTTGGCCACGACTTCGGAGGACACAAGGTCAGTGGTGGTGGTTGTTGCTGAGAAGGAAGAACAGGAGTAGAGAACAGAAGAAGGCGGATCTCTGCTCCTGCCAAGCCCAATCTCCGCCCTTGGCCCTCATCAAATCTAAACTCCCTTTCAATTCACCGTGGCCATCTACTTGCTGAACAAGAGCACTACATTTCATTATGATGCCACTGCAATACGCGACGACAATCATAACGCCGCTCCAAGCGCTGACGGTTGATATCCCATCCGTTCTTCCCCCCGCAAACTACGTCTCGCGTCTCACAGCCAAGACCAGGCCACCAGGAAGAGGAATGAGATGCTGTAAATGACCAGAGGTCGTCGAGAAGAATACTTCGAAAGTAGAGCGTCGAACGGAGAGAACTGGTCTCACGAGCAGTGTCTTGCTATTCCAACTTGACTCCCTCCAACTGCCATCTAACCCTCGCAATCCCACCAGTCCCAACAAGCCAAAACTCCTTCAACTCCTCACCAACCCACGCAAAGTTCTGCACAATGAAGCTCGTCTCGATCCTCAGAATCAACACGCCCATTCCATCCAACACGTCCACCCCTCGTCCGGTAGCAGCAACCACCATCCCATTCCTCGCCACCTTAATCCCATCCGGCAACCAATCCTCCGCATACCAAAATGGCCGTTTACAACACAGACTCGTCCCATTATCCACCACATCAAACTTGTATATCGTCCTCTCGCCAGTCTGATTATAAACTGTACCCTCCGGCCCACCTTCTACAATACTCCCGTCAAGCACACCACTATCCGCAATATACGCCGTCTTCCCATCCGGCGTGAGAACAATCCCATTCGGCTGCACAACACTATCCTCGACCATCCTCACATTCCCAGTACCCGGATCAAATCTATACGAAGCAGCCTTCAATTCTGGAGGCGTGTCCGACCGTCTGCGAAACCAGGCGTAATCCGGGTCCGTGAACCAGATACCTCCGTCCACGGGAGAAATAGAGACGTCGTCTAGGCCATTGAAGTAGTAGCCAAAGTAATTGTTCAACAACGTGATGGATTCATTGGTCTCCGGATTCAGAGTTCGAATGCCGGGCCTCTGTTCCCCGCCCGGAAGAGATGAGTTGCCTCCGCCTGTGACCCAGTAGATAAGCCCATTGTGCAAAGTACCGCCGTTCGGAGCGTAGACTGGTGGATCAGAGAGGTATTCGACTATTGTGGGTGGGTTTTGATTAAGATCGATTACGAGTTGCGGCAGGTATCCAGGACTGAGACGACTGACGAAGAGTTTATTCAATCTCGGGACGTACACAGGTGCTTCATGAACATCCTCCGTAACATTGAACATAAGCTCATACGTCGGCGTTGGGCCAAGGATCTCTAGGCCTCGCTGATGATCGAAGACGAGGAAAGTCGCATTCTTGACAAGGCCAAAGGAAGGATCGTTCGGGACAGATGTATCGCCGTAGGCGATGTCAGTGTTGTTGATGTCGGGTTCGCGAAAGAAGTGGTAAGGCATAACGGCGCCATAACGTTCGATGCAGACGATGTTGGCCGATGAAGGGCCGCAATGCGTTGCGAGAGGGAGTTGGACGCCTGGTGGTTGGAGCAGAGCGGCACAAGCTGTAATGAGGATGGCTGCATGTAGCAGCCAGCTCTGGAGGAACATCTTCACGAGGGTGTGTGCAATTGGGAAGATGGCGAGGCATTGGAACATGAAGGATGAAGTCGAACAAGATGCAAGTTGCCAGCGCATTGCGTCCTGAATCAGTTTTATGCGTCATTCCTACTGAGTCGCATCTCATCCCAAATTGAGTTTCATACAGCCGACATCGAAGGTTGAGGAACAGGGTTGTTGCGTGAACGACTGCATGAACGGAATATCCGAATCTCAAGTCCAACACACCAAATCACCCAGACTCTCTACCACCTCCATACCTCTCAGCCACCGCATCGTATTCTTCCTGTGTCAAGGGCGTGACACTCCCATGCTTGAGACCTCGTGGAAAGTTGGAATAGTCACTCGCAGTCCAGCGACCTTCCAAAATATCATAAGTTTGGTAAGGCACATATTGTGTGTAGTCGTCAAGCAGTAAGTGGTACACTCCCTCTTCTTCATTATCTGCGAAACACGCTGGACCCTCTCGCGGATTGTCGTTGGTCACCCAGTCTCCCACTCGGGTCCATCTTCCGAATAGGCCGCCAGTCGTGGTCTCCTGGTAAATCTTGCTTACGGATTCATCTTTCAAGAATCTCACCCAGTGGCCATTCTGACCCAGATACTGGAACTCTTGATCGATCAACGGCGTGTTCTCCAAAGCAATGTAGTCCTGCGGTTCAGAGAAAGATTCGAAGTCCGATGTTGTAGCATACCGGATACTATCCAAAGTCGCAGGCTCGCCGGTATGGTCCGGATCCGAGGGATCGAACTGCCTTGAACTCCAGAACACGTAGAATTGATCATTCTCATCATCATAAACAGCAGAAGGTGCCCAAGCCATGCCCGCAGTCTCCGCTTCGACCGTGACTAGCTTCGCAGAAGACCATTCGACAAGATCGGTCGAGCTCCAGATTACGAGGCCAAGGCTACCAGTTCGAGTCACGCGGTCCCAACTAAAGCCTTCGATGTTAATGTCGAGGTCTGGTATTGACATTAGCGAAGTTCCATTGGCAGCCGTCGTCATCCGAGATCTGCTCACCTGTAGCAATCAGGTACCATCGCGTGCGAGCGCTATTGGATGTGAGGAAGAGGTCGCGGACGCCCCTTGTACCAACTGTTGATTTAAGAATGGGCCGTCCTCCGTTCAAGAAAGTGTAGGAGGATGGGTCATTGCCATTCGAAAGCCACCATTGAACACTTGGATTGGCATCGGAGAATGTTGAGATCAAGTAACCGACGTACGGAGAGTTGGCTCGACGGGACGGTGCAGTCTGCGCGATGCTTGTCAAGCACGCTGCTCCAAACACCAACAGTCCTTTGTACAGATGCATCGTGGTGGTGATAGAGATGGCTCCTGTGCTAACAATGTAGGTAACGACTGTGCTTTCCGACGTGCGGAGGTATGGTGTTTCATATACGACTCAAGCCAAGGCGGAGTTTCATGGTCGATATGTTCCTGGTGTTAATCTGTACCTGCATGTTTCCAAGACGGATAAAGACCAGGGGATCCTCAATTCCTCCGGATCGACGCGCCAAGAGGTATGGAGAGGTCTTGGACGAGAAAGTCTCAAAATTTCTGATTCAGCCGTCCTCTAGAGAGCTTTGATGTAGTCGGAGCGTCTACATGAGGCCCGTACTGCCGGCAAACCCGAAAGCACCACCATCACCGCCCCCGAACTTCTTCGATGTCCCGTTGTCCTGGTTTGCTGCATCGGAAACACGCATGTGCTCTTCGATTCCGAGCATTGCAGCAAGACTCAACACTTCTAGATTGCTCGACGGCTCGATGAACCATTCCATCTTTGCAGCTAGCCGGGAGCTGTTTGGTGCCGGGGTGATAGACTCATATCTGGCAAGATGCTCTCTGGTGTTGTTATCGACAAGATTGAAGGTGCCGAAGCTGCTGTCAAAGGCTTGCTCCCAGTTCAGCTCTTTTCCATCGACTTGAAATTGGCAGTCGCCGCCAGCCAGAGCGATGGCCTGTGAAGTCGCGTTTGACTCGTCTGGATCGCCAAGAAAAATTTGGGCATTCTTCGAGCTGGCCCTGATTGCAGCTACGCACTTCTCGGATGATGATGACGACGCCGCGGATGATACACAGATGGTGGAACTTCTGAACATCCTCTTCCTTCTCGTGGCGATGAACACGGTCTCTGATCCATGGCACACTTGCTTGTCCGTAGAGTCCTGGTCAGGCTGAGTTACTTCGTATGTCTTGATGGGCGTCTTCGGCTGGATGACACTCTGCTTTCTGCGGGTCTTCGTCCTCCGAACCTGGCTGTAGTGAGGTGGTAGGCGTCTCTCCCAGCCGTCTTGGTTGTCGTTCTCGTCATCGCCCACCGGCGAGACCACCGCCTCTGCCTCTCGGAGTACGCGTTTCTCTTCCATAGCTATCGTATGACCCAGTTAATCAGAATGGAGACAGAGGGAAGATGATAGTGAAACTTATGTTGGGTATATGTGCTGGCCACCGGCGGAGCACAGCCTACTCAGCCGGAGAGATAACTGGAGGCGGTGCTCTGTCCCATCTACGCTCTGCCACCGGCGAGGTAACACATATATGCGAGCAGCTCAATGCGTATCAGACGCTTATACCTCAATATGGAAGGGATGATGATTGATGGATGTTGATGGAAAGAAGAAGATGCTGACCATCGGCTCGGTTCACATGCTCCCGCCAGCCCCACTTCGACTTTGACGTCAATCTCGAACTTTTCCCAATACTCCGTAATGCTTCAAACATTCGAATCCTTCCATACCTCAACCTTTCCTCAGGCACACGACCACGATGCCCTCCCTCCACGCCCTCGCAACCTTCTCCCCGACCTGCAACACCCGCACCTGGACCTCCACGCCGCATCCGCACCTCCCCATCATCGCAACGGCCTGCTCCGACAAGACAGTCCGCGTCTACTCTCTGCAGAACTTCCAACAACAATCCATCATCTCTGGTGGGCACAAACGCAGCATACGAAGCTGTGCATGGAAACCCAACAGCGTTGGCGAGAGCGTGCTTGCGACCGGCAGCTTTGACGCGAGCGCCGGCATTTGGAAGAGATGGGAAGAAGGAGCTGGCAGCGGAGCGATAGGTGGAGGTGATGAGATTGACTTTACCGGTGGACTGGCCGGAGGAGACAAGGACGGCGACGAAGACGACGACGAGTGGAGATTAGAAGTCATCCTAGACGGCCACGACTCGGAAATCAAGAGCTTGGCTTTTTGTCCCACTGCGCCCTTACTGGCAACCTGCTCCCGAGACAAGAGCGTATGGATCTGGGAAGAGCTGGATGGAGACAACTTCGAGACCATGGCCGTTCTCCAGGATCATGAGGGAGACGTGAAGACCGTGGCTTGGCATCCGCAAGAGCAGCTATTGGCGAGCGGGAGCTACGACGATCGCATACGCTTGTGGAGAGAAGACGTCGACGACTGGGCGTGCTGTACGCTGCTGGATGGACATAGCGGGACCGTCTGGTGGGTGGAGTTTGAGCCAGCAGAGAGGGTGGGCAAAGTCGCTGGTGGAGAGGCGGCCACGGAGGAGCAGAAGAAGGAAATGGAGGAGAGGGTAAAGGCAGGACCCAGGCTGATGAGCTGCTCTGACGACCAGACGATACGCGTCTGGAGGAGAAAACCGAAGGACAAGCCAGAGGCGCCTACGGGACAGGGCAGGATGCCGACCATCTGGAAGAACAAGGACTTCGAGGAAGAGTGGTACGAAGAGGCACGACTACCACAGCTTCATGAGCGACCCATCTACGCAATCAGCTGGAGTCGCAAAGCCGGACGAGTTGCAAGCGCCGGCAGTGATGGCAAGATCTTGATATACGAGGAGCGGTGGAGGAAGGAGCAGCCCGTGGACATCGAAATGGCCAACACCACACCACCTCCTGCGAACGGTACTTCTCAGCACCCAGCGGGCCTCACTGAGTGGGTCATGATCGCAGATGTCGAGAACGCACACGATGTATTCGAGGTCAATCATGTCATCTGGGCACCGCGATGCGACAAAGGGAAGCGAACAGACGATGAGGAGATCATAATCAGCACCGGCGACGATGGCGATGTGAAGGCTTGGTCGCTAGATGAATGATCGCTTTGAAAGAGCAGTGTTCAACTCCGACATACGTTGACTACCAATCTCCGAGCCGCCAGAAAGGCTCTTCTCACACCTGGCCGCTTACAAGCCGTCTCTCAAGACGACTGTGGCCGTCAGAGCGCTCATCCCTGTCGACGGCTCTGTCTTCAAACAGAACTGCGCATCTTTCGCACGTCAAAATGTGTCCCAGGCGTGTTTGCACGCCGCGCATCCGATCGATTCGAACGCTCTCTCCCGATCGGCTGACTCGATGCTTCTAAATCTCTGCACCTCTCTCTTCGTGGCTGGTGCGTGAATAATCTTTAAAGCCGCCTTCAACTCCAGATAAGCCCGATGCATCTCGTACCAACACCGACATAGGCAAACGCCGAGGAAATCATCAAAGGTTACCGGCGAGTCTGTCGCTGGGGCTTCTATTTGCTCCCATTCACAGATGGTTCGAGACAAGAAGTCGCAGAGCTCTTTGGTGAACTCACTCCGTATGACTGCGGATGTTTGGCTGAAGGCGCGCAGATCTTTGTCTGGGTGCGGCCGGTGGTTGAATGTGCGAATGAGCTCCTCTTTCCCCGGCAGGGCCCAACTGGCGTGAATGACTTCGTGGCAGATTCGCAGTCGGAGCTCTGCTGGTAGCTGCAACAACGCAGACGTTTGAAGGCTTCCAGTGTGGGATCTGAGAACACCCTGGGTCGAGCCTTTTCCCGTGGCCACTGGACCTGGACCTCCATCGGCGGCTGTATGCCGTCCAGGAGCTTCCGGGTTGGATTGCATGCGTATGGTTCTGGGTTTCATGTGCAGTGCAGAAGGAACTCGATGGGCAGATATCAAGCTCCTTTTCGCAAAGTGACTGTTCCCCACAGTCTAACGAAAATAACAGCTGGCTGTGCTGACTATCTGAGGCTGCCAGACTGGATCAAGAGCTTCCGATATCTATTTCGAAGCAATTCCCGACCGAACGTCGTAGGCGGTGGCGTAGAGACCCTCGACGCATCGTTCTACTACTTGTTAAACAGCAGCCTAACGAGAAGAATACAGTCTATGTCGAGACCAAACTTCCCCGCGGTCTGAGCACCTGCAGCCCTCATGCACGGAGTATGCGCTGCTGCAAGGAAACCTCGTATAAATGAGAAGTATATTGTTCCTTGAGTAACAAGCCATCGACTTGTTGCAACCTCTCCAAATGTGACAACAAGCGTTCGAGCTGCGAAGCAACGTGGCTTTGGATAACTCTGCTGCCTATTCCCAGCCGAGTATATCTTCCTACGTCGCCATGCCTATAAGTTCCGCTCCCGATTGCTGTAGACACCATCTAGATCACCGCAAATTGCCCATCTCAAATACTGGCTCTCCAAGATGGATACCACTCATATGCCGCGAACAACACCTCTTCTCCGCCTCTCAATCGAACTTCGCATCCAGATCTACAACTCCATCTTCTGACACTACTGGTACTCTCGAATTTCCCTCTATGGCAAACACTGGCTTCTTGAATTCCATCCCGATTTCCACAAGATCCGCATTCTGGCTCACATCTGCCGTGATTTGCGAGAAGAAGTCCTATTGGAGTATAGCAGATTTCTGAGCCAGAGGATCGAGGAAATGAAAGAAGTGGAGAGAGCATGTGGACTGAAGCATGTGAAGCCGAATACTTGGAAGTGGGCAGGTTGTCGGCGATGTGGGAGCTACGCGCTGTTCGAATTGGGGACTTTTGAGAGGGAGCTGAGAAAGGTCGATGAGGCTGTTGATGCCTGGCGGGGAGGGAGACGGTAGGCAAGGTCTGGACGACCGTTTGAATTCGACTCTCTTGTTAGGCATCGCCACTCCTTAAAATCGTACTGATCTTGAGATGATCGATATACCGGATCGCACTCGGTTGGCCCCCAATGTGTTGAATGCCTGACTAAGCTTGGCGCTTGTGACACTTGGCGCCGTCTCAACCTTCATTCAGCTCGTTTCAGCTCAGCTCTCTTCCTCTTCATCAACACTGTTTCATCCTGGCCCTTCTGAAATGGAACGACTACCACTCGAAGTGCGACAGCAAATCTGTGAGGCTCTTGAGTACGCCCACCGACCGAGCATACGGCAATATGCATCGACCAGCAAAGCCTGCCTGGAGGCGGCCACCGCCTCGGTATTCCGCAACCTGAGGATCACCTTCAACAATTCCGAGGAGCTTATTAAGTCTCTGGGTGATGTTTCTGCGCTCTTGAGTGGTCATGACAGCCTCCAGCACCTTCGACACTTACATCTTGATTGCGTGAGCGACTGGACCGAGTATGGCATACGGAAGAAAGTCGGTTACTTCTTCCACGGTAACGACGACATCCTGCGAGATGACCCAAGCGCGCCTCCAACCTCGTGGAGCAGCCCCAAGGCGGCACTCATGCATTGCTCTCCGTTCCGTGTGGGGTTCTTCAATGAAGGGTGGGAGCGACTGACAACTTTCATCAAAGAGATTCCTGGGCTTTCCTCGGTACGCTTCAATTGCGCTGCTGCATTCCCACCGAACGTATTGCAAGCCCTGCATGCACATCATACGAAGTGTTCTCTACACATTGATAAGCTTCATCTCCGAAGCATCGATCGTTGGTTTATCGCGGCTCGGTCTTGGGAGTACAAGAAGAACGTCGAGGATGACATCGAACTGTTGAAGTCACCTTTGCTTCGCAGCTTTGGTATTATCCAAAGCCGAGACCAGAGAAAGGAGTCCTCGGGCACACGTTTCGGGCCTTTTATCGAGCGAATAATTCAATTGGCGTCAAAGGTGGGAAACGTGCAGCTTTTCTACGAGTTTACCTCAGGAGTTGAAATAGAACCGCTACAGGCCCTTGAGAAGAAATTCCTGGAAACAAGTGAGTCTGTTGCATCCAGTGACTCCGCAAAACTTCGGAATTTGAGCCTGAGAGGCAACGGGGAAGATGCGCTGCAAGTATGGTCGGAACTCACAGATTTGTCTGTTCTGGAAAGCCTCAAGATCGACCAAGATGAGTGCGGCGCGGAGAGAAGCTGGATATCGATCGCGAGACCCTTTCAGGCGCTTTCCTCCCTCTACATTTGCCTGCCGCCTCGCCTTTTCTCCGACCTTGACGCGCATCTCACTGAGCCAGCCAGGGCATTTTTGGAAAGCCTGCCTCCATTGCATCATTTGACTTTGAAGGGATGGTCGACACCGTCAATCGTCCGTGCTGTGGTGTCACGACATGGCTCTTCTTTGACGGAGCTGCATTTCGTGCAAGACCGCCATAGCAATGTCTTCCGCGGGTATGGTGTCCTCACTCACAAGGACATCTCATCTGTCTGCAAAGATTGTCCTTCTTTGACTTGTCTTTCGATGAACATCTGGTGGCCTCATGCTCGTGAGAGAGACTTGTCCGTTTTGGAAGACCTCGGCTCATTGCCCTCTCTCGAAACACTCAACCTTTGGCTTGACGTGTCTCAGCAAATCGTTCCTCTACCCGACGCGACGGATTTCGACGAGAGTGACGTTATCATAGAATGCCATACAGTACAGGATCAAAGTTCGCCCGTCGCCCCAGCTGACATAGGAATGCTGGATAACGAGGTGTACCAAGCAGAAAAGGAAAGCGATCCTCACATCCAGAACGGTCACATTCGCGATCATCTAAAGAACTGCGCCATGGATGGTCAACTAGCCTCCGGAATCTTTCGCACAATCTCAAGCCACAAGCCACCAGGAGCAAGTCCGCTGCGCTGTCTCAGGATCCGCATGCAAGGCGCCAGTCATCTCGGTCAGACCGTCAGGATGAATGATCTGATGATTGTTACGGGCACCATAGCACGGTCTTGGGTTGTTTCTCCACACCCGAATATCGATCGACCGGATGAGCTTGTCGTTGCGCAGCTCTCGTCTTTGATAGAGGAGCCTTGGACGAGAGCGGGGTGGGAGGCCACGAATGTTCTGCCTGCAACTATCGATCCTATTTTTAGGCAGATATGGCCTGCTCAAGGCGAAGATGGGGATTGGAGAGAGGAGTGGAGTAGCATGCCTTTGCACTCAGACGCGAAGGGATCTTTGTAATGGCAGTACCGTACACTTCCACTTCCGACTGATCCGCCATCTGGATGGCCCTGGCATACCTTGTCGAGGTTCTCAGCCTTCAACGATGAAATCCGCATAGTCAGTCGTTCAATTACTCTGTCTGGACCAGAGATTCCGCTCCGGAACCAACCTTCCTCCTTCATCCAACCATAGTCACGAACAGGCTTTCAGTGGACAGACTACATATACTGCTGGCCCTCATTCTTTCGATATCTCCGGCTTTTCCTCCATCGCCGAAGTTGGCTTCTTCCTGCGCGCATTCAGGTTTTGATTGTCTAAGATGGCAATTACAACCGCGATCAAGAAGGCCGTTCCTCCAAGCGTAGCGACAAAGACGTACGCATCCCTCAATCCGGTCATATAGCTTGCGATGATTCCCATTAGTTCTTGTGCCGGGAACATGCTTCTCAACTCTGAAGCGCCAACGCCGATTACATCTGCGCCCGAGACGCCAGGAACGTTTGCCACAACCGACTGCACAATCTCATTGGCGAAGATGTTCTGGGCCACCGAAATGAACCATGCAGCCGCAAGAGATTGGAAGAATAGCACGATGGCAGTGACTCCCGCAGTATCTTGAAAAGGACTTGATCCTTGAACAACCACCACCGGCGCCTGATACGACATGCCAGTCCCAGCTCCAGCAAGTATCTGATAACCAATCCAGTTACCGGTCGGTGTGTCGATGGAAAAAGTGTAGCAAAGCCCAGATCCAACAGTAATCAAGGTCGACCCAAGCAGCATGAAGGCGACAAAATGGCCAGTCGCTGAAATAATGCCGCCGAAGAGAAGAGAGCAGACAGCGCATGCCAGAATAAACGGTAAACAGTCAATTCCCGCTCGAGCTGCGGATAGTCCGTGGACCGACTGAAAATAGTACGGCAGGTAATAGATCAGCACGAAGAATGCTGAGCAGTTGAACAGCATATAGACGGAACAAAGGGCCACGGTCTTCTGTCTTATCAGCCTGAAAGGTATGAGAGCCCGCTCGCCAATCCACCATTCGTTGATCACGAAGGCTGTCAGAATCAGTCCGAAACCGATCAGTGTGCCGATTACAGTTGAGTTGCTCCAGGACTTCGTAATTCCACCCCATTGCAAGGCAAGCTCCAGACAGGTCGTCGCGCAGATCATGAGTCCAGATCCCACGAGATCAAGCTGGAGGAGCTTCTCCGTCCAGGTAGCCGGCTGAGGTTTGGCAGCTTCTGGCGTCTTGAAAGACAACAGGAAGAGTAGCGCACAGGCTCCTCCGACTGGCAAGTTGATGTAGAAGCCTATTCCGATTAGCTCACTGCGATCACTCTCAGAGACTTACGTCGGTGGGTATTGAACTTACACCATCTCCACGTAACATGATCCGTGAAAGCTCCCCCGATCAAGGGCCCAAGCACAGCACCAACAGCAAACGTAAACCCTACAACTCCCTGAGCAGCAGGAACCTTCTCCGGACTGACAGAGAAAGCGACAATCGTGAACGTTCCACCCGTAATCCCCGCGCCTCCAATACCAGCTATCGCCCTTCCAATGATCAGAGCAACGCTATTTGGGGCAGCACCACATATCAGACTGCCAACTTCAAAGACAGCAATAGCTCCGAGAAATGTCCATTTCATATCGAAATATCGATAGAGTTTGCCCCAGGTTGCTTGAAATGCTGCGAGAGTGATGAAGTATGCGGAACCGTACCATCCTGCGTCTGCAAGGGAGTGGAAGTCGTCGGTTATTCGAGGGATTGCTGTTGCGACGATTGTGAGGTCGAGGACACACTAGAGAGTTAGTGAGGAGGGGTCTGTGATGGGTGGTGTGGTGGTGGACGTACGAGGAAGAAGGAGAAGTTGAGAGCTGCGAGGAGGACGGCGACGACGATTGTGCGAGAGGTGTTGCCTATCTTGTTCTCTGCCGGCGCTTCGGTTTGCGGCCCAATGTTCGAAGAGACGTCGGGATCTTGCTTGTCATATTGAGATGTGTCTTCCTTTGAATGCCCCTGTAAGGCCTTCTCGTCCATTCTCGCATCTGCGTCGGGCGTTGCCTTCTCGTTCATGTTGCCAAGCTAAAGATTCGGATGTTTGGCACTCAACCATGAATGAGGGAATGGCAGCAACCTTGCTTTTCTAATGAAACATGGACAAGAACACCCGATCATCATCGCAATGTTCCATTCCGACGAGCAATCCTTTGCTGAAGCCGAATGGCAGGAATCGCGACTCGCATTACCGCATTCGGTATATGTCGATGGTCAGCTATTCTCAGCCCTTCCTTCTTCAGCGGACTACCAGCACTCGCGCTCCAACTCATTGTGATCTCTTGGGGCTCAAAAGTACACGGACTATCCACGGTGCGTCCCCTTCAATGTGGTCGTAACACCTACTCCTGCCTGAGAGTGGTGAGGTGATGATCTCGGCTCCTGCTGACTGATGATGGAATCCTTCGCGCCCGCTCGTCCATCAAACGATGCGTGGCCTCTCCCGTTGCGTGATTCCTTCTGAAATCCATCTTGCTTCCGGCCCAAATCAAGCGAAAGAAGTCTGGCTGTATGCTGACCAAAGAACTCTCCGAACAAGACCTTCGTATGTGCCAAGGTTGAGCTTTGGCCAGATGCGGACGCCACAGGAGCGCTTTGGAACTCAATACATCCACAGTGGCGGGGAGAGCTATATAGCTGGACGTTTATCTTGTGGCATCGCCTCTCATATCAACGTACCATAACTCTCTACACCCGGAGGAACACGCGAGGGCGATTGGATTAAGTCGGGCGGTGATGTACTTCGAAATGACCTCTGATCACGATCAGCACTACTGGGCATCAGGGATCAAGTCGAGTTGTTGGACAAGAAGCTCGCCAGAAGTTCGAAGTTTTCCAGGCAATGAAGTAATGTTCCAATCCGGACAACGAGGATGATGCTCTATTACAGCAACCTCTTCTAGCTACACATGCACTTTCACTTCCCCAACTCCCCCCGCTTGCGAATTACCCAAAGCCCACTTTATCCCTCCATGCATGACCGCATCCCAATCCTCACACAACGCCAACTTCTCCTTCCCAAACCGTCGATACCCATGCGGCACACCTTTGAATAGATGCACATCCGTAGAAACACCGTTCTCACCCAGATACTTCGCATACAGCAACGCCTCATCCCTCAGCGGATCCAATCCTGCAATCCCAAAAGTGGTAGGTGGCAGACCCTGCACTTCTTCAGGCGTCGCCAGTCCACAGCTAGCCCGTCGGTCATCTCGTGGAGGGACGTCGTCGCCAAAGAAGAGATCGTTGAATTGGCGTAGGCGAGTGAGTGGCAATATCGGGGCGAACTCATTCTCGGCGTACGAGCTCTTCTCCGGATCGATACCTTCCCTCTTCCAAAGCTCATGAAGATGCTTATCGGTCACCACACAAGGAATCATCAAAACACATCCCTTCAAACTCTCAAACCTCCCGTCCCCCAGCTCACCCCTCTTCAACGTCTGCGCCAGCGCAGCAGCCAACTGTCCACCAGCCGAGATCCCGCCAATCACAATCCTGTTCGCATCACAGCAAAAGGAAGACTTGGCGTTTTGATAGACCCATTCATACGCATCCTCGCTATCGTGGAAAGCCGTAGGATACTTCCACTCAGGTGTATGTCGATATTCCACGTTGAATACTACGACGTTGGTCTCCAGAGCCATGGACGAGCACGCTGCGTCTTCAGAGTCCAGCGTTCCGAAGAGGAAGCCGCCGCCGTGGAAGTGGATGTACACTGGGAGAATCTCATCGGCTGGAATACTGGTAGGCCGGTAGGATCTCGCTCGGATGGTTTGGCCGTCTCGAGTAGGGATAGAGTGGTCTTTGATGTTCAGTTTAGGGGCGAGAGTCTTCATAACAGCTTTAGAGACATCTTCTCTTCCCTGATTGGTAGTCTTTTTGAGCTCTTCGATGCTGAGATTCGCTGGTTTCGGAAGTGTTTGGAGCAAAGCAGTGAGCTGCTCATTCGCGCCGCCGTAATGCGAGAAATTGGACATGCTGGCTGTGTCGGGAGTCTAAACAGTGGAAGTCAACAGGTAGGGTTTGATATCTCGAGGTGAAGTGAGGTCCATTTTGTACGCCTTGGTCGACGGCTCCTGCCCCACAGCTGAAGCTTACCACCGTTCAAGCATGGCAATGCCGAGAGTGCCGACCTACCCGTTTCGATCCTTGTCAGCTAACAGAACGGATGTAGTCAAAATTGAAGAAGGGTTGATGAGAAATCAAGAGGGCTGGTCGATAAGTTGCACAGCCTCACCTATGTGAAGGCGATTGCAGAAGACTTCGCGTCGTTCCATTGGCACGAATATGACCGACAGGGTCACTTTATGAAATGTGAGGAGAGTATGATCGATCTTGCATCTTCCATTCATTTCAGGTCTTGATCAGTCCATGTTCCTTCAAGCCCTTCGCACTGCTCAGCATCGCCTCTTTCGTGCTCCTCGGCTGCCATCCTAGCTCGTTTTTTGCCTTCGCATTCGACGAGGGCTTCTCATAACCGAGCTCAGGTGTGATGAGACCAATTGTTGGATCGAGGTAGCCCACAATTCTGACCACGAAGTTTGGCAATACTCTTGTAGTGACCTTCTTGCTATCTTCCGGTGGAAGACCGGTTTTCAAGATGGCAGCGAGATCTTTCGTCCACATGGCCATGTCGTCGGAGATGGCAAGATATCTTTGCCCTGCAGCTTTCGGGTCCGTCATGGCTCGCAGATGCAGGTCTGCCACATCTCGCACATCAACTGCTCCAATGGACAGTTGTGGCAGGGCTGGCATTTGGCCATTGAGTAGCCGCATTGGCAGTTCCAGACTTGTTGCTACGTCTTTGCTCAGACCCGGACCGAAGATGCCTACTGGATTGACCACGGCCAACTCCATGCCATCTCCTTCCTTCTCGATCCAATCCCACGCCGCGCGCTCAGCGATCGTCTTGCTCGTCTGATATGGCGGAACTGGAGTACGCTTCTGTTCCAAATTTGTCCAGTCTTTCTCAGTGAATGGATTGTCCCGTGTTCGTGGCCCATGACCGTAGCCTATGGCCGCGAATGATGAAGTTACGACGACTCTCTTAACCGTTCCTGCCTTCTTCGCAGCCCGTAGCGCTCGAAGGGTACCCTCTCTCGCAGGCTGTATCAAGTCATCTGGATTCTTCGGAGCTCCCGCCGGGAAAGGAGATGCGACGTGAAGGACATATGTGCAGCCTCGGCAGGCTTCCTCCCATCCATCATCTTTCATCAGGTCGGCGGCAAAGAACTGGATAGACGACACTTGGTCTTCTGTAGCGCCGCCATAGCGTATGGCTTCCCGGACTTCGTCGGATCGATTGATAGATCGGAGGGTAGTGCGGACGTTGTATCCTCGTTGGAGAGCCTGGAGTATGCAGTGCGAGCCGACGAAGCCAGAGCCGCCTGTGACAAGGACTGTTTCGTCGGAGGGAGCCATTGTCTGTATGCTGCTGTCCTGAGTCAATGTGTCCTTGAGACTGGTCGTTTGTGAAGAAGAGAGCGTGGGCGAGCTAGTTATACCTACAGTGGCCCTGCGTCATTCCATGATGAAAGCCGTCTTTATCTCCCTGGTGATCGAAAGGGGCTATCTCGTGCGGAGTGTCCGCGCAGACGACGGCAACGAGTATATGGCTGCCTGGAGATGTCTCTTATTTACGAGCTTACGAGCCGGCTATGATGAGACGACATTGATGTGTCCTTACGAGGTTGCAAGTATGTATTCTGCGTACGAGCTGTAGAGCAGACTATTGTTTGGGAACGGACACGGAGACGGAGGATTTGATGCTCTCCCGGCTCCTGCGGAGGGAGACAGAAGTAGGGTTAGGGTTTAGCGCAAAGCTTAGGGATAGGCCGTCAATTGAATTCCGCCGAGCTTCTCGACTTCTTCCACCATCAGCACCATAATAATAAAGCCCATCATCAGAATGCCTGCGACCTATCTGAATCCCTACGCCTTGTTCCATGTGCTTACCAGTACAATCGAAACTAGCATCTCAATTCCTCGACATGGTATATCATCCAGGAAAGTAGCAACGATCTCTTCCCTAAGCACGTGTTGAAGAGCGTGTTGATACTTGTTGATCCTGAAGTCTTGACGTACATCTCACTGCTTTGGTGATCAAAAGAGTGTAACGGAAGAAGCGGAATACTTGTTTAAGGCTGGCATGTATTGAGTTCGCACCTTCTCCACCATTACTCAACTTCCAGTGCCTGTTGAGGGAAGGCACTGCTCAGATCTAGGATGAGCGGTGTGACAAGAGAGTCCACTACTATTGACATCTCACTACTGACCTTGCATGATTGAGAAACGAATCTTGGGCAAAACCAGAGCTGATTGATACTCCCAACCAACCTTCACACCTCTCAATACCCATCGGACTCTTCGCGAGACCCTCATCGCAGCTTATAATGGAGCGCCTACTCGCCCAAGACGCCATCATCCGAACAGCCTACAACTTTGGCTACGCAGAAGACAGTCTCGACCGGGAACTGATGCTATCCCTATTCATCCCCAATCAAAAGCTCACCTTGGACAACACCTCTCATCTCGACATGCCCATCTCAGAGTTCACGCCGGATGAGTGGTGGGATCAAGTCTGTCTCGCACTGTCTGGCTTCACGGCAACACAACATCTCCAGGGCAATCCGATCGTCACATTTGATGACGACCGAAATGCAGTCGTCAAGTTTAATGTCATTGCGTACCACTGCATCGAGAACGATGGAAAGCTGGAGACTGCAACTGCTCGTGGAAGACAAGAACTCGGCATGCAGCTTTGGGAGGGCAAGTGGATGCTGAGAAAGATCGTCACGCATCGAGATTGTCCAATCGACAATTTTGAGCTGTATGGAAAAGCGGCGGAGAGGGCGAAGAATGGTGAGGGGAGGAAGCCGAAGGAAGTCATCAGCATGTGATGGGTACAGTACGCATTGCGTCAAAAGACTCCGATTTCAGCCGTAACTGATCCGAAGACAGGAAATATACTATACAAAGATTACGGTATGGGTATCCGCTGTTCTCTCTAAGCAACACTCCTCCACTCCAGCTTCCCCGGGTGTCCACCGTTTGGCACAGGACCCCATTCCCATCTTGGTGAGCCATCCGCAGCATCAAACTTGAATCCAGGAGCCAAGATTCGGTGCTTCTCACCGAAAGGCGTCTTGAACTCCACAAAACGATCCTCCTTCTTCAGGACATCAGAGTTCTGTTCCCAGGCCCTGATCATAATGTCGAGAAGGTCAGTGACCATGTGGTGTGGACGCATCGCGTCGAACTTGTATGTCTCCTGGACCTTGGCGACTGTGTCTTTCGGGTAGAGACCGACCTCGGGCTCGAGTTGCCAGGTGTCGATGGCGGTGAGGGCGACGTGTGCGTGGTATGAGCCGCCCTTGATCGCGCGGTCTCGGATGGAAAGCAGGGTGACCAGAGCTCCGACGGCACCGGTCAACATGTCTGCGATGGGCAGAGATGGAAGAACACCTGTCCCCTCTGGCAAGCCGTACGCAAGACCATTAATGTACGAGCACCCTGATGCACAGTCCGCAATCTGCTGGTATCCCGGTCGCTCCGCGTAATATCCATCCGGGCCATAGCAGTTCAGGTCAACGTACACCATACCCTTGTTCTTCTCCTTTGCGAGCTCGATAATGTCTGTAAGACCGAAGCCCTTACGCTCAAGCGAACGTAGACGGAAACCCTGGACGACAACATCCGCATCTTCAAGCTGTGCCTGCATAGCTTTGCGATCTTCCTCTTTGGTGAGATCGAGCTGTGCGACTCGCTTTCCGGCCTGCAGCGTAACGGATAGGAAGCCAAGGTCTGGAAGGTTTGGTGATTGCACACGGATGACATCCGCACCGAGCGCGGCGAGGTATGTTCCAACAGCCGGTCCAGCGATGACTCGCGAGAACTCGACAACTTTGACGCCTGCCAGAGGTCTCTTGTCGTTGATGTTCTTTGGCAGAGACACAGTGGGGATCTTCTCCGTTCCGCGGACTTGACGGTAGTTGATCATGGGGTGCTTCGCCAGTGACTTGCCGTATGAAGTCTCCCTCCAAGCCTTGGGAGAAAGAACCGCGTGTCCGACGTAGCCCTTCTCAACGCAGATGTGTTCCAGCTCGCGGGCAGAGTATGTGGTGGTCACAGCTTTGATCTTCTCATAAGCTTCATCGTTCGTCTTGACGCTTTCATCGTCAGCGTCTAGGCCGAATGTCGCGAGGAAGTCTTTCGGGTTCATGGACGAGAGAATCTGGAACCATTCGCTTGGGTTCTTGGTTGGATAGATCGACCACGAGCGGAAACGCATAGGTGTCTTGGAGATGACGCCCTTGTCGACATCGAGGCCCTTTTTCTGGACGAGCTGCTCCTTCTGAATCTGCTTCCAATCCATCCCGTCCACTGTGACGAGGCCGACGGTGGCTGGGTATAGAGCGGCAAGGTCGGTGTCGACATGTACATCTCCAGTCTGGATATCGCGAGTTGCGGCAACTTCTTTCGCGGCGAGACCGATCATGGCCTGGCATACTGCTGATGTGACCTGTGCCTTGATGGGTCCAGGGAGAAGTGGGAGGTCTTGGCCGTGGAATTTGGCGTGCTTCAGGAATGCTGGATCAGCGTTGAAGCCTGGAGTCTTCTCAGCGAAGAACTGCAGTAGTCTTTGTGCTTCTTGTGGGACAGGCGTAAAGGTCTTGTCGGTGTACGAGCCTGGGCCGTAGACATCTGGGGTCGTCTCGTGTTGTGCCATCTTGGTAACAATACGGTGAACTGACAATCAAGGAAAGGGAAATCTTGGTTCAATCAGCACAGCTAGGTCAGGCCTCGAGCTGATATACTGCGAGCCCATGTCGCAGATCAACGGCACAGGCTGTCGATATGGCACGAACGGTCAAGTTCGGAATGGTTGCGGAGTGGCCCACCATCGAAGGCGACCACGTATGTTGTCCGGCCATCATCAGATTATTTCGAGGCTGTGAACGAGCATTGTTGATTCCAGCAAGGTCAAGATCGGGTCAAGACGTGACGTTCGAAACACCGCCTAAGGCCCTCTCTCGGCATTCCGAGCCAAGGTGGCGAAAAATCTCCGTGGCCGAAGATCTTCCTCACAACTTCGGACTTCATGTCTCAGATCTTGTGCAGAAAACACACAACCTCTTCACAATGACAGCTTTTGTGCAAAGTCGGCCACTGAAGGCATTTTCGGTGCCGGACATCATGATGTTGAAGGATGATGGTGGCTTTTGCGTCATGCCCGCAACGAACGCAACACCCATGTGGGAGCAGGGATGTTGAACCTTCTTTACGCCTCGATGTACTACTACGACATCTCGTTGGCAAGAGTCGATGTTTCGATAATAGCAGACGGGTGTCCACGTGAAGCGCACGGTCTCGAACGATATAGTTCCTCTCAATCTCTACTCTTTCCTTTTCCAATATGCAACGAATCTCACAAACAATACGATCAGCATCAACAATGGCACAGAACGCAAAAAAGATTGCGGTGGTCGGGACTGGAGTGATTGGCAGCAGCTGGACAACTCTCTTTCTTGCGAAAGGGCATCGAGTGATCGTATCAGATCCAGCACCAGGTGCAAAAGAGAAGCTGGCCGACTTCATCAAATCCGAGTGGCCGCGAATGCAAAGAGTGGGCGCAGTTGAAGGCGCAGATCCGCAGAACTATGAGTTTGTGGAGGACATCACATCGCATTTGCACGACGTAGATTGGGTGCAAGAGGTATAATTCATGCTCCCCCATCATTTGAGCCGGATGCTGACCACAGCCAACAGAACGCTCCCGAAAGACCCGATTTCAAAACAAAGCTTGTCGGCAACATCGATGCGCATCTCACAAAGAACGCCATCATCGCCTCGTCATCATCGGGAATACCCTCTTCTCAATTCATCAGCCAGTGCAAAGTCGATTCCAGCAGAGTCTTAATCGGCCATCCATTCAACCCACCACACCTAATTCCCCTGGTCGAAGTCGTACCACATCCAGGAACATCCTCAGAAACCGTTCAAAAGGCGCTGGACTTCTATAAGTCCCTCGGCAAATCTCCCGTACACATCAAGAAGGAAACCCCAGGCTTCCTTGCAAACCGTTTACAAGCGGCCGTGCTGGCCGAAGCATACAGTCTCGTATCGCGAGGGATCGCATCAGCAGAAGATGTGGACACAGCGGTCTCAACTGGTCCAGGTCTAAGATGGGCATTGGCTGGACCTTATATGACGAACATGCTGGCTGGAGGAGCCGCAGAAGATCCGTTCAAGCATTTCATCGAGCATTTGGGGCCGGCAATCCATGGATGGAAGAAGGATATGGAGGCGAATGAGTTTAGCTGGGAGAAGAAAGATGTGGAGAATTTGAGCGAAGAGGTTAAGCCTTTCGTGGAGAAAAAGGATAGGGATGGTGTGAGGAGGGACATGGGTGATGGGTTGATCGAGTTGTTGGAGATGAAGAAGGGGAAGGGGAATATTGTTTGAGAACTGAGTAGAGACCGTTAGATACCCAGCGAATGTACCATACGTTTTTGGCGTTCTTTCGAGCTTACGGGAGATACTACTCAATTCGACTCGAAGCTCATCAGCTGCCAGTTGATAACGACTCATCAGTGAGAAGCCTGGCGGACAGTGTCCCTCATAGAGCACCACGTCTGCCCAACATACCTACAACATCTGTCGCTCACGATCATGCCTGGAGCTCTACTTCCAACGCTTCTCAAAGATGACGTTTCACGGACAAGGTGTCCCGACTTTCACCCATGGGCTAGATCGTCATCTTCCCTGTCACCTGTTCCTCCGAATCATCACCTTTGATCCCCGACTTTCGTCCTTTTTCTTTCGTCGGCGTTCACTCTGCGCGAGAATTGCGAAGCAGCGATGCACAATTGCGAGGCCGTTCGAGAGTACGTATTATTGAAGACTTTGCTTCGTCCCATCATTCTACGCCATGGCCATCATTTTGCAACTGAGCCTCCATCGTGCCACGTTTAGCCACGCCGCAATCAGTCCGTTATAGGCCTTCATTGGCGATATCGCGGTCAAGTACATCCCAATCTCAATTATTGTCCAGATCGTTCTGTGACGCTTCGACCACTTCTCTCTTTTCGCTCGTCACATCATGAACAAACTCTCCTCATTCGCAAAGTCCATAACCCCAACCGTCACAAAACAGCTCGCTCAAGGCCGTTCTTACCACCAACAGCAATCCTCATCGACAATGACCAAACTCTACTTCCTCAGCATCTACAGGGCAACACCAGACGTCCCGCTATCGACACAATCAATCGACCAAATAACACATCGAGGCCGCCTCCTCTCCCTCGACACTTCAAAGCCAAATGCCATACCAACAACGATCCTCGACAACCTGCACATGCCCGACGGAATAACCATCTCTCCCTCCCAAAACCGAATCTTCTGGACACAAATGGGAAACCCTCTCGCGAATGACGGCTCAATAATGTCATCCGCCCTCGACGGCTCAGACGTCCAATCCCTCCTCCGCAAAGGCGCAGTCCACACACCCAAACAAATCGTTCTCGATCCCAGCACAAACAGTCTATACTTCTCCGATCGGGAAGGTCTCCGCGTTCATCGTTGCTCAACCACAGGAGAGGAGCATGAAGTCCTAGTCCAAACAGGCGATTGGTTATTAAACAAAGATCAACAACTCGATCAGACAAGATGGTGTGTAGGCATGGCGATATCGAAGAAATTGGGGAAAGTGTTTTGGACGCAGAAGGGGGCGCCGAAGTCGAAACAAGGACGGGTATTTTCAGCAAGCCTATCCATTCCGGACGGGGAGACAGCTCAGTCGAGGTCAGACATTCAGCTCGTTGCGGAAGGACTACCAGAACCGATTGATTTGGAGTTTGATGAAGATGAAGGAGCGCTGTACTGGACTGATCGAGGGGAGTTCCCATATGGAAATACGTTGAATAAGAAAACCATCGTTGGGGAGATTCCTGAGGCGGAGAAGATGTTAGGAAGAGAGATTCTGGCTGAAGGGTTCGCGGAAGCGATTGGATTGGCTTTGGATAGGAAGAACGCATGTGCATATGTCGCTGATCTTGGTGGAAGGATTTGGAGATGCAATACCAGAAAGCCGGCGAGGAAGGAAAAGGTGTATGAGGACGAGTTGGGTGTGTTCACTGGAATTGCTGTGGCGGAGAAGTAGAAGCACGCGGCGGGCGCTTCAGCAGCGGCTTGGATGAGCAGAGTATGGGAGTACGATCGTAATCGGACAGACTGTTCGCTGCCGCATTAGTTTGCAAGGGTTCCAGGATGCATCTTCCAGGTACGCCATCAAGGTTCCGGATAGCAAGCCAACACCTTACTGTTATGGCCATGAAGTCATAACACCAATGGATACCGCGCACCATCATGGTGCAGTCAAGATACCATTCAAAAGAGCTTGAGTTCATCGCGAGGCCTCAGAATCCTTCTCTTCCCGATTTAACATACCACACCAACTTCGCAGCTATGGCTTCCTCGCTTCTTGTTCCCACGCCCACCACGGAGTACACCAAAGAACTCCATCAAACAGCCGTCGCGCTTGGAGGAGCCGGCAAAGGCCTGCTTGCAGCAGATGAGTCCACAGGTTCCATAGCGAGACGCCTCTCATCCGTGTCAAAAGAGAATACCGAAGATAACCGCCGCGAATGGCGTGACGTGCTCTTCACAGCATCTCAACCCTTCGAAGAGCATGTCTCCGGTATCATCACTTTCGAAGAGACTTTGATGAATCACTCCGCCGTACTGGAGTCTAAGTACAAGGGCAAATCATTTGTCGACGTGATGAAAGAGCGAGGCATCATTCCGGGGATCAAAATAGACCAGGGAACAGTAGCCATTCCGGGAACGAGTCCAGAGGAGCACACGACGGAAGGCTTGGATGGGTTGCTCGCGAGGTGCAAGAAGTATTACGAGCGTGGAGCGAGATTCAGCAAGTGGCGGTGCACGTAAGTCGTCCCGTAACAGTGATTCCATGGTCAGTGGCCAGAGTCGAGAAGCTAACTCGATCGGTTTCCAGATACAACATCTCTGCCACCCAGCCATCTCAGCTAGCCATTGCATCCAACGCAGAAGTGCTCGCACGCTACGCTGCCATCTCACAGCAAGCCGGCTTGGTCCCAATCGTGGAGCCGGAGGTCCTGATCACGCACGACCAGCCCATTGAGCGTTCGCTCGAAGCGCACATTGCTGCTTACTCGGCCCTCTTCGAACGTCTTTCGCTGCACAAGGTCGATTTCGCAGGCCTCGTGCTGAAGGCGTCGATGGTAACACCCGGACAGTCGCAGTCCAAAGCCAGTCCTGACCAGGTGGCGGAAGCAACGCTTCATTGTCTGAGCAAGACTGTACCGCCACAGGTACCAACAATCGTATTCCTTTCCGGCGGCATGGGCGACGCAGAGTCGATTGAGTGCTTGAATGCAATCAACAAGAGGAAGCTGGGGAACGAGAAGGCGGCGCCTTGGGCATTGACCTTCTCGTACGGACGAGCTTTGCAGGGTGTGGCGATGAAGACCTGGGCGGAAGGGAAGATTGAGGAGAGCCAGAAGGCGTGGACGGATAGAGCCCAATGGTGTAGCCAGGCCAGCATTGGGAAGTATGAGGGCGGATGCCCAGTGATCAGGTAGAATTGAGAGAACTCTTCCATAGCATGCAAACACCTCGCGTCAAACTACAGTCCTCCAAAGTTCCGTCTCTTTGCAACGTCCCCCTTTGTTACAGTGCAGCCTCAGGGCTACACCGTAGTTTCAGCGCCGCAGTGAGAGAGGGCGCTCGAAAACTGACTTCAATACGCGGTTCCAGCAGGCCAATCACAACTTTGGATATGAGTCCAGGCATTTGGGTGGCTTGGACATACGCAGATTATCTCAGTGGCCTGTGTTCGGCCTCCAGTCTCCCTCATTTGGGGATCTTCAAGATCATTGAAAGATTGCGGGAATTCTGGCGGAGGTGTTGCAAGGCAATGAGGCGCTATGGCAAGCAGCAGAGTTTACAGCATAATTTATGCCTTCGGCAGCATCTTCGCAAGCCATGCAGCGAGTGAGTCTCTCTGCGCAGAAGTGAGTCTGGCATTGGAAGACTGCACAAAAGAATGCCAGTCGTCAATCTCGTGAATCTTCTGCCCAATTATGCCTTTGTCCAGCTCAGACGCTGCACCTGCAGGCCCAGCAGAGCCTCCATTGACAGCGCCATATCGCACAGACAGATCCAAAGCGACGTCTGAATCAGAGGCCGGCTTCTTCGATAACTCAAACTGTGGTGTCTGAAGATAGGTCCAACCCAATGACTAGGTCTGCGTCAGTTACGGCTTCGAGTGGCATGATATCCAAGCATACCTTCAGCTCGTCGTAACCTTTTCGGACACTTGCATCTTCCAACCACTGATCACCAACCTCGGAAGCATCGATATTGGCGTATTGGTCCTTGAAATGGCTCTGAACAGCGGCAATGAAGTCATCGTTGCTCAACAGAATATTTCCCACAGGCGAGCTAACACTTTCCACGCCTCGTGCAGTGATGAAGGGTTTCGCAGGCGAGTGCAGGTAATCCGGGATGACGTTGAGATTCGGGCTCGAGAGCAGACACGTCCCATGGTGTAACGCTCGATTCCTCGTCAGCTTGTACGCAGACCCAGACACTTTGAGCGGCTTCGGAGTGGCAAAATCAGTGGCCTCATATGGAGTACTGTGCGTATCGTCAGGGTCAATATCGGCACCACGTTCGCCTTGGTCCAGCACGATATCATGTCTGGCGTTGACTCTTGCCCTCTCCACGCCACAGCTTCTCAAAGCCCGCACAACCATTTCAGCATGCTTATCGCGCGTGAAGTCGGCCGACGGGCAGATGACAGTCCAGTTGACATTACCTTCATCGTGGAAAACCGTGCCGCCTCCACTTCGCCGGCGGACGAGATCGACAGCACCAAGACCAGGAGGTTCCGTTTCAAGCTGGGTGCGAGACGGGTTGAGTAGCGCCAAGTTGACTTCGAGCCACGGGTTCTGATTCCGACCGATAATTATGCTGGGTCGGTTGACATAGAGGAACAGAACTGCCGATTCTGGAGCGGTCTTCTGCAGGAGATGGTGTTCGATGGAGAGATTGAGGCAGGGGTCACGCGAGTTCGAGATGTACGATTGCACCGGCTGCTTGAGTCTCTCCAGTGATGATTCGGAAAGGCATCTTCGCGGTATGTATGGCGAGGGCAGATGTGATGATCTGAAGCGATGGGCGCTTCTGGCAAGGTGTTGGCGTAGAATCATGGAGACATGTTGTGTTGTGGTCACGATTGGTGTGAGAGCAAGATCCTTCCAGGTTCATCATCAGGGGACACCGTCGGCTGTGGTTGCCGCTGTTTCAGCACCCAATCATGGTACAAAGAAGTGTTTCACCACGGCCACCGAGCATCGAGTACAGACAATCGTTCAGGAGAGTATCAAGTCCAACTGATCTTCTCGTACGCATAATTGTAATCCAGAACGACACAAGTTAATTCATTGTGAGAGTGAAGTAAAGTGAATTGAAGTGGATGGATGACACGTGACCTCGGATCAAGCTTTTGTTCCTGCGTGTCGGGAGTTCGCCAGTGTTTGAGGATCAGCCGAGCCGCGCATTGAGACGGAGACACGCCAGATCGCCGCCTTTCCCCAAGACACTCATTGCACAAGTGTAGCAAGGCGACTCCGCACTCGAACAGGGCGCCTTGCCTCACTTCCGCCCTCCTGGACGACTCCACGAACATGCCGCAATGGCCTCCGAGCCGCCTCCGACCAGCAATCCTGCCAAAACGCCCATGACGCCGTCCGAACTCGTTGACTACGTGCAGAAGGAACTCAACGCCGATGAGGAGCGACAGGCCAAGGTCGCCGCCGCTGGGGCCGGTGACCTCTCGAGCGCGCCAGCAACGGGGTCGACGCTGGATCTGAGCCACAAGAACATCAGTGTCTTGCCCGCGGAGGTGGTATTGTTGATCAAGGACAAGGTTGAAAGGCATGTCGACGAGATGGCTGGGCAAGACGCGGCTGAAGACTGACCGAGGGCAGACTTGCACTTTCACACAATCCCCGAATATCATTACCGATCGAAATCGCGCAATGCGACCGACTACGGTATCTCAACCTAAGATGGAACAAGCTGAGGACATTCCCGGAAGCGGTAGGTCAAGACGTGTCCGTGACGGTGATGGACAGCGGCTGAGGTGTGACAGGTGCTTTCGCTGTCCAAGTTGGAGATTCTGGACATCAGCAAGAATGCCATCGATGGGATACCGGAAGACATCAAAAAGATGACCAATCTCAAATTCTTAGCCGTGGCTCGGAACCAGATCAGGAGACTCCCTTTAGCGCTGGGGGAGATGAATCTGGTCAAGCTGAAGTTTGACGAGAATCCCATAGAGTTCCCGCCTCTGGACATTCTGAAGCCAAACACAGACCGGTCTATGATTGAATCGGAGAAGGACAAGGACATGTGCCAGCAGGTCAAGCGGTTCATGAAAGCAGCGGCTTTGCGGGAACGGTTACGGACGAGCTCGGAGGAAGACCTGAAGTACAAGATGCCCTGTTTGTTTGAGATCGAGAAGAAGATGAGCTGATTAAGTAGGAGCAATGTTGAAACACCACGACCGCCGAAACGAAGTGCCACTGGAGGTCGCTTTCCCGTGCGACCCAGTATAAGTGGCATCGAGAACATTCAAGATCTCAAGACCTCCGATTCACCTCCCGACGCGCCTCCGCCGATACCGCAACGATCTCATGCTAGGGGCATGTCGTCGACCGTACAGGCGGTGGTGAAGAGGCCGGGTATCGCGCCTTTGCTAACCAGTGGAAATGAGACCAGTCGCAGTAGGAGCGAGACGGTCGCCACTTCTGCAGGACTCCGCACGAGGCGTCAAGGCTATGTGCCGCGCAAGAACAGTAATCTCAACTCTCTGAATGAGATGAACGCGCAGCTGTCCGCTCGATCAAGTCAAGCACCTGCACTGACACCTCCGCACTCACGGGCGCCCAGTGCTGCATCGAGCTATAACGGCTTTCTTGGAGTTGGCAGCGGCGACAGCAGCTCTGGCGCCGTGAGTCCAGTCGATGGACCAGTCAGTCGAGCGGTCCTGTCCAGGAAACTGTCAAGCTTGCCAGAGAGCCGGAACTCGAGACTACCAACCATCAACGCGATCAAGGCAGTAAAGCGTGTGCTGTTCATGTTGTTCTATCTACACCGACCAATTGCAGATGTAGCACAGCAACTGTCTACCGGGACGCCGAAAAGAACGACACTGGAGCGATACCTGTTCAGCGCTTACACACAGGTCGAGGAATTGGACCGACTGATTGGCAGTGCGAACAACATGATGGAAGACAACATGGAGGTCGACAGCGCGATGCTCACAGCCATCGTACGAGCTGCTACCACAGCACTGCGTATGTTTGTGAACCTCATCAAGGAGCTGAATCGCAACAGGCAGCAGACAGTAAAGCGAGTGGACGCCTTTCACATTCGCTGTGTGATCAACACGGCCTACAGCACTATCATCGAAGCGCGAAATGTTTGCCACATGCTTGGCTTCCAGACCAAGCATCGCAACCAACGAGATACTCTGAGAGTCTCTACAGCATACAGTAGCCGGACAGTGACGCCGACGCAACCCAAGCCTGCTGGCAGTCGAAGACGGGGTGCGACCATTCTGCCAAGCGCAAGTAGCGTCACCAATCTCCGAGCCATGCCTCCGCCTGTGCCTCTGCATACGAATGGCAGTCGAAGCAATACCTTGACGTCCATGACCCCAGCCGCAACACCGCGATGGAACCAATCTTTCCCGGATCTGACTTCGCAGCATTTCCAACATCCCGGCCTACCTTCGCGTAGTAATACTATGCGCAGTACCATGACCGAGACAGATGGAGAAGAGACTGCCGACCGGATGTACTTGAAGCTGAAATCCTGCTGTGACTTGGCGTCGTCGACACTTCCCAGCGTACGAGCAGACCTCGCCAATCGAAAAGGGAAAGAGGATCGCACAGGACACCAACGAATCGCAGCGATGTATGCCACCGCGGTCAACAAGAGCGACTTCGCTATGGCGACCAACAACAAGCTCCTATCGCGATTGAAGGTCATGCGAGTTGGCGATCCAGCACGGTATCAGCACGAGTTCAAGCAGATGGCCGAGAGCTTTACGAAAGACTGGGCACACTTTGCTGAGCAAGTAATGATATTGCATCGGGAGCAACTGGACATCGGGAATATCAAGAATCATTTGAAGCCCCTGCAGGCCGCGGTCCGAGATGTGACAAGAGCTGTCGCGCAATCCAGCTCGCCGCCTTCTGGCAGGCCGCCTCCTTCAGCGAGCATCAATGGTGCTTTCCCGCCGATGCTGAACACTGCTCTCGCGCAACAGCAACAGCAGCAATCTGCTCCAGGAGTGCCACCTGTGCCCGCGACGCCACTTGGAGCTGCTCTTGGACCCGCGGTTCAAGCTACCGTTCAGTCTGTCCCGCCAACTCCAACGACTGCAATGCATAGTCCTGACTATGCTTATCCTCCTGTTCCTCCGGGACCAGCTTCTGCATCCGCTGTACCAAGGAATCGGAGTGAGGTGACACTACCTCCGCCGGGTTATCCGAGGCGGTAATATGAAGAGTAGGAAGTAGCCACGCAAATAATGACCGTCACGAACGTTGTAAATATATGAAATGTACTTTTACGAAAGCAACAAAAGCTGGGAGATGCAGGTATGGTCGAGGGTACGGATAGAGAGATTCCCGCGGCGGCCGGTCTATTGTAATGTCAAAGCAGCATTTGCGCATGGCTGTCACACAAAAGCCTGGGATGCACATGTACGCGATTAGAACATGGCAATGGATGAAAGATGCGTCAAATATGGCGAGCAAATTGGGCTTGCGCTTGATTTCGCTTCGTACTTCATAGCCGCCATGGCAGCTGGGATATCCTCCATTCATCATCGTGATCTGAAGTCCTGCCCTTGATGCACCGCTTGACAATCGCCATGACAGAGTCCACCGCGCTGGTTTCACCTGTCCATGCCACACATTTTGCCGCCAAGTTGTCGACTTTCGGAGAGGGCGCTCGTGATGCGATACGCTTAGTCGAAGAGACCGAAGCCCATGTCCTCGTCGGACTCCTCCTTCTCTATTCAAAGTCAGTATGCACTGGCCAATCTTTCCACAGCCACTGATGCTTATGCGCCTGGTGTTGGGAGTAGACTCACCCTCCTCCTTCTTCTCCTCCTCAGCTGGGGCAGCAGCAGCGTCACCACCAGCGGCGGGAGCACCACCAGCAGCTGGGGCGGCAGCGGCACCTCCACCAGCACCGACGGAGGTCAAGAGCTCCTTGACGTCCTTGCCCTCGAGAGCCTTGGCGAAAAGGGTGGTCCAGATGGGCTCGATTTCGGGGACCTTGGCGGCGGTGATGAGGGATTGGAGCTTGTCGGCCTGTATCAAGAAGCAGAGTCGTCAGTGAAAGTAGTCCTGCGCGAGCTAATTTGGAGTCGTGAAAGGTGCGCGGTATAGTGTTATACGGTCCTGACATACAGTGATCTCCAGACCCTCATCGGCGAGGATGAGGGCGGCGTAGGCGGAGGCGAGCTCGGCGGTCGACATTGTGATTGATTGAAGTGGTTCGTAGGAGAGTCTGTAATGAGATGCCTAGCACGTTCGTACTGTCGTGAAGGACTTCTTCTCTGTCGGCGGATGGGTAGTCAAGGAAAGATCGGGTGCGGTGTCTCGCTTCAAGCCATGTCACTTTGTGTGGGCTGGCTTTTTCCAAAGCCTTGGCAGTCTCGTCGGCGTGCGGATGCTCCCGGCGCCGACAACGAAAGTGAGGAAACGCCAAGAGCGTCAAAGCCGAGATTCTGGAAGGAACAGCCCCGCTGACTGACGAAAGGTGGGGATGGCGAACTGGACTGGACTGCTTCCTTCTGCGGCAAGCACGACTGACTTCTAACCTGCTTGAGAGTTCCTTCCATCGCTGATTGCGCTCTTTCCTACTGCCGGGTGTATGCGCGTGATTAAGCAATTGCCTCACTTCGCATGGCTTTGTAATAGTTGAGGCGACAACAACACCGACAACACCTCCACTCTCACATCGACAATACCATACCTCCACCACAAACACATCCACCCACCGACAATGACCGACTCCCCCTTCCAGCGCATCCCGCTGGATCCGAAAGAACAACCCATCCTCGACCGCATCCTCATCATCCGCGACCACCTCTCCCTCCTCAAATCCGACCGCAGCACATACGTCAAATCCGCCGACGTCCAGAAATACTACCAAGGACTCATCGAGCAAGTCGAACTGCTCAACCGCATCCGAGAATCCAAACGCGATGAACAGAACCGAGTCGATACGGTCTTGGACGACTGCTTCCGCCTCATATCGCTCTTCTTCCTGACTATTGGACGAAACCGAGAAGCGCCGGCGATATACAGCTGTGTGAGCACGGTGGATCGGCTGCTGAATCATTTGAAGGAGGCGGGGTTCTATTTGCCAAAGGATTTGGAAAGTATTTCGAGTCATTTGGATAAGTGGGAGCAGACAATTGAGAGGGGGAAGGACGAGCATTCGGCACAGCTTTTGACCTTGCTGAAGGCGAGGATAGATGTCTGTAATGTAACGCTCAGGGAATTGCAGGCACCGTTGGAGAAGATGACCCCGGAGCAGATGAGGACTTATGAGAAGTTGGTGTCGATATTGAGGAGTTTGTCGGCTTGCAATACAAGGTCGAAGGTGAGTTCGCGCATGTCTCTGGAGGGTTGGTACATGTGCTAATGGATCCTTAGTTCCCCGTCAAAGAGGTCAAGAACTTCGAGCAGCAATTACTGGACATCGAGAAAGGGCTTCATCAGACTCACGACTCGCACGAAGGAAAGAGCGCACAAGAGGTCTACACCGAGCGCCTGAGGTTGATCAACGAGTGCCAAGGCTGCGTGCAAGACGGCGACACCACGATCAAATCACTTCTGGCAAGGTGTCTGCTCTGGGTTGAGATCATTGAGGAGAAACAGGGCAAGATCGAGGAGCGCTTCAAGGATCAGTTCGAGAAGCTGCTCAAGATCAAGACTGCTTTGGATCACATGAATCTTACACAAGCCTGGTCATTGCGCGAGACCGATTTGTATGACTACCAGCGCCAACTCGACCGAATCGATGAGTCCAGAATCGAGGGCAACTTCGTCGATGCCGAGGGAAAGCCGGCGGATCTCCACGCTCAAAGAACACTGCTCTATCTTCTGCGCAAGAGCTATGCATACATCTACCAGTACATCATCTCTTCTGAGCCGGTGTCCGAGGCACTTTTGCCCATCTACAATCAGCTTCAGACTTTGAAGAGATGTTTGGTCGAGGTCAAGAAGAACGGCGGCGTCGACTCCCCACGCGAGCTGTACCCATACAGCATGAAGCTCAACTCTATTGATAACATGAAGAAGGATGGCAAGTTCATGGTTGGTAGTGATATCCCCGAAGGCCAGGCCAGTGTCAACTCCCTTCTTGCCGAGTGCTTTGACCTCGCATATGAACTTCGAAGCGAAGCCGATGCGCGCACAGAGGAGCTAGGCGAGCCCAACAAGGAGAACATCAATGGAGTCGGCGTGGGTACCAAGCCGAGCTTCAAATACGAGGGTCTCGAAGACGACCCAGCTATAAATGAAGAAGGCAATCAAAGTATCACGGACATGGGACTTTCGAGAACGGTGACGAGGGGAGAGTAGCTCGGCAGTCGGGGAAGAATGCAGGTCGTGTGATTCTTGCGCGTGGCGTCAACGGAGTTGACCTAAAGAGGTTGACGGGTATGATCTTGATACGACAGGGCTTTGTTTGCGATGCACTTAACGGCCGGTGGCAATTCTGAACTTTGGTTTTGTTTTGACGCATTTTCTTGGGCTGGAGAAAGACATGTGGCATGACGGGAGGTGAATGGGATGCCGGAACAGTGTATATGAGCCCAGCATGACAGTATGGATGCATCTTTCATTTTCTTTAGGCGGCCTCTCAGGCTTGCGATTTTCGACAGCTTGGCCCTAGGCCGCGTTCGCGGTGCTGGCTGCAGCTGCAGCACAGCCTCCGGCAGGTTACACGGTATGTCAGCTTCGCCTTCTTCTTGGCATGTTATCAAAACCTATTCATCAGCAACACATGCCGCCTCTGATTTCGAGCCCCGCGATAATCGCGGCATGTCTTAGCGATGGACGACCGAGACTCCGCTTCAAGAGGCCACATGTGGACTGGTATTACGTCCTCGGGATATTCGAATCAACATAATGGCCACAGCTATAGTACGTGCTTTACCTTCTGTAGTCCAGAGAAGACATTGTTGACGTTGGACAGTAACACATAACCACTATCGCTACAAGAAACCGTTGGCGGAAGATGACCCTCCTCCGAATATCGAATGCTCTCGGTGCTTCAAGCAGAATATCGGAACTGATCTGCACTACCACTGTTCAAAATGCGACGATGGTGATTATGATGTCTGTTCTCAGTGCTACCTCTCCGGATCGGGCTGCCACCACTGGGCTGGATTCAATGATTCCAAAATCGAGATACCAAGGGACGCTTTCAAGCTGAAGGAAGAAGAACACACACAGAAATTACGCACAACTGCAAATGGCGAGCCGCACCGTTTGACACCGAGGAGATTTATCCACATTGTGAATCGTAAGAGCTCCTCTCAAAAGTCAGAGCGATCAAAAAAGACGTGGGAGTGCCGTGAAGGCGCATTCTGTTCTTCGTGCTACCGATACTGCGACGGCTGGTACTGGCATTGCTCGGTCTGTTTGAAAGGCGCTTGGGGCTTTTGCGCCTCATGTGTGGGACAAGGAAAGCACTGCACACATCCATTGACCCTCGTCGCCCATATTGACACCATCGACCCTGCCGATCGACCGCCGAAGGCGGCGTTGGTCCATCCGCCGCATTTGGAGAAAGACAAGTACTATTTCCTTCCTTCAGAGACGTCGTGCAACGAGTGCCGTAAGAAGATTCCCACGGGAGACATCAGGCATCACTGCCATCAATGCAATAATGGCGACTACGACGTCTGTAGTCGATGCTTCGAATGGATGCATTCGTACCCGGACATGCCTCGGCGCTGGAGACGAGAGCGACGATGTCGTCAAGGACACTTGATGGCGATGATCGAAGACCGTATCTGGACGAAGATAGATCCCCGACTTCAGTGGGGCGATCAAACTGCGCGCTTGACGATTGCAGGACCTGGAACGTTTTCCTCAAGGAGTGGGAGTTCTGATCAACAAGTACAAGCTTCTGCTTCACGGCGGGCTATCTGGAGCTGGTTTCCGTCAGACGAGAGTAAAGAATATAAGAATCAGCTGTGTTTTCCTGAGGCTGCTATCATTGCGGATGTTCGAGATATTGATGATGACTGGATGGAAGGTGTCTACTGTGGAAGGGTCGGGCTATTTCCAAGAAGATTTACGACTGTCTGGAAGGATGCAGCACCGGAACGAGCAGGATAAGGTGCTTCTTGAAATCATGCTGCGAGGAGCAAGACTGTGCTGATCTCACAAGCCGAGCAAGGAAAAGCGACAACGCTCGCTGTCCCATCTCACCCGCGCCTGATTCAATCTCAGCAACGTGATTGGCACTCCAAAGCGTAATGGAAAGACGCGGACGGGGATCGAACGGCTGGGGCGACGCTAGACAGAACTTGATCATCGAGCAACTCGTTAGAGCAAGTCTGTGGTATTGCTCTGTACTGGCATCTGCTGCGACGTTCACGCGGGGTCGAACTGCTACTAGACGCCTCTTATAGCAAACTGATGAAGCCGGAGAGGTACAAAGTGTCGATTGCAAGGCAGTTCCACCCTCACTTATCATACGTTCAACTCTTGCAAGGCGAAGCATCATGGATTTCCAACAACAACATCAACTGAACGTGAACACTCGGGTGTCCCAAGTGCAACAACAGCTCCTGCTTCAGATGGCCAAAATCCCAATCACAGGAAGTCAGAACAAGCATTGGCTCTTTCAGAAATCCAAAGCCTTCTTGGATCACTGGAGTCGCATGCACCTGATTAATTACAACGAGCTTAGAATACGGGTGCTTGTCGTGCACTCAGCACATCCTACAGCTATGCTACAGTTTGAAGGCAAGTACAAGCCAAACGACGATCCGTGTCCGTCGAAGCTTGTTTCATGCAGCGATTCACAAGACCTGCCAATTCTATGTCATGTGCTCGACATCATTGGCATTCCACATATGAGAAACTTCCTCGGCAGCGTGCAATTTCCTGATGTGGCATTTTCACGCCCCATCTTGACGTATAGAGACCCTCAGGCTTTTCAACACCTCCTCGACGGACGTGAGCTGCAGCTCAATATCGTTGTCGCGTGCAGTGCGCGACTGTTGAGGGACGAAGTGCAGCAATGGCACCCCCAAGTCACTTGGCATGCATACAGCAATATGGATCTACCCAAGACAAGAAATGCAATAGCTCTGAGGGCGTCTGAGGAGAGTGGCGAGAACGCCAACAATCATGTCCTTCAACGACTCTCACCAAGAATCCAGGCTCACCTCCAAAACATGAGCGGCCCAGACCAACAACAATTCTATCGAGATGCTCTGACTGCAATTTGTGCCTCTCGGAGATACCAATTGCTAACCCACCAAAACCTACAGTGGAACAACGTGCAGCCAACTGACTTTCTCATCCCGGTGGTAATTGCCATCAAGGAAAAAGAAACATCGTTCTCAGGGCTGTATCTGTACATGACGACTCCGGAAGTGGGAAGCCAGGCCCATCTTGGCGACACATCGACAAAGCTGGGAGCAGACTACAGAGTTGTTGGCATACAGCGATGGGTGAATGAAGTTTGCGAGTGGTTGGGTTGTAAAGGAGAGCTTTTCGATGAGAACGGGAGGATCAAAGTGAGCTGGATAGACTGATGCTGGGGATGGAAGAGAAGGACTCGACGCGGACTGTATCACTTTGAAGAGATGAGGCGATCGCAAATTTGCTCTTGTTCAGCATCAATTCAGTCCTTTGGAGACTTCGAGAATTGCGCACCGACAAGTAGATAATAGCGGCAAGGTTTCGGCATGTTTATCTCGAAATTGAGGCGTGGCTCATGATCGATGCCCAAAGCCAACGCATTCGATTCATCTCATCTTACCTCATCAAAAGCCATTGGGATGGTCCAAGCCGGCGAGTAACTTGAATAGCTACATCTCCTCGCAATGTACTGCCACATTTTCCCTTCCAATCAAGCTTCTGTAAGCTCTTGCACCGCATTCGAGAGAGCCTGCTCGATCTGCTTCAGAAGAGATCGGCTGAGAGCAAATTGCTGCTCCTTCTGCAGCATCCCAAGGAGTTTGTTTTGTCATGTCGCCGCGACAGAGGTGTGCAAAGAAGCGTCTTAGCGTGAGCAAAGAGAGAGAGCCTTCAGCGCGAGTCTGTGCGCTAATTAAGGTTTCGGGAGCATGTGAAAGCGCGGCAGTGACGTGAAGCAAAGTCGAGCCCCACTCTCCACCTCGATTTCCACCATCGACATACCGCACTGCGTCAGAACCTCAACATCGCCTGCATTGGGGTGCAGCGCGTGTTCAAGATGGTAATCTTCATGACTCACTCTTTGCTGTCTGTTTCTGATGGCACCTGCAGTCCAAACAATACCTCCAAACGCTCACGATCCCGGACGCGCATCCCACCGACATCTTCTCGCTCGCCGTCACGCCCTCGCACCTCCTCACTGCCTCCGGATCATCGAGCATCAAGGTCTACAGCACCAAAGGCCAGACCATCCACACCGAAAGCGCCGAAGACGAGAACCCGTATCCGCTGGTACAAACACTGGAGAAGGTCCACAAACTGGGCTGCCATCATGTCAGTACCAGTCTGGACGGCAAAGCAGCAGCAAGTGTTGGCTTTGCCGGCGACCTAAGAGTATGGGAATGCACTGAGGATGGAAAATGGCAAGAGAAGGGCGCAATCTTGGTGGCAGAGAAGAACGCTGGCGAGCACTGGGCACCTGCACTGAGCGAGAATGGACAGTACCTGGCAGTCACCACCTCTGACGGCCGCGTCAATGTCTACGATACCAACACGCTCTCCAATAACACTGCAGAGAAGATCACACAGTACGAGACCAAAGGCTCCTTCGGCATGGCCGTCGACATCTCACCCAACGGTGAAATGACGGCCACCGGTCATCAGAACGGTGCCATCTACATCTTCAACAACTCCACTAAGCGACTTGCGCACTCCCTCTCTGGCCTCATCGACCCTGTGCGATCTGTCAAATTCAGCCCAGCAAACCGATACCTTGCAGCAGCCGGAGACGCTAGGATCATCGCACTCTACGACACGCAAAGCGGTGAGCAGGTTGCCAACTTGACCGGCCACAGCTCGTGGATCATGAGTTTGGACTGGAACTGGAGTGGCGAGTACCTACTTAGTGGCTCCTACGATGGGAAAGCGAAGATCTGGAGCATCGAGCGAAGAGAGTGCGTGGCCACACAAACGGAGAGCGAAAAGTGCCTATGGGCTGTCAAGTGGCTATGGCACTCGCCAACCGCGAGGAATGAGATCTTCGTCACGGCTGGAGCTGGCCGGACTCTGGCATTCTATCGCGAGGCGAGTGGAACGTAAAAAAGCGCTGGCTGAGTTTTACTGTGACGAATATGACGATACCCAAGAGTGTTATGGGCGAGAGCTGAAGACTGGCAGTGAAAGCTCTAGAAACCTCCGGCAATACTAAGAGTTTCAAATGCTACAATGCCGCAATGGCTACCAAGATGCTAGACACTATTCATCTCACGGACAGAGTTGTCGGTCTGTGCGCGGAGACTGCGACTGAACTTGTGCTGTCTCCGTTTCGACTTCGGGCTCTTGGGATTTGACAGACGTCGATACGGCGGCAAACCGGCGTCGTCTGGCAGCTTCATACCGCTTCGAACCCGCTGTGGAGATGTCGTCGGCAGTTGCGCCCTTGGGAATGCGCTACGCAGGTCTGCTTCGGTGGCATTCGGTCCAAACAGTCCTCCGGGTGGAAGCTTCACACCTGAGCGTATGCGGAAAAGGCTGTGCTTTGATAATTCTGGTTGCTCCAGTTGTCGCTTGCCAGCGTTATCCTCGCCTACGTCGTGGAGCTCGGAGAGCTTTCGCTTTTTTCGGTTATTCGGTCTTGTACCACTTTCCTCCCTCTCTCCCTGTTCCCGCAGAAATCGATCGAACTCGTCATCGCTAGCCTTCCTGCACTCTTGAAACGGAAGATTTAATCTGGGAATCTTTCCAGTCGCGAATTGCTTCAGCACTTCTTTCGCTTTCGCGCCCAGGTACTTTTGGTATAACTCGATGAGTTCGGTCTCTCGGAGGCGATGTTTCTCTTCGAACCATGTGTTGTGAGCGGCTGTGAAGTAGTCTGGCTTGTGGTTGCGTGGATTGAGAGGCTCTCCAGTGCGTGAGTTTCTTAGGATGCCATCGGCAACGGTTGTTTTGGGCATCGTGCGATAATTCTGGCCGGCTATGCTGCCTTACAGAATCTCAACTTTATTGCAAGTAGATTTGTTGATGCTCGGCAGGACAATGAACAAAGCCTCGACCACGGACGCTGAAACTGAACCTTTGACAGCCGGATGCGGACCTCCAGCTTGCAGAACTATCACATAACGCCAAGCCCACGTAATCGACATCGAACAAAGAATCGATTATTCGGCCCACTACAAGGCACAGAAAAGTCAGGATACGAAAGAGAAAGAGAAACACGTTACAGTACCAGACGACTACAAACTCAAACACTATCTGAATCTCTGGGAACTTGACGGAGACCTGTTGCTTTTGGCAACTCTCCCTCCAAATACCCGTCTGCCTGAATCCCTCCTCGCTGAGCGTGTCGGCGGGTCGATATCCATCTCCTCACCACCATTATCATGAGCATCATCCAAGATCTCTCCAAGCCGAATCGCGTGATTTGCATCTTCTCCCAGATCCGAGTATAAGTGCGAATCCTCGCCCTGCTCGCCGAATCTGGGCGCAGACGACCTCTCACGAGCTGCGCGAGCTGCGCGAGCTTCTTGTTCTTCTCGCAGACGTCGACGCCGAGGCTCTTTCTGTCTTTGTGCCAGGACGCCGTCAAGCCGGGGATCCCTGGGAGCTTGAGAGTGTGATGTCTCCTGAGGAAATTGAAGGTCGCGCCTCAGGCTCTGAAAGGTAGGCGTATCGTCTTGCCTTGCCGGACCGCTCCCAGTTGGTCGGGAGGAGTAAGCCGGTGGCGCGGCCTCATTCCTGGCTCGGATTATATCATGGACGTCAGGCGGCGCAGGTCTGGGAGGCATGCCCTGAACTCTGGACGGCCAGGCTGGGTACCGGTCCAAGTTGGCTTGGTTGTTGCGAGGCACGCTCCTTCTCCGCGGTGATCTGTATGCTGGCGGCGGCGTTCTTGGAGTGGGAACGTCCTCAATGGCATTGATGAGTGCATCTCTCTGTCTCTGAGAAGCACTCCTCGTTTGGGAAGAAGATCTTCTCCCGGTTGGCGCAACGCTTGCCCGTCGACTACCATTCTGCGGAACTCTAGGACTCGTATACGCTGGCGGTGGAGTCTGCCTCCTCACCTCTGGCGCACCGCTCGCTCTTGGCGTCGTATATGCCGGCGGCGGAGTACGACTTCTAGCTGCTGAGTCCTCGGCAGCCATGTCCCCAATGAAGATCCTCGTATTAAGCGCACTCAACCTCGCTACAGCAACAGCAGGATCATTCCTGATATATTCCAGCAACTCTCTGCTTGCCCATCCCGTGCGTCTGGACAACCAGGCGAAATGCTCGGGGGTGAAGAATGGCGGGCAGGGATCGCTCTCGTCAATGGCGGTGTCTTCTGCTTGATTGCCTAGGAGACGACGGACGCCTCTCCGGATGAGACCTGTTGGTCGCGGGGGCTGGACCTCGCGTTGAGCATGGAGAACGTTCAGTACGGCATGGATCAACTGGGCGTCATTTTGATAGATTGAGAGGGTTGTTCCAGGGGCCCATCCTTGAGAGCGGTCGATGCGAGCATTGTCGCTGGGGCTGAAGGGTTCCGACGGCATAGTGGGCTTCGACCTTGAGACAGGAGTTGATCTAGGGAAGAGAACAGGATGTGGAGGGCATGGCGCTCTGCTTGACATGAGAAATGGTGCGCTGATGCTCATGTCTTTGTTCTGCCGGATGCGGCGATGCTGAATTTGATGCATGCTTCAGAGCGAGAAGGGGGAGCCACAAAGAAATCTCAACGTTCCTTTGTTCATTGTCGATTCCATCCAACTGGACGCTTTGGGAATCGAATCTACGTACTGTGGTGCGCACAGAGTCCAAGAAGGCAACAATTATGAAGAGAACAGTGCAGCGCCGGATCGCCTGGCACTTCACCGGAACATGATGGAAAAGACTCCATATGATCCAAGTCCACTCCCTAAAACTCCCACGTTACAACCACCCCATCATCCAACCACTGCAACTTCAACAAGCCATATTGATTCAAGATGACTTGTGTCGACGGATACAGGCTCAGCTCCGTATACCCGATGTGATTGACGCCAACGACCTTGTACTTCGAAAGCACGCCATTGAAAGTGGTCACTCCTGGACGAACTTGGCCGGCAACCTGGCGACTCACTTTCATCAGATAGAAGAGGCTTGGAGCGTCTTCGTGCTCGTGCAGAGCGATTACCTGTGGAGCTCGCTCACCCTGACCCATTCGCACACATGCTTGGGCGTCACCGAAGGCAGTTATGGTGTTGCGGTAGAAGTGGCTTCGGGTGGCTTCATCCATCCTTTCGATTCGATTGTTAAGATCGGGCAAGAGACGGTCAAAAAGAGCTTTGTAAGCCTTGGCTCCGATGTCCGGTCTGGTTTTATGGTTAAGAGCATTCTTCACCCTTCCCGAAGTGCAGTCGCCGAAACCGTACGGCTTGCTAACGTTTTGCGTCTCCCTTGGATACCATTCTTTGATGGCAACATTAGTGAGATGGACTCGCGGAAGCGCAACAACAACATTGACTTGCAGAGCATACGCATTCTGTCGAACAGGATTGGACACAGGAGTCAAGATGGGTTCCTCGAATGCCAAGTCCGCAAAGTGGATATCTCTCACATAACCCTTCATCAATGGAAATGAGAGAATATCTATGACATGCCACATGATCGCTTGTTCGGGCTCTTCGTTGATGCCGATACGTTTGGAAGGGACGGAGTCGTCGTTTGGGAAGATATCTGGTTGTAGGAGCATGACGCTGTTGCCTGATCGGGTGAGGAGGACTCGCACCCATAGTTCTTCGAAGAAGCGCTCTTCTCCAGAGCGGCTTTTGAGCTCGGCGGTCCAGTTCACGAGGAACTCGCCTGGCTTTTGGCCGAGCCAGTGGTAGTTCAATAGAGGCGAGGTCTGTGAAAGTGGATCTAGTCCACCGACACTAGTTTGGCCGAATTGCTGAAGTTGTTGTTGCTGCGTCTGCCTAGTGAGCTGTAGGCTCCTGGCAAAGGCTTGCTGCTGCTGTTGGTCGGCCATTTTGCCTGATGCGACGCTCTCGCAAGACAGCAGCCGAAAAGCGCCTCCAGGCGCCTAAGTAGCACAGCGACTCAGTCTCGAGCTCGGAAGAGCCTTCTGGGAGTTGTGTTTTGAGACATTTCTAGCTCCAGCCAACGCTGGTGAACGTCGACGTACGTCCTAGGCTGCGAAAGAAATGCCACCTGCCTACTCAACTTATCCATGCGCAGACGCAACGACGATTCTGAAGCCATTGCCTCTCCACTTGCCCGTTGGTTCCAAACTCCCTCGATAGGTGCAATTAGCCTTCAATCTCCCACTCGAGAAACATCCTCCTCTCAGCACCCTTCGTACACTCTCTGGTGCATTCAAGTCTTCTCTGCCATCATCTACCCAGGGGTATCGAAATGAAGGATTGGCCATATCCTCACCCCAAAGCGTGCTGCACCACTCCCAGATATTACCAACCATGTCTTGGCATCCATATGGTGACATGCCGCTCGGGAATAGGCCGACCGAGCACGTCGTGTTGAGACCGAGTTCTTCGGAGTTTGAGGCGTCATTCTGCCAGTTAATGCCCCATGGGTATACGCAGATGCCAGGTTCTTTGACGGGAACCACTTGATCTCCACGCGCAGCCCGCTCCCACTCAGGCTCTGTAGGCAGTCGAACCGCTTCGCTCGGCCCAATCTTACCTACCTTCTGCCATCTTCCTGTGAGCCAGTGACAATACGCTCTAGCATCAAACCACGTCACGTCCGTCGCAGGGACATTTTGTCTGCTTGGATCATCTTTATCAGGGCTCATCCATGGTCTCCCTGTTTCCACAGCGAAGTGGAGATACTTGCTCACAGTCACAGGGTAGACTCCCACGCGGAAAGAATCCAGCTTGATATCATGCACCGGCCCCGAGTTTGGGTGTGTCGTTGAGCCCATAACGAATCTACCAGCAGGGACAGAGACGAGTGCACTCAATTCGCGAGGATCTCCAAGGCGCGATAGGACTGCACCGGCTTCTAGTAGATCACTAACGGGCAAAGCTCCCTCGGTCACGATCTCAAGGGCCTTCGTGCGTATTGTATCATACACCCCAGACCTCAGACCCCGGCAGTCAGTTAGCAGGAGAGCAGCGCGCTGAGATGTTGAGTTCGGACTTTCCAACAGTGCCGTCGCCAAACATTCCAGTCTATCAGAGCCACCGAGGCGAGCAAGAAGACTCCGCAACACGTCCGTTGTTGCTATCGGATCGTGACGGAAGAGTTCAGTCGCAACTTCTGGTGGTCGAATTTCCAAGTGACGAGCAGCAAGCAAGTGCCGGACTTTCTTCACTTTCGCAAAACGAGGGCCATCCTCAGCAACACAGTCAGTGGTGTAGCCGAGCCTCTCTCGTGGCAAAGCCAACTGATCGCACACTTCATGTAGTGCGTTTTGCAATACCGCTTGAGCGTCCCTGATGTTTAGTCCGATTGCAACAAGCCAAGCGTCCAGTACTGTTTCCGCAGTACTACCAAAGTCCCCGGCTTGGAGAGCAAGCGCAAAGATGGTCGGATTGCTCGCCGCTTCACCTTTGACTATACCATCAAGGTCCAGATCTGCCATTCCAGCGATTTGATCGAGCTTGAGGTGACGCTGAGCCTTCAGTAGGGGCAGTAGACTGTGTCGTGCAATGATTGGAGGAAGAGTCATGTTCCTCGCAGCCCGCGTCTCAGCCAGCACGAGGAGGCGATTGTTGCTGTTGCCATATTCCTCGATCTTCGAAGCTAGAGCAGTCAGAAGGTCAGACGTTTCAAGACCGGCGTTCTCAATGTCGTCAAGAACGATCACTACTCCTCGAATATCGTCCTCTCGAGCGGCAGCCAGCAGAATCGGAAGCATGTCCTCTGCCAAATGACGAAGATCTTGGAAGTCCTTGATGCTGAAGTAGCAGGGCCTCAATACGGTAGCATCCCAGTTCTCCTCCAGCAAATGCCCGGCTTCATTCCTGACAACCTGCTCTGCCGCTGGAGACCGTTGACTCGCAAGACAATAGCACAAATGCTTCGCAAAAGTCGTTTTCCCACTTCCAATTGGGCCACTGAGTAGCGAAGCCTTATTATCTCGTACTAGCTCCAGCGCAGAAACATATGTCGGGACCTTGGGTGCGTTTGCAGCGGTTGCCTTTCTCAAGCCTTTGGCAGCTTTGTCTTCGTGTGAGAATGTTGACAGTAGTGGGATATAGCCCGCCGCCAGATCCAGTGTTTTGCCATTTGGAAGAACGAGAAGAGGCTCAATGCCGAAGTCAATGGCGGTTTGTTGATGTTCTTTCAATGTATCCATTGCGATTGTTAGCTGTCGACTTTTCGAATGTCGATCGCTGGCCTGTATCTTCTGAGCGTGTCTTGATGCATGTGATTCGGGTGGCTGCAGATGCTCTCAGCATCCGTCGTTTTGTTTCGTTGCCGCCCGATCGTAAGCACATGGCCTCATAAGTAGTCGAGGTGGTGCAAGTAGCGCCAAGTGGATCCCGGCCAAGCTCAAGCCAAATGACCCTTGTCGTGCAAGGGTAGAGCCGGTGTTCAAATTGTAGGCCCACCTCACGCTCTGGAACATCAATCAGCAGACAGTCACAATCCAACATCATGCCAATCATCAAAGACTTCTCACTTCCAACCTCCGCAGGCGGGCTTCAGGTCCCCGAGGGATCTTCCTTCTTCATCGCCTTCCTCGCATCCAAGGACCCGTCTACGGGAAAGCCATGGTGTCCTGATGTAGTGGCTTCTTTGCCAACACTTGAGTCGACATTCCTAGGCCAGGCAAAACCGACAGCGGCGTTCGTTGAGGTTGGACAAAGACCTGCGTACGTCAGAAGATGCTGCTTACTACATTAACTAATGACACCACTGACACTTCAACACAGGTGGAAGGATCCCAAGAATGTCTTCCGCACACAATGGACTGTGCGCAACGTGCCAACCTTGGTTCGATACGAGACGGTGGGTGGCACTGTGCAGGAGACTGGAAGGTTGATTGAGGGTGAGATTCTGGACGCAGAGCATTTGCAGGGACTGCTTGAGGGCAAAGGAAAGGATGCATGAGGTATGGAGCTTGAAGTCCTGTCGGATCGCGAGGGTGATATGTGAGAGCGAGCATCCCCAAGCAAAGTGTTCATCTCGCGAAACACAGTCATGAGCTTGATTAGACCGTAGCCTTTGTGCCGGTCGATGACGTTGCTGGGCTATCAAGCTGATCAATTGCGACTTCATTGCGGTTCTGTGTACGCCTGCGATAGGAATTAGCAAATCTGTTCCTTGTGTCTTTGTTGTTTGAGACTCACTCTTTGCGCAGGAACAGCAGCTTCATGCTTGTGACAGAGGCAATGGCAAGTCCACCGAACAGGATGAGGATCTGATATCCATACTTGTATCTGGGCGCATCGTATGTCGGAAACAGCACGACTGTGGTTGATTAGCAGCAAGAAGTATTGGACCAGAGCAGTTGTACACACGCGGCACCCAAAGGACCCAGGCATATGACACCAAATTTGCCACTGCTACAAGCAGTTGACGCAGATTTGGGTCTCCGGCGTTCAGCTTTGTGGCCCAGGCCTGCAAACGTTGATCAGCGAATTCCCTTACATGCAACAGAGGTCTAATTATCTCGTGCTGACTTACTATCAGAACGGGCGTGGCAGCTGACCCAGCATACGAGATGTAGTATGCAAACATGAGCGCCGACTTTGGAATGTTCCAAACCGACAGCAGAATGTTCGACAGGATCATCAAGAACTGCAAGCTGATGATTAACCAGTAGAATCGACCTGTTCGGTCAGCGATCATGCCCCACGCTAGGGTCACAACAATAGCGAGGGCATTGCCTCCGGTTGGCAGGTAGTTGATCTTGTCGACGCTGTACCCTTCGGCCTTGAGCCATAGATTGAAATAGCTGGTGGCGGTGTGGCAGGCCGCGATCATACTACACGCACAGAGTCAGACTGTATACCATCAACTATGCAGATTCATCTCTTCAGCTTACGTGTAAGATGCAACGAAGACCCAAAGCTGCCAAGTGGAGAGGATTCGCTTGATCTCCTTGATGGTGAGTTTCTTCGGCGCCTGATGGCCGAATCTCTCGATGCGCTCGATGCCATATTGAATGTGCTGCTTACGATTCAGTGATGCAACTCGCTCATGTTGATCGATTCGCGTGCTCACCTCCGCCGACCAGTAGAACGCTTTCGTGGTGTGCGGACTGTTGGGCAATAACACGAACCCAGCCAGAGCTATTGGAATCGAGATGACACCATCCATGACAAAGAGCCAACGCCAACCGGCAAGCCCGGCGTGGCCGTTCATGCTGTTGTATAGACCCGCTTGTAGGTATCCGCTGAACATGCTTGCAATCGATTCAATCTGGAGGAGTATAGCAGTGCGCTTCGCCAGCTCCTGTGGTCCATACCAGGATCCAAGGATGGCAACGTATCCCGGGAAGGCACAGGCTTCAAAGAGTCCAGTGAAAAAGCGCAAGGCATACATCTGAGAATATGTCAGCATGCTATGAACCCAAGCTCTCAATGGACCGAAAGCTTACGGTCTTGATGTTTTTGGAAACTCCCATTGATATTACCAAAGCTGACCAGATTACTTCGCATGACGGGATCAGTATCGATGGTCGGACAAAGCGTAGCTGCGACATCTGTGCTGGTACACTGCCTATCATGATGCCCAGACTGAACCAGGTATTGAGCCAGTTGCGTTCATTGCCGTACAATTGAAGTTCCTCTTGCATGCCGCTCACGAAGGCATTGGCTGTTTCATATTAGCATTTACTCGCCGAACACACCATGAGGAGCGCCGACAGTAGTTTGTCTGATCGAGGTACTTGATAAAATAGCCCAGACAGACGATAGGACTGCAATGTCGAGGTCAGCTCTTCCGTTCAAGAAGATTGACCACTCGTGCATAGTGATGGTCATAAATGGCTTTTTCGTACAAGAGAAACAAATCCAAGCGTTGCACATAGCGGCGGTACTCAACATCGCCATCAGCGGTGTCCCAAACAAAGGAAAGGATCCTTCGCCACAGAGGTGATTTCGATTGCTGGTCGGGGACTTGATCAACGACTACCGTAGCATGGTCCTTGTAAGCAGAGGCTGCATCATCGTGCTCTCCTGTCACGACCTGTGAGGCCGATCCCTTGGATTCATTCATGGATGGTGTTGTTGTTTCTGCGGGCTGCAATATGGCAAAGTAGTGCTCAAAGCTGCAGTATCTTCTCACGCCTCTCGACGAGAACCTCAGAGCCACTTCTCTCATCCTGGCTCTCACATGGCGTGCTCATCGCCCTGCCGACATGAGTTGCCCGCCTATGCGTAGGCGAAGGCGCGTATAGCGATATCGCCGGACTTCAAGCGGATGGTGCGATGGGCACATCGGAGGCTGCGACCTGCAGGAGACGATCGTCTGAGCGATATCTTCCATGTCTCCAGCATTTGAAAGCGACAAGTCGGGTGCTGTAAGAGGGATTCACTGAGCAGCAGGCGTGTTGGTAGTCCAGCATTATTGTAGACAGGAGTCAAAGACCGGATCATCCGACAAAGACGGCAGGGTCGCCCGTCGCCATGGCGACTGCGAAAACCCTCCGCATCGCGCTGGAGAACGTCGACTTTCGTCTCCCTACGCAAGTCACCGACGACAACAGCGTCCTGGCCCTCAAGTCCTTGGTATTTGAACCATTAGTACAATGGCAGCCTCATGGAAAGGTCAAACCGGCACTCTTCGCCTCGTGGGAGAGTTCTGCCGATGCCCGGAGCTGGACATTTAGGATTCGAGACCAGGCGGTCTTCCATGACGGACAGCCCTGCACCTCAGAGACCATCATCGCGTACGTCAATGGCTTCCTGGACTCGCGAGACTACTTCGGCATGAGATGGAGCTACGCTCGCTACTTTGCGCATACGACGTTCTCCGCAGAAGATGACAAGACTGTTCGCGTGGAGAACAAAGCGCCTTTCGCGGATTTACTCAATGTGTTCAACGACTTCTGGCCGTCTCGCATTGCGGAAGATGGAAGGCCAGTCCTTGGAACAGGACCATATCGTGTTGAAGAATTCGAGAGAGCAAATGGCCTTGGCAGAGCTGTTCTCCAGCTCGTTAATGCTTTGGGCGCACCCGACCTACCGACCGAGATCATCGCTCTGCATGAGTCGAACGCCGAGAAGAGACTGGAGCAGCTACGATCGGGCGAGGTAGATGTTGCTCTGAACCTTGAGAGAGTTGACAATCTCGACGTCTTGGATCTTGCAGGGCCGCTGAAATGGGGAAGAGTCACCAGCACGCTGTCCGTGATTTACTACCTGAATTGCTTTGAAGGGATCTTTGCCAATCCCGAAGCTCGTCTTGCCGTAAACCTGGCCATTGATAACGACGCGCTTGTTAACGAAGTCTACAAGGGATTTGCAGTGGCATCTGCGACTGCTGTCAGTCCTCATCATCTTGGCCACCCTGAAGCGAATCTACGTCCGATCCCTTACGATCCAGAGCGCGCTCGAGAGCTCCTCCATAAATTCGAGATTCCGAGTCCGATTTTGCTGCGAACGCCGCAGTACATGCCTGAGCACGCCGAGAAGATCTCAAAGTTTGTTGCTTCAGCTCTTGAGGCAGTCGGGCTGACCGTGAAGATTGAAGTTGAAAGCAATCGACCAGAGTACGCCAGATCAATTGGCCTGCGGAAGCAAGTGGGCGACTTGGCGCTATTCGACTCCACGCCCAACACCACCTTCCGCGTCTTGGACGATAAGATCTCCAGCGCGAACAACGCGACATGGTGGCTTTGGTATCATGATGACGAGTTTCAGAAGTTGTTTGCACATGCGAGGTACCAAGTGTCTGAGGCAGATCGAGCACAGGGTTATGCAGAGTGCCTACGAAGACTCTGTGAGAGTCCGCCCTGGCTGTATGTTGCTCATCCAGAAGTTGTTTGGGCTACTCGTCCTGGTGTCAGTGTGACAATTGGGCCATCTGGGGTTCTCACGCTCATGTGAATAGCTCAGACAGAGCGCTCGCGCACTGCTGTGTCTCAATTGCCTGGTCATTCACGCAACTAAAAACTTCCGAAATGCACGGGCCCGCCGCTCTCCGTACTATTTCAACTCGACGTCCGCTCTCAACAGACACGAAAGCTGCACTCAATCGAGCATGAAGGGCACTTTCTGCTCAATCACTGATCATCTCAAGAAATGCGAGGCTTAGGGGCCAAAGCTCCGCCAGAGCCGTCGTTCGAGTACACACGCGAAAGCTACTGGAAACTCCTCGACTTTACGGACGCTACCAAGGACGATTTGCAACGCTACCTCCACGAGCGACAATACGACTTCCAGCCTTCAGCCAGCAAAAGTCGGCTTCAATATCTAGTCACGAGAGCCGAGAAAGGACTCATCTCATACGACAAGCTAGGCGCCACTGAGCTGTATGAATTCTGCAATGCACGAGGCATGCGCCGAGCCGGCACACCTGTAGTCAAGAAGAATCAGGCGATCTCTTTGCTCGAGAGAGATGACGAAGCTCGGACTTTCGACAAATTCCTCGAGCTGCCTGCAGAGCTACGCGTCTTGGTTGCTGAATTCTATCTTGCGCCCATGACGGAAAAGAGCATCGTCTCGCCGCCACTTGCACAGACTTGCCGCTTGATGCGCAACGACATCTTGTCTTTGCACTACGATACCCATCGGCACACGGTCCATATTAGATACGGCTTGTCGAAGCACGCCCTGGGCAATCCCCGAGGTGCAGCGCGGGTCCGAGATGCGTGGGCAAATGCTGTCTTCGGACAGACCCCTGCTGCAACGCTTCGAAAGCTCACGAAACTACGAATCATATTCGACATGGAAAAGTGCGCCCACGTACGTAGAGCATTCAGATGGGACATTGATCTCCCCACGGGCCAGAAGGCGCTGAAAGTCCGTTGGCTCGAGCCTCTGCACTGGGGCTCCAAAAACGCGCCGAAACAGAAGGGCAATGCTACCAGGAAGTCACGAGAGATGTTCATGGACATTGCGGAATCAGATGGAAAGATTGTGCTTGGAACCGAGCATGCTGAGAGGATTGCGCGATTGTTTGCAGATCGTGATTGGGTGGAGGACGACGAGTGATGCGCAAAGGAGGGCAGCAGTCCCAAAATGGCACGAGAAGCTGGGCTACCTTGTGCGTTCTGGTTGCTTCTAGGTGTTGCTTCTGTTACCCATAGAGCACGGAAGCTGATCTGAATGTTGACCAACGCGACGCTTGCAGCATAAGAAGAAATACACTTCTTGGGAGTTTCTGACACCAATTGGATGGGTTACGAGCGCTGAACATCTCACTACAGCACGCATTACCGTCTACGCTGCCGTCCAAGGACACGGAACCCAATACAACCCATTCTGCTAGAGACCCTCTCCCGAGTTGAATGTCAATAGCAAAAGTCAACGATGAACTTGCTGCACAATTTAATAGCGAGTTCAACTTCAAATTGAGGTTTCACCACCTTCCACCGACCCCATCACCGACTCTACACTCCCCTTACCAGGATCGGAACCACCCGCGTCACCCATTGCGACGTCTGCAGGCGACAGGCGCTTGCAGATTGCCGCCTTGAAAAATTTGAGATACCTATCAACACCTTCGATTCCCATCCAGAACGATTATGTAGAAATCTTTCATCGCATTTCGACCTACGATGGCTAACCTGGTAGGTGCTGCTGAACGCATGCTGTACTGCACCAAGTCCTCGCCGCACAAGGGCCAAGGCGTATTCGCCAGGAAATCGATCACACCCGGCACTCTGATCATGACCGAGTCCGCGGGCATGAGGGTACCCTTCAACCATGGAAGATCTCCTTCGATACACCTCGAATGTGGATACTGCGTTCAGCAAACTCAACGACTCGGACAAGCAGCGATTTCTGGGACTCTCCGAAGGTCACAGAGCGATCGACTGTCCGCTCATGCGCAGGCTCAAGGCCAATGGATTCAACGATGACAGCGGGTCAATATCCTTGTACTTCGCGATCTCAAAGCTGAATCACTCTTGTGCTCCAAATGCCTCTATGTTCCCGAGCGAAGCACCTGGATCACTGGGCTATAAGATTGTGGCCACCGAGCCCATTGCCAGTGATGAGGAGGTCAATATCGACTACAAGTCAGACATATTCAAATTCATGACGAGACATCAACGAGCGGTTATGCTGAAGGCCTTGTACGGATTCAAATGCGAATGTCCAGCTTGCACTGCAACACAAGAGAAGCAACGCGAGAGCGATTGGGCTCGAAGGATGCTCAATATTTTGCTCAACAACCTTAACGGCCGTGATGCCATTGACTTCATAGGAGTTGAGGCACTAGAGCATATGTCAATCTAGCAACTCGAAGAGCCTGGGGTCCTCGAGGATGTCATTCCTTTGATTAGCTGTCGCGATCAAATATCAGCAGGTCAGGTGATCGGCTTGAGTTCGTTTGTGCGCGCTACGTTGTGTAAAGAGAACTTGCAGCCACATACACAGATGGAGATAAGCTTAAAAGCTGCAACAAGACTATTGAGATTACTCATACGTGAGCCCACACTCCGGGTAAACAAGCAGTCGCTCTCTGCTGTGCGCCTGTGTTCTATGCAGGCAGAAGTCACAATGCAATCTCACTTTGGGCGGCAATCGGAAGAGTCCAAAGCTATTGGGTTTCTAAGAACACGCATTGAAAAGGACATTGATGATTTGAATGGAGGCCGCTTCGTGAGTGCATTGTACTAGACGAATAGGGTCTGTTCGTCTGGCTAATCCTATCAACAGGATGTACGCATTACTTAAAAGGAGCTGGTCTTTTCGAGGCGGAGATGATTGCGCAGGCACTGATTTGCACAGCGGCGTCCAACAAGGACCTCAGACAACTAATGTCTGAGGGCCGACAACTGGGCCTGATCTGATGAGCTGCTTCAGTCCCTGCGCTCAGATTTCCTGCGGTCATTTGAGATTGGTAGCTTTCATCTTCTATCGCTTCGCATCAGCTCCACGGACACCTGCATACAACCCTGTCAGATCTGCTGTTGACCGCAAACGCTAAAACAACCAAACGAGCCACCCACTTTAGAAGAGGTTGATCGCCTAAACTCTACCTCCGTACCTGACGCTTTTGCTATCCACCATTCTGTTCAACGATGGCAAAGCCCTACACTATCAAGCCCACGCCTGGAAAGGGCAATGGTGTCTTCGCCAAACATACGATCCCTACTTGAACTACGATCATGAACGAAGCGGCCTGCATCATCATTGGCAAGATTGGTCCAGATGTCACAGAATCAGACGTGCAAAAGGCATTCAATGCTCTCTCGGCACCAGATCAAGCCCGCTTTCTCGCTCTACACGAAGGCCACCGTGCGTACAGCTCGAAACTCTTCCGCATCTACAAAGCAAATGCATTCGGAGAAGATGAAGGAAGCAGCAAGTGCTTTCTCGACATTTCTCGTTTCAATCACTCATGCGTCCCGAACGCCGAGATGGGGGATGGATTAAAACACGGCGAGAAGCGCATTGTGGCGATAAAGCCCATCAAGAAGGGCGAAGAGATCTGCGTCTGCTACAACCTCGATTTTGACACTATGACTCGCAAGCAGCGCGCTGCTGTGCTCAAGGCGTACTATGGCTTCCGCTGCGACTGTACAGGCTGCAATCAAGGCGCTGAAGAGCAATTTTTGAGCGACTGGAGGCGCAGACTGATCAACGCTCTCTCCTCCGGCCTCGACGGCCTGCAAACGCCAGATCTCACCTGGCTCGAAGCTCTCGCTATGATGACCAGCCAGCAGGTCGAAGACCCTCGTGTGCTTAAAGGTACAACACTCCTTAGGCTCAAGAAGCCGCTCACAGAGCAGCAAACGATCGGCTACAACTTTTTGCTAGCTCGAACTATGGAGGCCGAGGGTCTTACAGGAGTCACGTATGCCGACTCATATGCAAAGGCAGTGTACAAGCTGGCGGCGCAGATGGACAGAGATCCGAGCATTGTGATTATGCCATCGGTAAGAACTGTAGATGCTTGGTTGCGCACAGCCATGAAGGCCACGAACAATGCTAGAGGACCGGATTCCAAAGGGGCAAAGATGATCAGAGACTTTCGTGATGAGATGATGAGCAGCAGGGTGTTGGGACATGGAATTCGCTTTGTGAGTGATTAGTGAGCTTCGAGGTTAGGACCTCTTACTGACTGTAACAATCGCAGATGCAATACAAACAGATGGACAGGTTCTTTGCCATCTATTTGGGCGACATCGTCAATGGCGCTCTGCAGCCCAAGAGATATACCGAAGAGGAGTTCAAGAGTCTCATCCGTAAGGGTCAAAAGCCGGGTCCGAGATGGCGGTGATGAGATGAGACCGAGCCAGTCATCTCGAAAGGAGAGCGAACAGTCTGTGTGGTTCGAGTCGACGGCAGTCTCGTAACGCTCATCTCGGTATCTGGAGAACATGAAGAAAAGGCGAGCTGCGTTGCTGAGAAACAGGCTTCCCAAGCCCAAGGCATTAATTCAGGCATTGAAACTGGTATTGCCCTCTCTGTTCTGAAGACCCCCATCAGTACTTCCAATGAACGGGCGTGCTTTCATCGGCCACTTGTCTGCAAGTGATGTTCTTGAAACAGTTTGCGTCGTTCATCTACCAATAACAGCTCCACATCAAACCTCGTACTCAGCTACGTAAGTCTGAAGACATTTGCTAACTTCACAGTCATCACAAAACAACGTTCAAAGTCTTGATCGACCTCAACATTATATCCAGAACAATGCATCTCGATCACAAGATCCCGTGGAATACAGTCGCCTCAAACCTAACATTGATCCGCTCAAATGCTCGATACACGCCAAGACAAACCGACATCTTCATCAAAGACCACAAAATTCAAGAGAAAGACTTCGGTCATTTCATAAGAGTCTTCATCGCCACTCTAGACGACCTCTCCTCAACAGAAGAAGCGAAACACCCCAAATCCACTGACGAACAACCCCCCGAAAAGCTCTTCTCAGACACTCTCCTACACCTCCCAGAATCCATATTCAACCTCCAAACCCACGCAACAAACTCCTCATCCCACAACCCCCTAGGTCCTCAACACCAGCTCCTCACGACCTGGGTATCCCGAGCCACCACCACCACCTCCTCCAACGATGGCCATCCATCCTACACATACAGCACCAGCGAAGCCGACCTTGCTGACGCACTCAAAACGCTCCTCGTGCTCTCTTCACTGCAGATCCCGGACTTATCCCACGAAGCCTTCACTGCCATCCTCCATCTTCAACACCAACCCCGAGTCCCGCTGAAGAGCCTCGATAATTTGCACTGGGGCCACGCATTCGGAGTCACCCTCCTCGCATCTTCCGCCTTACATATCTACATCTTGCTCAATCTCGCAGCCGCCATGCACACCCAAGACCCCAACAATACCATCAGTATATTGGAGACATCCTCCTTCTTAGCCTTCGCAAGATCCATCCTTCCCGGTTCCGACTACTCGGCTCAGAATATCCTTCATCAACATTTCTGGTCTACTTGCGGCCTCAACGCCCAATGGGCATATCTATCAGATGAAGAGAGGAGAGAGGCGGTTGAGCAGAGAGAAGTTATAGATCCGGTTTTGTGGCCAAATGGAATACCCGCGGACGACAGAGCGGTAGATGTGAAGGCGTATTTGAAAACGTGTTTCGGCATCTTGTACAGATATAATCTGCTGAGACAAGGATGGTACGGAGTTGAGGAGACGAGGGGGTGGTGGAGAGAGGAGATTGGATGGATGATAAACTTCCGGGAAAAATGATGATGAGAACTTGGGCTCTTCTCTTCTGGTGGTACTCTGGTGGTGGTGTTCTGAATAGATGATATTAGTGATATAAGCGTATGGCATTATCTTCATGTCATGAATTTCCTCGTGTAGTATGTACTTCGCGTGCCAAAATAAGGCCAAAAAGAAGTTAGCCAATGAAGGGGGTATATCGCAAAAACCAAGAATCTCCCTCTCCCTCTCCCACCCTTCATCCGTTTCATCCTTGACTAATTGGGGGACGCCACTATGAGCTGACATGCAGTATCCGTCGTCGTCGCTTGGAGAACAGATCGCAGATCTAGGGCGCATGTGGTTATTCCAGCTGCTGCTTAAGCACAGAAGTAGATTCCTGCATCCGCTTTCTTCCCCATCACTCGCTCCTATTCTCTAATAATCCGCCTGATGCAAATCCTTCGTAGCAGTCCTCGCAATGCCATGATACATATCATGCCTCTCCACGGTCCCAATGGGCGGTAGTTGGTGTACACCCTCAATCGGCGAATCCATGGCTTTCGCGGTAACTAGAGGAGTAGTCTTGGTAGCTGTGTCTGGTCCACTCGAGGTCGTGCTCATCTTCTCCAGTCGATTCCGCAAATTCTCGTCCAGCATGGGAGGAACATCGATAGCGCCACCACCAACAGACTTGCTCCTCTCGCGAGTCAGGACGTGGCCGGCATCGGATTGAGCGCGTGGAGGATCGGCGTCTTCGGCGGTGGATGAAGGCCCGGAGAAGCTTCGGCTGTGTGAGGTGTGGTGCTCCTTCTTGTGGCTGCCAAATGATTTGAACAGCTTCAACAAGCCAGGTCGCTTCTTGTGGTCACCATTCGTACCATTCTCTGCACTCTCAGGGCTGAGGAAGGCAGCTTGCTGCTTGTTGATGGCAGCTGTGGACATTGCCCATTCGCGAGACTCGCGGCTGATATTATCTAAAGCCTGCTGTGTCGCGACGACATACTCCGGATAGTCTGCCTTGCAGATCTCTTGCAAGAGCCTGAGTTTGGAGATGTCCATAGCTGTGCGTGTTCGATCGGGCATGATATGCCAGCCAAAGACGCGAATGTCCATCCTCATCGCTCGGTCGACCTTCTCTTTCACATCGCATATCATTATGAGCTCGTCCACCTTGTCCTGAGTGAGCTGGATGAAGGCGCCGAACTTGGTCACATCTGCGATCATCCAGGAAGTGTGAACGATCGAGTTTGTGCGCCTTGTGCTGATGTGGTGCGACTCTGCCACCTCTCGCAACAGCTCAAACTTCTCTCGGAATGCTTCCAATCGGTTCGTATCCATGGCTGGCTCCAACATCGGACCAAATCGCTTGGGCGGCTTTAATCCAAACTTGGCCATCATCTCCTCGCGAGTGCTGTGTGAAGAGCGGTCAACGATTGCGCTTAGTGTCTGCTCGATGGTGGTCCTCATGTCGGAATCGTCCAGTCTGGGGTCTCTCGCATCGAAGAAGGTGGGCTCGGTGAGGTCAGGGTATGCTGCGCTCGGGTGCTTTGGCACTGCGCGATCGGTGACTGACGCCGGTGGTGAAGCTACACCGACCACTGAGCCCCATATAAGCAGTCGTGCCTGCTGGAGCCCCAGTCGCGTCAAAAGCAGCTGCTCTTCCTTGTCCCATTTGTGCGATGGGTGAATGAGGCCAAATGCTTCGACACAGCTGCTGAACAAGCTTGCAAGCGCAATGGCTCCAGCAAGCAAGGCCTCTGCTTCAGGATTGGTCTCGACACGCTCGAGATGGTCGGCATTGGTCTTGTCGACAGCCATGCCTGCTAAAGTGTCATCTGACGGTGAGGTGGGAAGTGGAGGAGAGGACGAAGGAAAGAGTCAGAAGTGAAAAGTCGGGCGTGTGACGCAGTCTTGAAGGATGGTAGTATGGTGACAAAGTGGCATCCAATAATCAGCTCAATCTTATACAGTAGTAGCTGTAGATCCTGAGGTGCGGTGATGTTGGTACGAATGAGGGGAAGTTGGGTACATGCATGCTTTCGCTTCGGCTGACTTTGTTTATGTCTGTGGCGTTCCAGCAGAAGATGAGAAGGTATATGCGCTATGCAGAAGACTCATTTCAGCAGTGGTGTGAGGCCGGCGATGCCCCGACATGTGGTGGTACTATTCGTTCCCAGCATGCGCAAATACTGCAGCTTCAAGCCCAGCGAAACACGGTGGGTGGGCTTAGGGAAAGGTTGAGGTCGTCCGGTTCGCGCCAGGGATCTGAGCTTTTCGGCATCTTCTTTTCGAGGTGCGCGCCACGAGGCCACCGCCCGAGACCCTGCAGCTGCTTGAGATTCCCCTGTGAGATGAGAACAGAGCCGCCCGTCATCTGTGGCACACGCACACTCAGCTCTAGCGGTGACGAGAACAGTCACACGCCTTCGTGGCCCTCAATGGTCATGCGGAGTTGTTTGCGACCAGCCAAGACGATATCAATCACCTGGTTGAACTCCGACCCATGGCCGGTCTCTCGCGCATCCAGATGCCAGCCGGCATTCTGCGGCATCCGGCATGGCAGACACTCATGGGGTTGGGTGCAAGAAGCTGAGCCAATGCTGACAGCCCGACGTTAAAAGCAACGCCGGCTGACGAGAAGATGAAGGTGATGGAAGTAATGTGATGACTACGAATGTTGTTCAGAGCGACGAGAGCGAGACAGCAAAAACGAGTCGGCATCGGATCATTGCTCAGTCTTGGCCATCTAATCATATCAGCGGATCTTGCCGTGTCATTCACTCGACGCAGCCAATGACGCACAGGACTGGCGCCTTGCCGAGGCACGACGATCTGCCGCCGTGAGCAGACGCGAAACGACATCGGCTCTGGCCCTTTGCCTTGGGATCACTCACACCGAGGAACCGAGCAAAAGTCGTTCCCGTCATCAATATTATATTGCCATCTCTCCTTCAGTCGCGTGGCTTCATTCATCTCCTCACCCTCCTTACACATCTTCCATCACAATCATGGCCGAGCCAGTACCCCATTGGGTCCGCGACCTCAAGCCATCTGGACCCCAGGGTTCCGAGCTTCTTGCTCAAGAACGCAAGACATCTCAAGTCAATGTCGACAAGCTCAGCGAGTTCCTCTTCACAAAAGAAGCTCTTGAGCGCAAACAGAAAGTCCTCAAGATCCTTCAAGCCGAGAAGGTCTTTGACAAGAGCCAGGATTATTTCGATGGCCGAGTCGACAAATTCGAGAAGGCACTCGCAAGAGCAAAGAGATTGAACCAGATCTACACAAAGCAAGGATGGGGAGAGATGGAGAAGAGAGTGGCCAATGATCTGATTTCAGAGCCGCTGCCATATGCTCTTCACGAGGGCATGTACATTGTCACTATCCGTGGACAGGGCACTCCGGAGCAGCACAAGAAGTACCTGAAGCCCGCAGAAGCACACGACCATGTTGGATGTTACGCCCAGACAGAGTTGGGACACGGTTCCAACGTTCGAGGTCTGGAGACCACAGCTACCTGGAACCCCGACGACAAGACATTCACCATTCACTCGCCTCATCTCACAGCTTCGAAGTGGTGGATCGGATCGCTAGGGCGCACGGCCAACCATGCTTGTGTCATGGCACAGCTTATCATCAATGGCCGATCAATGGGTCCACACCCGTTCATTGTCCCGATCAGAGACCTGAAGACGCACAAGATGCTGCCGAATGTTTACGCTGGAGACATTGGCCCGAAGTTTGGATACAACACCATGGATAACGGCTTCTTGCTGTTCAACAAAGTCAAGGTGCCGCATGATGCCATGTTGGCCCGCTTCTCTGCTGTCGATCCTAAGACGAGCAAGTACATGAAGCCAGCCTCGCCCGCGCTTGTCTACGGCACCCTCACCTGGGTACGCAGCACGATTGTCTTGCAGTCTGGAAGCACACTGGCCCGTGGTGTCACAATCGCCACCCGATACCTCGCAGTCCGCCGTCAATTCCAAGATCGTGACGCACCTGAGTGGCAGAAGGGGGAGAACCAGACTCTCAACTACACAATGGTCCAGATTCGACTGCTGCCTCTGCTTGCTTCCTGCTTCGCACTCCACTTCACCGGCAAGGGCATGATGGAGCTCTACGAAGCCAACCAGAAGAAGATGACGAGCAACACTTCTAGCAAGGACCAGTCTATGCGAGGTGCCGGACCTGAAGAAACTCAGGCCGGTTCAGATTTGCTTGCTGATCTCCATGGTACCTCTTGCGGTCTCAAGTCCCTCTGCTCCACCATCGCTGCTGAAGGTCTCGAGGTCTGCCGTCGTGCTATGGGTGGTCATGGATACAGCGCCTTTTCTGGTGTCGGCTCCTGGTACGCCGACTACCTCCCAACCTGTACATGGGAGGGCGACAACTTCATGTTGACCCAACAAGTCGCTCGCTACCTCCTGAAGTCCGCACGCTCCGTCCTCAAGGGCAACGAGCCCAACAACGACACAACAGAAATCCTCCACTACTACCTCAAACGCCAAGACACCGGCGCCGCTTTCGACATCCTCGGCAAGGATGAAGACATCGTTTCCGCATTCGCGTGGCGCTCGGCCTACTTCACCTTCGAAGCCCTCCGCGCCCGCGACGACGAGAAGAAGTCTTGGAACTCGCTCCTCCCATCTTTCTACGCCCTTTCCAAAGCCCACTCACAATACCTCATCGTCAAGAACTTTTACGAAACGCTCCATTCCTCCACTGCGGACATCACCCATAAACTCGACCCGGAAACCCTCGGCGTCGTACACAAGTTATTCCGCCTCTTCGCGCTCAACACCCTCGTCAACGAATCTTCCGAATTCTTCACTTCCTCCGCCTGCACCGTCTCGCAAATCCGACTTGCGAGGTCAAAGGCCGTTATGCAATTGCTCGAGGAGATCAGGCCTCATGCGCTGAGGCTGGTGGACTCGTGGGATTTCCCGGATTGGCAGCTTAACAGCTCGCTGGGAAGGAGTGATGGAAAGATCTATGAGGATATGTTCTACAGAGCCTCAGAGCTCAACCCTCTGAACAAGAAGATTGTGGATCCGTACCCAAATAGCCCAGTCATTTATAAGAATGATGAGAGTGGGCCGTATGCGGGGATTTTGAAGGGGGCGAAGTTGTAAACAAGGAGTGGGTGGGTGGGATGGATTGAGTGTAGCGCAGGAGTTTGGAAAGCTTTGAAAATGTTTGGCGATTTCGCGTCATTAGCAGAACGCACATAGATTGTACATACTAGCCCAGTGTTATCAAAACCCTCTCCATCACCTCTCTTCACTCACTGCCTCTTCTTCCCATTCTCCGCCGCCTGATCTTCCAACAACCCATCCCTCTCCATCAACAAAAACGCCGCTGCAGCTCCCGATCCCGCCAACAAGCCCACCAACCCAGTCTGTTCCACAACCTCAACCGAACTTCCCCGTACCTCCCTCTTTGAAACGCTTCTTCTCGCCTCCAAATACATCGTGCCCGCCCAAATCACAATCGCCGTACTCGAGCAAATATCATCCCACTGCAAGAAAATCGCTACAGCTTCCTGCAGCGTTGCCCTTTTCACTACGCTCGCTGACCAGAACGGAGCTGGGATGAGGAATGTTCGCCAATCCAGCGCCGTGATAATATCAGGTCGTAACCAAGAAGGAGCGAGGAATCGTTCGGCCAGGAGGAAACTAATGGCGCTTACGTGGAAGAGCGCGGAAGCGAGAATGGCGAAGATGTAGAGTTTTCTCTTGCTGAAAAAAGAAGAAGCAGGAGAGGAGAAGACCGAGAGGAGTACCCAGATAGCGAAGACGAAAGCCGGATGGAAAAGCCTCAGAATAATCCACAGCTGCTGAGAAGTCAAGCCCTCGCCTTCGGGAGATGTGCGTAGCATGAAGATTGTTGGAAGGATGTGGCCTAGGACTAGGGCGTAGCCTAGAGGTCGCAGGCTCGATCCGTGTCCGCCGTTCCGTGGCGTTTGTGGTTTCGAGGGAGCAGTCGTCATGAGTAGATGCATAATCCCCCAAATCGGCGTCCAAAGTCCGATTCCCAATAACTCGCCCATGACCTCAATTCCATAAGTAAGCCCCAGGAAAGTCGCAGAGCTCGTTGCGCCGTGCGCCTCCCCTAACATCAAGATCCAGATACTACTCAGCGTACCCAACAAATGATGGCCTTGCAGATGCGCCCTCACATTCCTCGGATCGAGAGTCGTGTAGAAGAAGGCGACCATGAATGCGAGATAGTTGTCTAGACCTTCGAGACCGGTGGAGGGGAACTTGATGGGGATGTCGGTGGTGGGAAGGATCCGGTTCGTGTAGATGAGGAGCGAGTCGAGGGTGAAAGTGCCATTCCATTCGGATTGTTTGACGAGGGTGATATGTGCAAGGACGACCAGTCCTGCCAGGGGGATAATTGAGAGGGTACGAATCCCTGGCATCTTTGCTGTGGTGCAATTCTCAATACCTTGGTGTAGATGCGAGTTGGAAAATCGGAATCTCAAAGTCGTTGATGTCCTGGTTATCAGAGAGATTGGGGAGACATTGCTCGTGCAAAGATAACTTCTCGACCTCGGCAACGGCGGGTCTCGTTTTCAAGGAGGTGATGAGGAAGGTCTATACGAGCAGGCCAGTGCCTGCATGCCGTGAAGTCTTTCTGGAACGAAAGCGAACCGGTGCTCGGCCCGGTTTGGGTGCCGAGTCTGCAGTGGAAAGAAGAGACTGGCAACTTACCACTTTGGTATCTATTGCCTTGACCAGCTCACACGAACACTGTGAAAACAAATCAGTAATGCCCTTGCCATGGATGGCAATGGGCCCCGACAAGCAGAAATCACATGCAGGGAGTTGTCCTTTTCGCAGGCATCAAGGATGGGAAATGCGGCGATCGCGGCTCAATGTTCAGCAGGGACTCATCAGTCTTCCGCATCGCTGTTACCCTCGAAACGAGCGAAACGAGGATAATTGACTGGCTTTGGAACGGACTTGAACGAGGTTTTGGAGGTGTCATGCTGATGAAAAAGGAGGCAGAGAAAGGAAAGCGAAGAGGGAGTTGGTGGTCCTTCTCAAACATCGGCCCGACCCCGCAACGGCATCATGATTGGATCACCCAACCTCACCTCTTCTTCTGCTGTCTCGCTCCTCTTCCCTATGCCATTATAAGATAACATACGATATGTCAAGCGCAAACGATGACGATGGCCGACATTCAGCGGCCTCTGCCTGTTCATGCGTCGGGTGAAAGCCATCCCAATCCCAACATCGAATTAGATGACTGGCAAGCGACATCAGATCTAGGGCCAAATGATGGCCCAGCGAAAGAGTTGTCAACACTCGCAGCGTGGTGGCGGCATCATATCGCCCAAGAAGTCGACTTCCACGCCTGTCGAGACTTCTACGGTACATCCATCGGTCCAGCCCCTCCCTTCTGTACCTTACTGACCATCCTAGCCCTGGAACGTACCTTCCTAGCATACCTTCGCACGTCTACCAAGTTTGCTCATTTCGGTATCATCGTGGCCCAACTGTTCCGTCTACCACAGGCCCTGTTGCCCCAGAGTCCATTGGTGTTTGAATTCCTCCGCCTCGGCAAGCCGATGGGAGTTGTGTCGATAGCGATAGCCATCTTCACGATCTTGTTGGGTGGCTTTCGATGTTGGTATCAGCAGCATACCATTATAAGAGGGAAAGTGCGGACTGGCGGTTGGGAGGCCTGGATTCTGGCAGTGTGTACAGCAACAGTGGGTTTAAAGCTGTGTTCGTCAATCGTGCTGATGCGCTGACATGGCAAGCAGTTCGTGATAACAATTTTCGTGTTCATCGTAGGCGATGCCGCGAGCGGGAAACCTGCATAATCCATATGCATGGATTCATCACACATTCTCCACGATCAGATGAAGTCGAACGTGTCGCCTGCACCACCCAGCATACCCTTCACCCTCTCTGTTCCGACAATGCGCTCCAGTCTTAAGCCATCCCATTTGGAGAATGCATTCCGGACACTGGCTTCAACAGGATCGATCTTGCCTTCCGCAACGCTCGTGCCCAAGAATCCATCGATAAGCTCCTGGTAGAAAATCGGAGTATCCGGCAATCCGTACATTACAACTCTCTTCACGCCTCGGAGCTTCAATCGGAAGAAGTGATGCGCTCGCTGGGTATACAGCAAGATGCTATGGCGGCCCGAGATGAAATGGCTCCTCGCTCTTCGTTGGTCAGACACTTCGCTGTAGTCGTGTATTGTGCCGAAAGAGATGTTCTCCGTCTGCGTACTCGTGGCAAAGAAGTTCCGAAGGCGAAGGAAGTCGAAGTATGATGGTATGAAGATGAGTATGCCTTGCGCTCCATCCGCGGGTCTCGGTAAACGAAGCAGACGTGGCAGAACGGCTGTGGTGAAGTATTTGAATCTGGCATCCGGGTCATTGGCTGGAGAGGGCGAGTCGAAGCGGGAGAAGGTCTGTTTAATTCCCAATCCACTGGTCTCGGTGATTGCGCCGGCGTAAACAGGAGCCATTTTGACTTTGCCGGCTACATTTAGCATGTTTGCATTGTAGAGGCGGTTCATCTCGGGCGTGATGAATGCAGAGAAGACAATGGTCTGTCTAAGGTACCTCGCGTTTCCGTCCAGATACCAGTGTCGCACACGAGAAAAGTCACATCCGTGAGCTTCTTTGAGTTCAAGATTGAGATGCTTGAAAACGACTTCAACGTTCTCCCAATTCTGCATTTGCATGGCGTCTGCTTGATCCGCAACGACGATTTCGATTGATGAAAGAAAGTCGTAATCTCGCTTTTTGGCGTCTTCATTTTCGATAATTCGTCTTAGCCCGAGTGGCGAGGCAATGATAATGTCACTATTGTAGAATGCCGAGTAGAACTTCAGGGTCTTCCTCGTGAACTTGAGAGCAGTCAAGAAGCTATTGTCATTGTTTCCGCCAAACAATTCACGATAGTCTTCAGGCATCGTCTCGCGTTCGTCAAGAGGTTCGGAGAAGGAATCGTTGAAGCGCTTTCGGTTCTCTTGTTGATCTGGCTGAAAGACATCCACGATGGCTTCGGCATAGTTAGCAGCCATCTGGCGCGTTTCCATGAGCAGCAGGACTTTAGGTCGAACGAATCCCTGATCTCGCAGGTCTAAATCATTCGCATCGTCGGCATGATTGATCTTGTCGTTGTTCTTGATGACTCTATCTCGACCCTTCAGGATGTGATTTACGGCATGGAGGGAGGCTGTTTTGCGAAACGATTCAGCATTTCGGGGTGTCCGATTGCCGATCATCAGATCTTGGTAGTTGAACATGTGGGATGCAATGCTTTGGTCCAGGTCGCTTTCGAATGCAAATCTACCATCCACGTTCCTAGCCAAGCGCTCTTTGAGTGGTAAATCAGATGGCCCTTTTGCGGAGCTCTTGCGAACCCCAGCTGTCTCGACGCCGCAAGGAAGGGATGTCGTAAGAGCTGTATGCTTGCCCAGATTTTGCTTCTCTGTCGCCCATTCGTTGGCTTGTACTGCTTTCAGCCGTCTGGACAGCTCGTTGTGATCCGCATTCGCGAAATGGGCTTCATACGGGTCGTTCTGGTCGTCCTCATCCACAATCTCACTCTCGGGTTGTTCATCATCCACCTCGTCTTGTTCTACAGCTTGGATTCCTTCCTCTTCTGATGCGACCTCTTCGAATTCGTCCTCATCTTCCTGGATCGACGGCCGTTCGACCTGTTCAATCTTTCGCCTCTTGGCCTTGCGCTCGCCATTCTCATTAGGCCCACGGAATGACTGTAGCAGTGCGTTGTAGCCCTTGACCGTCGGCTTGATGTCTTCCACATCCTCATCGTCGCTCAAGTCTTGCTCTTCAGCCTCCGACTCTTCTTGTGGCTGCGGCAGCTCATCATCTGATTCGACGTCTTTCACGCGCTGGCTGTCGAACTTGCGATATCCGTGCTTGGTCTTGATGCCGCTCCTCGCTAGTCGTCCAGTATTCTGCGGTCCGCCTCTACCACCTCTTCCGCCGCCTCTTCCTCTCCCTCGTCCTCCTCTCCCTCGAAATGGAGCCATCTTCGTCAAATGTTTTTCGGACTCCTCTAACTTTCACAAGACAAAAGGTTGTTCGCGCCCTGGCTTATCGATAGCCTTAATTTTGCCGCGAATTTTGTCTTGGCAGCCGCCCACCACCGCGACTTCCTCTCCTGGCGCGACAACGACAACATCGAGCACATCTCCACCGGCGCCCTCCCTCTTCGCACTTCCTCCGCAACACCACCACCGCGAAGATGGGTGACAACTTCCTCCATCTGGCGCGTCCGCTCGCGCCCGCCGCCGTCTCCACCGCCCCGCCTTCGACAGCACCAGTGGGTGTGTCAATACAGCCACAGGCCATCTTCTCCATACTCGACCACGCAACGCGCCGACCAGCAGACCAGGAGCGCGTAATTGGAACACTTCTGGGTGTGAGGAGCGAGGATGGAACCGAAGTCGAGATCCGGAATTGCTATGCTGTTCCACACACCGAGACCGCAGAGCAAGTGGAGGTCGACATGGACTACCAAAAGCGCATGCTGGAGCTCCATCTGAAGGCCAACCCCAAAGAAATCCTCATCGGCTGGTATGCGACAAGCAGCGACTTGAACACCTTCTCCGCTCTTATTCAGAACTTCTACTCTCAGCAAGGCGAGGGCACTTTCCCACACCCAGCTGTGCATCTGACTGTTAGCACCGTTGCTGGCCAGGATGTGAAGGCCGACACGTATATCAGTGCGCCAATCGGTGTTACAGCAGAGAGAGCAGCAGACTCGTGCCTGTTCATTCCAGTACCACACGAGATCAAGTACGGTGATGCAGACAAGAGCGGATTGGAGTTGATTGCTGGCGCAAGGGATCGGGAGGATAGGTCGCAGATGCTGCAGACTGACATCGAGACTCTGGAGCGCGCAATCGAGCAAGTGCTGGAGATGCTGGAGCGCGTTTCAAACTACGTCAGCAACGTCTTGGACGAGGAGGTTGAGCCGTCTTCCGCGCTTGGGCAGTTCTTGATGAACACGCTGTCCTTGGCACCCAAGGTGGATGCTGCCGATGTTGAGAAAGACTTGTATGTCTCGCCACGATTTACCTGTTCAATACCGGGACTAACATTTCTGCAGCAACAATCACATTCAAGACGTCCTCCTCGTTTCCTACCTCGCCAACACAATCCGTACCCAAATCGACCTATCCAACCGCCTCGCAACCGCCGCCCTCACCATGGGAGAGGGCTCGTCCTCCGACAAGAAGAATGACCGAAATGACCGCAACGACCGAAAAGCTGGCCAGCGAGGCGGCCAGCGCAATGAGCAGTAGGAACCTCGCCGCTTGCTTACTCGTCCCTCCAAAATCCGCCATCGCGCGGATTCGCTTCTACGCTCGGGAGAGAAGGCAGAACCGATTTTCTGACCTCGTAGCGTCCGTCCAAAAGAAGAACTTGTGTTTTTAGTAGCGACCACTCTAGAGCATTTGAATGAGATGGCTCCCAGTCGGGGATGCTGATGCTTGATGAACATGTCTATTTCAACTTGTCGCTGATATGATGTTACTCACGCTCTCGTCTGTTGCGCGCCGCACTTGTACGATTGCTCGTAACGCCGTGAGCATGGCCGACTGCGTTCGCTCTGAGATTGCATGCGATCATTCTGGCTGCCCTCTAGTTGGCATTCAAGCGGCAGTCAAAGACGTCGTTATGTGGGACGTGCATTGTCGCAAATCCGTTGTCGCTTTACAAAGGGTATCTCTTTTTCATATATGCATGACCTCTCCTCGTGAGGGCAAGCCTCTCCCCGCCTGTCTCGTAGCACAGCCATGCTCCGCTGCTTTATCCCATGTCTCTTCGCGGCCGGTACTCTCCCCACCGGTTTACTTCTGCACATCCTTCACAGCCTCCGCACCCTTCTCCCCAGCCCTTTGGAACAGTCTTCCCGCGCTCATCTCCACGTTCTCCCAAAGCGCAGCCCAGTCATATGTCTGAAGTTTCCGTACGTTCCTCTCTAGCTCCGCGTTCCATTTATCCTTCGCGGTCTCCAATAGCCCGGCCTGGACTTCTCGTGAGGGAGGTGGTGGTGGAAGATCCTTCGGCGCGATTGTGTTGTCTATGAGGAAGGCTTGCTGTCGGAGCAGAGAGGACTGGTATATTCGGTTTCGTTGGTGGAGGGAGACGGAGAGGTAGAGGATTGTCGATGTTAGGGTGAAGCCGCCGAGCTGGGAGACGTTAGCTGGTGAGGGGGGAGATGGCTAGGTGGTGAGCTTACGAGGCCTGTTGTGAAGCCCATGGCTATGGTATGAGATTAAGTCGTTCAATGGGTAGGTCAATGTTCAAGGTGATGTCGTCCCAACCTAATGCTTCACTTCACTTCCCTGCACAAGCCATCCATCGGAGCTTCCTTTCGCCGACGTCGATGCTTCCTCCTCCGCGGTCTTGAGCCTTGGCGACATTGAACTGCATCTACCATTGACATCGACATCCTCTTCTCATATCCCCTTCGCCCTCTACATATTCAGAATGGCCGGCGGACTTGTGAAGTACCGCCATTTGAGTCGCAACTCTGCCCACCGAAAAGCGCTACTCCGAAATCTGGTCACATCCCTCATCGAGCACGAATCCATCACGACAACATGGCACAAAGCGAAAGAGGCGCAAAGATTAGCAGAGAAATTGATCACACTGGGAAAGAGGAATACAATAGCGAGTAGACAAGGCGCACAAGCAATATTATTCGTACGGCATATCCTACGCTTCACAGCCTTCTGAAGAGGATGTTTCGCTGATTGAATACACAGGAACCCCATCTCCATCTCCCCAAAGTATTCGGTGCCCTCCGCGAACGCTACGCCTCCCGCCCCGGCGGCTACACACGTGTCCTGCGCCTCGAACCCGAAAAAGAAGACCAAGCGGCCTCCGCAATCCTCGAACTCGTCGACGGACCCAAAGATATGCGCCTCGCACTCACAGCAAAGAGCATAGCAAACGCCCGGGCGAAAGCCGAGGACGAGGGGAGAGATTTCAAATTGAACGACATGACGGCGCATAATGTGAGGAAAGTGACCCGGTTTCGGGGCAATGGGGAGAAGGATTTGGAGGAGATGGTGGAGAAGTTTGAGAGGTTGAGGGCGGAAGGGGATGAGGGGGTTGAGGAGGTTAAGAAGAAGAGAGTTTATCCGGACTTGGAGAAGAGTCGGTAGAGGGGGATTGGAGATGAGTGAAGATAGGGATTGCCGCGGAGAGCGGGTTGTACTGGGTTGCTGGACTACTGAAGAGCAGCCGGAGGCCATCACCGCACCGGCTCACGTACCTGACCGTGTACGCCATGCGAATAATACTCACGAAGGAGATGTGGGCACCTGCGTCGAAAACTGGCTCGGGCTATTCGACTTCCAAGTGGGCGCGGCGCATTTCGAATGGGATGTAAAATCAATGTACAGATATCACGAAACTTCACAACACGACTCGTGTCCGGCGTTTCCCAAGCTCTGCACTCCGCACTCCACGGGAACGCTCTGCGCGCGATGGGGCTTCCTCGGCAACCCAGTTCTATTGCGAAGGCAATGCTTTCTCCAAGAGACTATATGCTTCCGCATGGGCCCCGGATCCTACCTGTACTCACGTATGCAACGCTCCGGCCGTTCCCGAGGACACCCATTAGCGCGCCGAACATAAGAACGAGAGATGTCTCGAGCAAAGAGCACTGGGCGAAGATTCCGGCTCAGGTCCAATGCAAATGCAATATTCGGAGCGAATACTTTGCATCACGTTCGGGATTTTGTTGCCCCGCTAGAAGCTCGAATTTCGTTGCTGGTAATCTGATCGACGTCTGGTAGGACCTGGATACGCTTCCCTCTCGGAGCACAATCAGGCCGATTTGCATACTCCCGACGCACACCCAGCAGCGTGCCATCAACTGTCTCGAACCGTTTCACAGGTGATCCAGAATGTGGCAAGAAATGCATACATACGTCTGCGGTCTCGCCGTGTTAAGGTTTCAACTTCAAGCACGTCCCCGCCCTCATGCGCTCTCACGCAGTACAGCCGTTAGTGCGCCGGTCGGGGAGTTGAACAGCAGTTGAGGTAATCGAGTCTAGAGAGGAGACACTCTGTTGCGCAGCCAAAACCTCACGATCCGTCTCTGGTCCTGCTCTACTCGTCTCATGCACATCCGCTAGCGCGCCGGCGATGGCTGCGAACAGCTTTTAAGGTAATGCAACATATGCAAGAATCGATCTGTAACTCCTCACCAGCTATGTCACGTCTCTGGCCCTACTCCGCGCTCGTCTGATGCACAAACGTTAGTGCGCCAGCAGCGACCACGGAGATGATGTCGCGTAATCGACATTGCGGAAGTTTACCTGCTGTCCTAGACTGGTCAGCCTCCGTTGAAAGTAACAAAGCTGAAAAGTACCTTAGCTAGCTTACCAGATTGCACGGTCAATTACGATTGAGGTAAGCAGGAGTACAAAGCACGTGCTCACACACTTACCAACTAGGCTACACATACCCGCTTCGCACTCTGGGTCAACATCATTGTGACAGCAATCTTTGGCCTTCTACTTATTATGCTTCGAAACAGCCGCTAGTGTCCGAGACGACAGTACGAATCAAGCTGGCTATAATCGAGAAGAGAGAGCAGAGCAGAGCAGCAAGCTGACAGAGCTCAGAACGCTCTGCGCCTTGGAACTGGACCACCGGAATGAGCAATTTTTCGTCTTCAATCAAGCATTTCATGTACAGCCGCTAGTCTCCGGAATGGAGTCACGAATCAAGGGCGATAACAAGCAGAATGCACTTCGTGATGCGAGCATCTTTCTTGGTATCTTGTCCCTAGCACCGAATGGTAAGTAGCCCAGTAAGCAACGAGTTGAAGTTCTCTTTTACGTACGTCAGCTAGCGTTCCAAAGAAGACGCTCAATCAGAGCTGGCGTAAGTGAAGACGAAGACAACGAGCCTACGGTCTTCTCTCGAAATGAGCCACTTTGGTCTTCACATTTTGGATCCGATCCGTCGAATGAAAGCCAGCCCGTGCCCTCAACATACAAACTTCTGCACACCCATCAACGTCCGAGAGCGTACAAGAGGACAACAAAATTCAAGTCAGATGGTATATGCATAGCAAAGCAGAGCCTCATTTACATGCGGTCTTGTTGGGCTCTCCACAGTGCTCCTAATCGCACAGCCACTCGTCTGGTGTACATCAGCTAGCGTTCCAGATAAATGTACGTGTTAGGAACCGGATAATCTAGAAAGAGAAGGGAATGGGGCTGATGACTGCAGCCCTTCTTCTCTTGAACTCATTGTCTAGAACCTCCGAGAAGAGAGCTCTTCAACGAAGCTGGTCAAGAAAGCTGCATGCACCCACTAGCGCTCCACAGAGATGTACGAGAACCAGTTTGGATAATCGAGAACGCGAGGGGTATTCCAATGGCATGCTCGGAAATTGTTCCTCACGCGAGCTGTTCAACGAAGCTGGTCAACAGAGCTGCACACACCCGCTAGCGTTCCACAAGGATGTACGAGCCACAAGCTGGATAATTGAGAATTCGTCACTGCATCGCTATGGTAATCCGGAGAGGTCTTCTCGTTGCTTTGTTGTCCAGAACCTCCGAGAAGAGCTCTTCAAGGAAGCTGGTCAACAAAGCTGCGTGCAACCGCTAGCGTACCAGCATTTTCTACCAATCATATCACGATAATCTCCAACATAGATAGATTGCAGATGGTCGCGAAGTGGCGAAAGGAGAGAGCGTGTGTACATTCCTTAGCGTCCAGTATTGCAAAACAGAGAAGACATACTTTTGTTTCCTATGCCTTTCAAGGGCATCTCATGCCATGTGAGTTTTCCAAGACCATCGAGAGAGGTTCACGGATCTCGTTTCTTTCTCTCCCATTGTCATCAAGAAGTGACGTTGAAGTGTTGAGCAGCAGCGACCCTGCTCACAATCGTCAGTATCAATCGCAACAACACAAGATCAGAGAACACAAGCCGACCCATGAAGGAAAACAGTTTTATCCAATGTTCTTTTTCATTCTCTAAATCATCGCACCCTTACGACTCGTAGGGCTCTACATGTCCAATTTCCAAATTCCAATAGACACATTTCCACCAACTCCATTGCTTGCTAAAGCTCATCGGGCGCAACACGCTGGCGCAGCCCTTGGGTATCTCCCATGCAAAGGCGAAACCATGAACCATTCCAATCATAGGGCATACAACTCATCCAATCCGTAAACCATCAGTCTCCGATCCCTTTCCTCCTCATCCGAAGCTCTTCACCCTCCATCATCCTCCCAGCCAGCTCAGTCAGCAGCAGAAATCGTGAGATACGCCGCTCGTAGGCGTCGAGCAATCTTGTCGTACGCTTCTGATTTTCGAAGCGTCGAAGCAACAGGTCCTGGGCATTGACGTGTCTGCTTTGTGTAGCTCATGGTGAGATTTCAGAACCATCGCATTTCTGGCACCGCTTGGGAGAACTTGGTTCTTTTGCGGATGCAGAGATACCAGGTGACGGGCGATCAGCATCTTCACTTTAGCAACATTGCGCAGCTTTGTGTGAGAGCGTGGCGGATTGGGATAATTTTGGTTTGGGTCGGAGAGCATGTTGAACTGCATCTCAACAGTTGCGGGTAGGTGCGATGACAAAAGAAATGGATTTCTTTCTCCTGGTGTCAGTTCGCGGAATGTCAGTCGGGATGCGCTGTGGTGAGCTTGGTGCCGATGAGTTGTGGTGAGAGCGCTCGTCCAATACAATCGATGGCGACGATGGATCTGCTCTCGTTAGTGACTCACAATCGTGGTGCATCCTTCACGACATCATCGGCTTCGTCAGTGCTTCCGGCGCCGAGATAGGCTGTACGGTGAGCCTCCTTCCCAAAACCAGTTTTCGTACGCTCTGAAGGCGATATCCAGTCGACGATGAGTTGGCTGCGCTCTCATCGGTTCCGTTGGTGGTGTCTTTCGTGAGATCGTCCGGAAGGTTCGTCGGCTGTGACATGCCTGCACCTAACTCTTCTCACTCTCGGCTCACGTCGCTCATGGGCCTGTCTGTACCCATGTCGACATGGTCGAGCATCTCCTCGGTGAGGGGCTTTGGAGTGAGTCGGGCGACGATCTCTCTCGCCGTCGTGTGTTGTAGGAAGAGAGTCGGAATCTATGCCGCTCTCCTTGGTCAGTCTTCTCTTTGTTGGAAGACTCGTTTTCATCCGGTCGGTTTCTAGACTGTGACCTGTCATCACCTGATCCGGTATTCGTATCGACGACGATCTCTCTCATCGCCGTTCGGTAAAGGAGACGGGTCTGATGTTGATCCCGTCGGTGTAGTCGAAATATACCTCCACGAGTGGAGTCCGTGGTGTAGTAAAGTGAACGAAGCGATATCGTTCGAGCAGGCCGTAGGCGGCCAGCAAGCGTCTCCAGAAGTCAAAGTGTACATAGAGGGCGCGAATGTCTCCTCAAAAGCGTGGTTGTTGAAGAAAGTTCCAAAAGACGAAGTGCAGAGACAAAAGCAACAGGCCCCAACAATGACGCCGGACTCCAGGACCCAGAGACCAGACCAAAGCACCAGACTGCAGCTCGAGCAAGAGATTAATTGCCGGTCAGTACGCGGTCCAGGTGTTCCATAAGCGAGCGTCGAGCATCATCTCCTACACCTGGTGCCAGTTCCGGACAGTTCCTCCAGTCGAAATTGTCATTCGGATTCCACTCAACAAGATGGAGGGCCAAGGAAAAGCGCTGCAGTGTAACCGAGCCGTCCAGAGCTCCTGGGCGAGCGGGAACTATACTCGTCCTGATGAAGCACGCATGTCCATGGTTCGCGGTGTCGAGCGTCGCGCAGAACAAGCACGGCTTCTGCTGCTGATGAGCATGGTCTGCTGCCACGGCCTCGGGCTGCTGCGACCCAGCAGCGCCCTCACCAGCATCAACAGGGCGATCTTGGGCGGGCAGCGGCGCGCTCTCTGGCAGAGTAGGCCATGAGACGTGGTTGGAGGCGCCCACAGCACCAGGGTCAGTGATGCGCCCGTATTCACACTCAGCAGTGTGCTCGCCACCTGACCTCAGGCAGTACATGCACTGGAAATCGTTTCCAAGAGCATGACCCTCTGCAACCTGCTCGAGATGATCGACCGGCTGCGGACCACGACCTGCGGCATCTCCAGCATGAGCGACCGAGTTGGAGGCCGCGAAGTCGCGATCAGCACCGTAGTGCAGCAGATCTGGCTGAGAATGAGCGTCATTCACAGCGGGCAAGTCGAAAAGTGGGCCTTCTCCAGTAAGATCAGGCCAATCGAAGGCCGGGAAGTCCTGATGAGCATCGTGGTGCTGCAAATCTAGCTGGAGATCACCACCAAAAGGATCACCATTGACCGCAGATGGCACCGCACCCCCTCCATAGTTTGGGCCGAGATTTGAAGCTGTGAATCCGAATCCAGCGGTCTGGTCATTCTGGAACAGCTGGGAATATCCAGCAGGAGCGCCGTTCACCCCGACTGGCAGCATGTTCACTCCAGAATTTTGGGCGAGATTCGACGTCAGGAAGCTGTACCCAGCAGTGGGGTTCTGCTGAGGTTGCTGGAAATACCCAACCGGCGCAGAGGACGAGGCTTCGGCAACGTTGCCTTGGGAAAAGCCCAAGGAAGGCTGAACGGCAGCAGAGTTGTTCAGCTGGTGCTGGAGAGGCTGCATGTGAGCAGGGGGAGCTGGTCCAGCATTCGTGACGGTCTTTCTGGGTGCGGAGGTGCCTTGGTCACGCAGGCGGTTGGCGTCGGTGGATTTTGCTGACTTTAGTTTCTGCGGAGGGCTCCATGGGCCCAGACCAGCCCTCGCTCGGGCTTGGTTGAGCCTGTGCAAGCAGATGACTCTCAACTTCTCCCTATCCTCACTAGCCTTTTGAGACACACCCTGAGCGATATAGTCCCTTTCAATCTGGACAAAGTCTATGCTCTTTGGAGGTAATTCAGCCGCTCGGTCCATTGCAGTTCGACCGACATGCCCGTCGTGACGGAAGCCCAGGAGTGAATGCATGGCGCGGTTCACTTTCTGGGTGTAAGCTCTCACTTCCTTGCGTGGAGTGGTAGAGTTGACCTTGCTTTGACTCGCGTAACGACGGAATTTCGACTTGTCTTTGTCCTCAGCTACTTCGGTCTGCGGAGCCTGCTGAAGCGGTGGACGTCCAGGATGCGCACGTGGGTTGATGGCCGGATCCACCGGCACATTACCCTGAGGTGCACCGGCACCCTGCTGCTGCTGTGGATCCATCTCGAAATTCATATCGAATTTACGACGTCTGAATCGGCTGTCAATATCAAGGTAAGTGGTAACACCGTTGAGATGACTACTACTGTCGTCTCGCTGGCGAAAGGTCCTCGTGAGTTCAAGGACTTCCTTGCTGGATGCTCAGTGGTGAGCAGGTTCTGTGAGATGGATCGAGTTGGATACCGAAGTCGTCTCGAAACGGAGGTGGTGAGGACAGCAGTAGGAAGTCGCTGTCGTGCTCTGGGTCGCTACCCAAATTCAGGAAGGTCACAGTGGCTTTGCGAAGCTCACTGTTGATCAGTCCGAAATTCGATATCGTCTCGAAATCGGGATCGTCTGGACAGCAGTCGGGAGGTGCTGTGAGGATCTGGGCTACTATCCGAATTTAGGAAATTCGAGATGGTAGGGGTTGGTTGATCTCGGAGGGGTATGCTTGGATAGCAGTGGTTGAGTTGGCTTCAGAAGGCTGGGTACTTCTGGTACAGTTGAGTGGTGGTAGTGGTGGTGGTGGTGAGGTTGGCTCGACAAGAGGTCGTGACTCTGATGAAGCTGAAACAATTGCCTATTTAGGTAAGGAGAAAAATCATGGTATAGGCGGGAGGGAGTGAGATCTATGTACTCTGCCCATCGAGAGAAGCAGAGCTCTCGGTTGAGAGAAGTCATCACATTACCAGCTGCTGCGCCTGCGAGGTAGTCAGGACGCAAGATGGTATTTTTCGCAAGCGACGACAAAGTTTGGGTTGTCCTTCGATAGGATCCACTGTACCTCTCAGTTGTCATTTTGCTGTTGCCCGAATTTTGACTGCGAAGATATTGGTATGAGGAGATAGAGCTCGTCGAGACGGACAAGCGCATGTAAATGGAGTGTCGAAAGTCCGCCGGGCGCATCGTCGTCGTCGATGAGAAGGAGCGGTATAGCAATTTCGACGTGGGCGGTAATCATGCCAAGACGATACCGAGAAAGAATTCGACATCCTCGAAGCAGATGGTAGCCAATGTACAATTCGTCTTACCAGGTCTTACGAGCAGAGCTCTCTTGAGGCAGTGCGCTCTTTCCTCTCATGTTGTCATCGAGGACTGTCGAGGACATTGTCCTTTCTGCGCGTCAGCGGCGATATTGGAAGGAGATGAGCAGTCCCTCTCGCGAAAGAGGTATGGGCATATTGCGGCAGTCGAGCTCTACTAGAGCATGTAGATGACATTGGATACTTCCACCGGAGTCGCCGCCGACGTCGTCGCGAAGGAACGAAGCAGCACCAGAATAGGCCAAACGTACTGAAGTGGATCCTGTACCTGCATCATGCAGGGTCCAGTCCAACTAGGAAAGTTTCCAAAGTGTGGGGTCCCGGCTTTTTGGGTCCTTGCATGTGGATGGCAGCTGCTCTGCCAGGCTCTCATGAGGTAAATGCTGAAGTGCTGGGTACATTCGACATATGGGTATGAGATGAAAGAGCGCAGTCTTGCGAAGCTCCTCCAATTTGAATCGTTCTCATCGGCCATTGCCTGCGTGAGGCGTGAGTCTTCGGAGACGGGCGATGGCCATGGTCGGCGCGAGCAATGACCTCTTCTCTTCCATGACAGCTATCACAGCAAGATCATTACAAGCTTCGCGTCCCAATAGAGATGAGAAGAAGTCATTGCTTTCAAGCTGCAAAACCAAGAATAGCGGGAATCGACATTGCTGATACCAGCCGGCGGGTAGGAACGAAGGCAAGTGGATGTCGCAAGCCCGCACAGACGCAGCGCCAGATCTTAAACACACGCCAGCTGTGGTCATTGTCGAGTCACGACGACGGGTACAAGTGCTGGGCGGCGTGCAACGTACATCCACTTTCCTTCCCTCACGCCTACTCCCATATCTTCAAGCTGGATATGATCACACATGTCTCGCCCAAGTCAGACTGCCATGATCTGGAAACAAGCAGGCGCCGAATATGAGGAGTGTCTCAATCCGATCCGCTGCCAAAGAAGCGCAGGACGACTCGCTTCGAATAAAGGCACTTCGATGCAATGCCCGCCAAGGTGCTCAGATATGCGCGAACATTCGATGGATGCCGTATGCGATTGTCTTGCGCTGCCTGCCATAACGAAATGCAGATGATTACTCTCATCTCCTGCGTGCCCACTGAATGAGTCGTAGCACGTGCTTTTGGAAGCTTCGAGCTCTGCAGAATCAAGCTCCACCATCATCTGTAAGGTTCCTAGAGTTACATTCTCGCTCCCTGGTCGACCTCATGATCTGTTCTGACATCGCCAGCGCCCCGAGCACCGGACAATAACGATATGTTGCGTCGATGACGGTATGCCTCGCACAACGTACCTCCGCTTTATGCGCAAGACTCGGACTACGATCACACGATGGCACCCAACCGAGCGCCCGCCGCTCATAGCATCAAGTCGTGGCTCGCCAGCAAGACAACATCATGTTCGCAAGAGTCCAGGCACGAGACAATCATGGGCGAGAGATGCCGGCAGAAAGCTCGTACCAGCCTTGAATACTCAGAGCTGCGATGTAGCGCATCATCCCGTCGTAGTCGTTACGGACATCATACCCGGATTTTGTCGTGGTCCTCAGGCCTGTTTCTGTCCCGATTCGGAAGGATTGAGGACACGCAGAGTGCGTGGTCCGGCAGAGTCTCCGTCCAGTACTCGATGCACCCCACCCAGAAAGTCCACCAGCTCGATACCGCCGCCACCCTTCATGCGCCAGACAGACGCGTCTCGATGAAACGCATCGACAACGGCGTGTGGTCGAAATTGGGCCTGCACGTGATCTGCAGGGTCGAGCGTTGGCGGCAGTTGGCGGCAAGCGGGCCGTCATTTCCCTGCAAACGCGCGCGCTGGCTGCAGCTGCCTCGACCTCAGATGACCATCAACAACATCAACTCGCTCTCATCCACCTTCTGTTTCTTTCCAAATCGAGCGACAGGCCTCAGACCTTGAGGGATAGGGACAACGCTCGAAGATACTTCGTGTTGTCTGCGCCGTCGACTCTGGAACTTCAGTCTTCATCCTTCTTTCCGACTCTTACTTCATCACTTCGAGCCTGGCCATATTCCCTCGCCGCCTGGTGCTGGCCTTGCAAGGCGGATCACCGGCGCCATGAGCGTTATCCTTTGTACCGGTATGCTTCTCACCCTGCTCTGCTCTTCACTCTCGGACTGCCGCTAACGACTGCCAGCCGGTTACGATCACACAATCAGGTGAGTGTTGACGCAAGATCCTTCCAGCTTCCTGAGATTTTTGGTGTCGATTTCTATTGCGAGGACAACCTGAGGAAAGATGGTGGCCGAGCCGGTGATGCCTCTCCCTCAGGGTCTTGTCATTCCCTCGCACCAGCACGGCTTCATGCGGTGAACCTCGATAAGCCGACCATTTTGCGACGCATCGTCCGATGTCTCCAGTCCCTGGAACACTCGCCCTCTCTCCTCCAAGAAGGCAGTTTGACTTGAGAAGGCACGCGCTTTTCCACGCACTATCGAAGCGGGGAATTTCGCTCTACTCCCGGAGCCACTTACCTGGGCGCGGAAAAAGTGGTTGCGGTTTGAGAAAAGGGTCGGCTCGTTACCGTTCCATTACTCTATCGGACTCTTCCTCCGACTCGAACTCGTCAGATACATCTACTAATTCATCTTGCTCCGCAGATTCTGGGAGGCCTTGAGCGGGATATGTTCTCGCACGATACCACATCCAGACTCACAAGTCAACCGATTATGCATTTCGCCTGACAAGCGATTTCTGGCTGCCGCCGGGCACCACACCGTCAAACTATACGACATCAAATCTACGAACCCCGCCGCTGTCCTCACCTTTGAGGGCCACACGGGAAATATCACCGGAGTCGCCTTTCACTGCGAGGGTAAATGGATGGTGACAAGCTCTGAGGACGGTGTGTTGACGAGACTGCTGATTGTTATATATTCCCCCATTGCTGACTGGCTCTGAAGGAACGGTAAAGATCTGGGATACTCGAAGCGGCCACATTCAGCGAAACTACTCCCACGGCGTCCCAGTCAACGATGTCGTTATTCACCCTAACCAGGGAGAACTCATATCCTGCGATCGCGGTGGGAATGTTCGAATCTGGGATCTTGGAGAGAACAAGTGCAGCCATCAACTCGTTCCTGAAGAAGACAAGAGCGTCGCTTCGGTGACCGTTGCTACTGACGGATCTCTGCTCTGTGCTGCTGTTAGCTCCAGCGTGAACGGCGCAGTCTTCGTCTGGCGCCTCATTACAGTTCGAGATGTCACCAGCCTCGTCCCTGTGACCAAGTTCAAGGCCCACGGAACTTACATCACCCGCGTCTTGCTGTCGCCCGATGTTCGAAAGCTTGCAACCTGCTCCGCAGATCACACTGCAAGGATCTGGACTGTCGATCTTGACGTTGCTGACAAGCAGAGCGAGAGAAGCGAGAACGGTGCCCTCACTCGGCAAGACTCAGGAGACGACGACTCAGGCGCATTCCCTCTCGAGAACGAGCTTGACGGTCACCAGCGCTGGGTCTGGGACTGCGCTTTCTCAGCAGATAGTGCCTATCTCGTCACTGCTTGCAGCGATCATTACGCCAGACTGTGGGAACTTGCAAGCAAGACCATCATCCGTCAGTACAACGGGCATCATCGCGGTGCTGTGTGCGTCGCACTGAACGACTACTCCGAGACGCGATGATCGAAGAACTCAATTTCAGCATCCCTATCCAAGGAGAAGTGAGGTTGGAGTTGTGGCGCATTGACTTCCCGGATCCCGCGGCGGCTTGGCGTTGAGCAAGAAAGTCGGTATACCACGTTGGCGCTAAGGGATGTACTCGGCGTTGACAGGGGTGGGGCGTCCCTACCACACAGCAGCAAGGCGTGTGTTCAAAGCATGAAATGGCGTTTCGTCGAAGGCGCCGTCGTCCGGTATCTTACAGCCTCGAATATTCCCAAGGCCTATACGAGCAGCCCAAGGCGCTCGATCTTTTGGCTCTCAGCAGTAGCCATAGCCTCCTCATGAGCCTGCGTGACAACCAACATGGTATCGTTGCGGCATCTGTTCCAAACGAGTTAATGAGCATTAGCAAGTACCAGCCATCTTACCTCAATACTTTTTGTTCTCCAGGACCGCCCTCGTCGCATGGCCGTCGAACCAGACCATCGATTATCTGGCGCCCACACTTGTCCTTCTGCCTTATCTTCAGCTTCCAGTCCACCATACATCTGCTTGGCCGAAACTGCTCTGCTATAGAAATAATCATGATGGAGTTCCCGACGTGCAAGGTGGCCATGGGGGGTCCATATCTCTCGCGGTCAATTTGTCAAGGAGGTCAGGGGAAGGATGGTGGATGCTTTTCTTCAAGGTAGTTTGTTGAGCGGCAAAAGAGTTGTACATCCTCTGCGAGGTCTTGGAAAAGATGAATATATTGCAGACGGGCGCAAATCGCAGCTTTCAAGTTTTCCACGCTCAATTTTGATGGAGGTGCGCTTTCCAGCTTGGTGGTAACTTTCCTTCTTGTGGGTACTGTCCTCAAGCAAACCAACAAAGTCATACGCATATGATCCATTCTAGCTGACTTCTAATGACGCTCTATTAGTACCCGTCAATCTTTGCTTGGCCTCGCCAGACCCACCAAGTGCGCAAAGCCTGGATACACGATGCTGTAAACCACCATGGCGACAGAGAAGACCCACCGCGAAGGATGCAACTGCATTCAGTGCATGCTTGACAGAATACGAGCCGAGCAACCCAATTTACGAGCCGAGCAAATCAATATATAAGCCGAGCAGGAAGCCATTCGAAGCCGAATCAGCCGCCTTGAAGAACAGACCAGCCGCCTTGCGAATCAAATGGACACGACGAAGAGTTATCTAATGATTCTCGGTCATCCCGACGAAGGTAATTTGAGGCCAGAGCAGAAGACGCGGAAAAGATCGAGCGAGAAGGGTGAGCGTGGGGTTGAGGATATGAAAAAGTCTGAGACTTCGTGAAGATTTCGAAGGCGGTTCTGTGGGAGGAATGTAGGCAGCAGTACCGGGTCTCCAGAAGCAGCAACTCTTCTCTGTTCGTCAAAACTTGAAAGATTATGGGTGCTACGCAACTTCACACATCAACGACACCGGTCTCTCCTGCTGCCAGTCAAAGCACGCGAAATGTCAACCCAACCACAACCAACGCAGCCGCAACTCACCAACGAGTGCCACGAAAAGGCGCCATCTATTAGCCAAATGCTCAATGCTGTGGATGCTCGCCTCAATGAGACGGATACTCGCCTCAATGATATGGACGCTCGCCTCGACCGCTTGAGTGCAAGAGTGGAGATCTTGTATAAGGAAACGGCAACGTGGTTACCAGCGGAGAGGGATGCAGACTCGGAGACTGCCAAGCAAGGGGAGATGGAGGTGAAAGCGAAACTTTGAGGGCGTGGTCTTACTTTTGAGGGGAAGATGTGTGGCAGGGACATAGGCGGCAGTACCGGGTTTACACAAGCACAAAATCTGCTTGCTTGAAGGAAAGACTTGCCTCTCACCCACGCTACACTTCTACTCAAATTACATATCGAGAGAAGATACCTGTTGCCCATCGCAAAATGTCAACGCAGCCACCAACGACCAAACCTCATCTCGCCAAGAGCTGCTGGTGCCAGAACGAACAGCCTCTATCCGTTAGCCAAAATTTTCACGACATGGACGCTCACCTCGACCACACAGGTGCGAGTTTGGATGAGCTGAGGAGAATCAACAGAGAGATGCGGAAGGAGCTGGCAGCGTATTTTCAAATGGAGTGGGGTGCAGAGATGGAAAATGCGAATGGAAGAGATGGCGAGAAGGGGTGAAGGAGAAACCTGGAGATCATGACAATTTCTCAAGAGAATTTCGTGATCACACATAGGCAGCAGTACCAAATATTCAAAGGTACGAATTCTTCTCACTTGCAAGAAGCTGGTGTCCTTTTCTCAGGTATCTTACCTACAACATATACGAACACCATGTCGAGCACAACAACTTCTCCCAAACCTTCCACGATGCCAACACAACCTCGCAAACCGCACCTCATCCACAACTGCTGGTGCCGTGATCAACAACGCGATCGTCAAGATACCGCCCTGCAACGCGAGCACGATCAGAATGCAAAAACCGTCGATCAAATCGTCGACGACATGACGAACCTCCTCAAAGACTGCAAATCAATCTTGGAGGACATGAGGTATGACTTCAAGGGCATGAAGCTTGACATGGGCGAGATTATCGATGAGATGAGGGCGGATTACAAGACTTTGCGAAAAGGTTTGGCAGAGGATTTCCGAAAAATGGGGGAGGCGGTTGATAGGGCGGAGAATACGCTGGAGGAATGGTGTGAGGCGGAGGGAGAAGGAGGAGAGGAGAATGGGGAGACGAGGGCGAAACTTTGAGATGGTTCTTGAAGGTATGCATTACTCGCTTCTGGTGTCCGTGAGGTTCTACGTCTATTCATTTATCCAAAGTTGAAATCATTATACAATACTTTTATCTTTCCAGTCTTCATGTTCATGCTGTCGATATCATGCTTCTTTAGCAGTAGCTGCCATTAACACCACTCGCGCTCGGGATACCTGCATCAGCAACCCTCGACCATGACCAGTAATCCTGCAGCTTGCCCTCTCCATCAACAGTATCCACATCATTCAACATCTTGTAGTTCCAGAACGCACTCCCACTCGCATACTTCTGATACGCATACACCTGCGTATCATACAATGTCTTCCGGTACGCAAGAGTGTTGTTGTACAGCGTCTGAAGACTCCACTCCCCAATAAAAACCGGAAATTTCCCATCCCCCTGCCCAACGTACTTCGCCTGTCCACACACAGCAGGCGCAACATACTGCGAGTATGCTCCAGCGGCAGCGAAGAAGTAGATATGGCTGTCGATAACCATGTTCGTTCCAGAAGGGAAGAAGGGGGACCAGTACTGCTCGGAGAAGAAAGCATCTTGCAACATGAGCGGGATACGTTTATCGACTTTGGCGATACGGGAAAGACAGCCGTTGATGTATGTCGTGATCCAGTTGGTTCCATTCGTGGTCAAACCGGAGGGCGTAGCGAAACCGGCGAAGTTGTCTGAAGGTTCGTTGATAGGAGCGATAGTGAAACCGTAAGTACGGCCGGAGGTGGAGATGAAAGAGAGAATGGAGTCGATGGCGCGGAAAGAGTAATCCAGGTTGGTAGCATTGAAGAACCATGCATCGTGGCCAAAGGCTTCGCCGATTCCGAGGGTGTTGACACCGCCTGGAAGGGAGTGCAGACCGATGATGATGTGCATATTGTAGGTATCAATGGCGTAGTTGGTGATCGCCCTCAGGTAAGCCTGCTGCGAGCCAGTGTAGAGGTTGCTTCCTGGAACCTTGACCCAAGCAGCGTAGGTGGTTGGGATACGAAGAGTGTTGATGCCAAGCTTGCCCATCTTGTCAATGTCGGCCTTGGTGACGAAGTTGGAGTATCGCTGGTCGAGAGTTGGACCGCACTTGGAGAAACCGACTGCACCGCACCAGCTCCATTCGTCAATGTAGGAGGAGCCGACGTTGGCTGACCACCAGTCGAGATCGTAGTTCTGCTCTTGCTCGAGCCAGGCGCCGAGATTGACGCCGTTGGCCTTGTAAGTCGTCCAGTTGACAAAGTTTCTCTGTTGCTTTGGCCAAGTTATGGAGTGTGAGATCTTGTTGGCAATTGAGGCCAGCTCGTTGAAGGTGAACTGCGAGCAGCTGAAGATGCTTCCGTGCTGTGCTGCATCGGTGCGGAGCGTGACGCCGAGCTTGGCCACTGCAGCTGCCAAAGCGTTGGCTGAAGAGACTTCGGTGGTGACAGTGGTGATCACATTGTCGACCGCGCTCGAGATGGAGGCGATCAGATCGCCGAACAAGCTTGGAACTGGAGCAGCTTGAGTGGAGGCTGCAAGCCCAAGAACGACTGGGGTAGTGAAACGCATGATGATCGAACGCGTGAGTGTGAAGCGAATGTGTAGTGAAAGATTGACAGGTGGTGGGATAGACCATGCAGGTCGATCATATCATACTTATACAACCCTCTACTGAGAACTCGGTGCAAATGCCTTCAGGTGTTGCCGGTCATGAGGTCGAAGCCAAAGCCACAAGGGCATCTCGATCTGTCAAGATCAGTCAGATCCTAACAAGCGTCCCTATAGTCCAAGCCAATAGTGAAGTTGATTCTGCCCCGAAAGGGACGGTGTTGCTCGTGTTACGCTTCTCAAGCCCAGATTGAGGTCTTCTGCCGAACGCTCCGACGAGCCCTAAGCGCCAGAGAACCTTAAGTCTAGCCTTACGCCTCAAAACGTGCCCCTGGCGGGTGGCGTTTTCTTGCGCCGTTCGGTTGCAGACCACCAGAATGGTTTTTCATGATGCAAGCATGGCAGCCGAGACCTGGACCGGGTTGTGATAGTCAGGTGGAAGGTGAAGCTTGGCATGATGGCGTCGAAGAATTTGCAGTTTCGACGCCTTCGGGCGAGGGCGTGACTTTGTCGGATATGAATCTCTCACTTTGGCCTTCAGATGCCGATGGTAGTATTCAAGGTACGGGCGTAAGATCTTTGGAATGCACGTGGTGACAGTTGCGAAAGTGGATCTGAGGTGCAAGTCAACAGCTCCTCACCAGTCGTATTCTTCGTTACCTAGTGGAGCTCAGAGTAGGCCAGCTGATGGTGCCGGCAGCATCCTACTTTGTCGGCCCACTGCTGCTACTGTCTGGCCGTGCGCTTGCGGTGTTTGTGCTCTGACTGTCCTTGCGCTTGATCTCCGGGCTCCTTGGCCCACGCCCCGTCTCGCTTGTTGGGCTCATGATGCCGCTTTGGGATGCCATGCTCGGGCTTCGCATGTTGCTCCGGTTGCTTGCGATGGAAGGTCGCCTAGACCCCGTCCCTGCCTCCGCTTCACGTTCCAAGAACTCGGACCATAGCTCTGCCAGACTCTCTCTGCTCGCGCCAGCTGGACTCTCTGGAGTGAATTCGCCCAGCGTCGGTGTGCTCGGTGTCCTGCGGAAAGGAGAGACAGGTACTCGCAAGCTTCCTCCTGCACTCGCAAAGCCAGTGCCTTGCCGCAGTAGACCTGCCTGCTCCTTCTGTGTCTCGTCCCAACCCAGTAATGCCGCAATGAGCTGCAGGATCTGGAACTTCTTCGGATCGCTCCGATCTAGTTGGAGGAAATGGAGGAAATGATTGGTCACAAGCTGGCGATCAACGTTGTCTTCCGGCTTGCCTCGCTTCAGGAAGCGCAGTGCTTTAGTCAGGTGGTCATTCAAAATGACAGCTTCGTGTCTGAGCTTCCCAATCAACAAGTTCTTTTCCTTGACCTCCTTCTCAAACGGCGCTGTGCGCTCGAGCTCTTTCTGAGATGCCTCCAATTGTGACTTCAGTTCTGTGGCTGTCTCTTCCGCCTTTTTGGCCTGTGCGCGCAGTGCATCGAGTTGTGCTTGTGATTGTTCAACCATTTCGCGCAGCTCGCGTTTTCGCTCTTCCTGAAGATCTCGCAATGCTCGCTGTAGCCCATCGACGGTGCTGTTTTGAGTGTCCACCTCACCCTGTGCCCGCTCGTACAGTTCTCTTTGCGTGTTCAACTGGTCCTCAAGCTCTTGCATTTTCTCCTCGAGACCTTCGCGCCGCGATCGCTCTTCAGTAGCCAAGATCTCCCAGTCTTGCATAGCCTGCTTAGCGACCTCATATTCCTCCCGAATATACGCTTCTTTCTGGATCAGGTCATCTCGCTCTTTTGCCCAGTTACTCGTTGAGAGATTGGTTCGACTTCGCAGTGACTCGATCTCGGAATTCTGCGATTCCATGTCGGTGTTCAATTTTGTGACTTGCTCTTGCAGTCTCTCGTTCTCCTCGCTTGCGTTCCGATTTGATGTCTCCAGCTCTTCGATCCGTTCGCGCGCTTGCTCGAGTTCCGCCGCATCCGCCTTCAGCCTCTCACCTAGTTGTGATCGGATGGTATTTACTTTGGTGAGCAAGTTACGATACTGTGTCTCAGCGTGCTCTTTACTTTGCTGTGTCTCGTCGAGCTCTTGCCTCACACCTGACAATTCCTCCTCATGCTTTCCTTGCAAGCCCTCCAGCTGCTTGCGTAGTTCTGTCGCTTCAGCCCGTAAGCTGTCTCTTTCCTGTTGCATGGCGTCTAGTCGTGCAGTGACATCGGATGATATTACAGAAGCTGCCTTCGCAGTTTGAGAGGCTTCTTCCGCCAGCGTGGACTCTTCATCCTCGACCTCGTCGGGAGCATCGCTCGCCTGGCTGGGCTGCTGCGCGCCATTTCGTACAGGCGTATCCTGATCGGTCGGCGACGTAGGCTCGGGCGGAGAGGAAGGCATATGTAGCGTGTCTTCGGCGTGTGGTTTTGGCGGCATTAGTCCCTGCTACATCCTTTGTGAGCCCATGGCAAACACGCTTAACCCTGACAAGGTACTCACGTCTATTGATTCTGATCTTGACGGAGCATCATCCTCCTCGTCCTCATCTGCTATATGCTCCTCCTTGATGCCATTTGCGCCAGCAGCGGAATTGTTCGTATTTGTCTGTCCATTGGCCTTCTTCTTGTTCTTGTTCTTCTTCTTTTTCGAAGCTGTGGAAGTCGTTCATCAGCTAGGTGTCCTCAATGCATATGCAGGACGAATCCTCCAACTCTACGGCCTCGGTCCTCCGCTGCCAAGGAGGCTGGATATCCGGCTGAGTGTAGATGAGTGTTCTTACCTGACTTGCTCGCTGGGTCGGCAGAGGCATTAGTGGCCGACATGGCCCGTGTATGGTTGTGTATGCAAGCTGTGGTGGTTGTTCTAGAATGTCTCGAGTCGGCGTGTCAGGTACGAGATACACCTGGCATTCGGGACGACTTCTCCACAGGCGTCGCGGCCGAGCTTTCCAAGCAGGCCTGTGATTGTTCAACCCCTGCAAAGTGGACACCCGTCTCTGCACTGCATGTCTCCCAAATAATGTTCATTCATTCATTCACCAACCATCTCTTCTTCAGCATCTGATAATAAGAGTTTCACATATTGCATGTGACACATCCTCAGCTCGGCTAACTTGCTGACAAGCAGCGGACTTGGCACTCCCGCATGGGCCACTCCCCACGCTTTCCCGCTACCTCGCGCGTCACCTCTCCCCTTCCCCTCCCATCTGGCGGGCGAATCGACGTTTTACCTGTGTTTGGTCAATAGCTCGATGCTCAAAGGCTGCGGAGAGCTTTCCGCAGATCTGTGTTCCTGCCGCCGATGATGGCATGCATCCAATGGCCTCAGGGTCCAATGACTTACAGATTAACTCTTTGTTTCAACACAACAGCGGCACGCTGACGTCGCTATTTGGAAAACAGTGTTATTCTCCAGTAAGTAGTCGCCGAATCTCTGTGCTGGCGTATTCCCGTCTTGCCAGCTGCTTGCCCAAGACGTGGCCTACCACAAAAGCCATCGTTCGTCCCGATGGTCAACCAAACTCTCAAAAGTATCTTCACACCACCCATTCTACCACGTAGTCGAGGGAACACGATATCTCCTAGCATGTCGAACGACCTTTCGAATCGAAAATACATCCATTGGGATGCCCCTGGTGTCGAGAACATCCCTCCTGGCGAAGAGAAGGATATCCAGTCTGTCGCCGACTCGATTAATACTCAACAGAGACAACAATTCGACAACCATCGCCATGTCTACACGGGGACGCACTCCAGAAGCCAGGGCATCGTGAAAGGCGCCTTCATCGTACATCCAAACCTCCCAGCACACTTACGCCAAGGCGAACTCTTTGCCCAGCCTGGAGAATATCCGACCGCCTGCCGATACAGCACTGAGGTTGGTGATCCTGGACTGGACGACCGGACACCTGCTCCTCGAGGCTTCAGCATGAAGCTCTTCAATGTTAAGGGAGAATTCTTCGATATCGGAAAGGATATTCCTACGCAAGACATCGAGCTGAACAGTACTCCAGCCATTGAACTCGCCGATGCCAAAACCACCAAGGAAATCTTCGACATCCGACTAAAAGTAGGTGGAGACATGAAGGCGATGTACAAGGAGCTGGAAAAGCGCCACGACCCTGAGCTGCAAAAGGCACGATTTGAGGTTGAGAACCACCATCTCGAATCACTACGCCAGTACTCGCAGAGTGCATACCGTTTTGGCGACTACGTCATGAAGTACGCTTTGGTCCCAAACACCGAGACTCAGCGGAAGCTGTACGAAGAGACCGTGATACCGGACAAGCACGAGTCAGATATTCTACACAAGTGGTTGCAGAACTTCCACCAGAACCACGATGCCGAATACACATTCCAAGTCCAACTACTAGAGAACCTTGACGAGCAGCCAGTCGAGTATTCAGGTGTAGCCTGGGACGAGGAGAAGTACCCTTGGCAGACAGTAGCAACTCTCAAGATCCCCAAGCAAGAGCCTTTTGACCTGGAAAGGAAGTCGTTCTGGGAGGATCACATGCGGCTTGACCCGTGGCACGGGCTGAAAGCGTATCAGCCTCTGGGTGGCAGCAACAGGTTGAGAAGGGTAGTGTACCCGGCTAGCAGCTCGCTGAGGCGGAAACTGAATGGGAGGAAGGAAATATGGGTTAAGAGCATTGATGAGATACCGAACTAGCTTTTGCGCTAGTCGCACGCTGCAAGCACTACTTTCGTCAAGGATATGCAAAGCAAATATCGCCGCGCGCGATATCAACATGCGCTGTCGCATGAGTCCGCTCACTTACCCTTGCAAGTGAAACATATCCCATACTATGAACAAATGTTCATGTGACAATGGGCAAGCTTGTGATCTACCGAAGTGACGATCTTATGGCCTATTCAGCTCTATGTAGTAATCGTAGCTATCTAGGCTCGATCATGCTGAAGGCGAAGTCCCGAGCTTATTAACATCATGCCCTACTCTAACATGTGAAACCTCCGGGGAGTTTCTCAAGCCCTTTAAGTCTCTAACGTTGTTTACTCCGACTCAGTGACATCCCTAGAAGAGCGTACTAACTAGCCCCGAACGACAAGGATGAAAGCATGTTTTCGACGAGAAAAAAGAAGCTAGAAAGCCTGTAGGCTTCTATACATACTTAGAGCGTTAGCAGTAGTCGAATTCTTTCTAATCGTCGCTAGAACTTGTGCATCATAGCATAGGAGTAGCTGGTCGAACTTATGTATTACGGGTATCTAGCATCGTATTTGAACAACTGCATCATTGCCTGTCGAACGACCCGCTCTAGCTAGTGGTTCAGTCTCTTAGCGTATCTTGTAACAGGTGGCTTTCTTCTGTGCATGTATGGTAAGTTTTCTTGATATATTATTTGCTTCGTCACTTGTATCGTCTTCGTTCACAGTGATCTTAAAGTGGGCTTTCGGAAGAACTGTGCTGCAGCCTTATGAATACTGGCTCTCGCGTATCTCAGAAGTCGGAGTATTGTTTGCTCACTCATGATGAAAGGGTGACGTGGTGGTCTATGCGCGGGATGGGGCACCTAGAGGTCAGTTCTGGCACTGTAAGCTACATGTATCATGCGATTGTCATGCGGGGTGTGTGAGGGACTGCGATCTTTTTTGATGAGTCTGCATGCGATGGCACCGTCGTTGGCACGTGATAGCGCGGTGATCATATGGTGACATGTGAAGTCCAGATCGTGAACGAACTCATGTTCAATTCCCGTCAGTGTGCCTACTCCAAGTGCCTTCTCTTCTTTCCACATCGCCCAAAATCACACGCAACCTCCTTATTGCGCTCCAGCCTATGTCCTCGGATTTGGGTTGTGCGTCTCACTAACCAAATCCTCATCAATCAGCGGATGCACGAATCTCGCAGGCAGGTTGCCCTTCGGCGGCTTCAGATTGCCAAACCTATCGTATGGATCATCCACCCCTAAAGCCTTTTCCCATCCGGGTAGTGCTAACTCCCACCTAATAGCCACATTCGCTCCATAGAAGCGCAAGATAACTCTCCAGCAGACCTCATATGCTCCAGAATCAGAATCTTCGATGGGGGCGAAACCAAGAGCCTTCATGTCTGGTAAAGGAGCAGACAGTGGCTCGCCCCACTTCTCGATACCATTTCGGAGCACGTTCATGCCATAGTAGTAGATATTGCTACCGTCGGTGATGGCTTTGGCAGACCAATAGAGTTGCAGCAAGGCTTCGGTCTGTCCGGGTAGGATGATGGCGTTCATCCAGATGACTTTTTCAGGGTCGCGAAGCCCGCAAGGAATGGCGGTAACCCATCTGTCAAGCACATAGTCTTCGTCCTCGTAGATGCCGTGTCGGTCAGGCTTAACAATTTCACGATTGATCTGACCTCTGCGAGCTTTCCCGAGATTGGGCTCGGTCTCTCCGCCTTTGTACAGGCCGTCTGGGTGCCTGAGTTTGTCGAACGGCTCGTCTTGTGATATTCCGAACGTGTCGGTCGTCGGGAGTGCTCGTGGGACGATGTCAGAAAATCGCAAGAGGGTGCCTCGGGGGACAGGATGGTTCCCAGCTTTGGCTGAGTTGGTGCCGCCCTGTAATCTGATCCCCCGCGGCTCGTATCTTTCGCGAAGCTTGTCCATGAAGTAGTTCGACTTCGAGAAGCCTCCTGGCACGATTAGTGCACGAACTTCGTTGCTCCAGTGCTCGTCCACGAGTTCGATATGCTTCTGGATGATGGGTTCGAAAAACGCTCTCATATTGTCGCTGCGTATAGGTCAGCATGTGAACCTCCAGCATGTGCACGCGGGAGCTTACGCAGTGATAGTGACGTCAATATCGCCCCTGACAATTGGGTCTGTGGCCTCAGACCTGAAAGTGAGGGTGTGACCTTTAACGGTCTTGGTCCTGAAGGTTTCTTTTGGCTCCCTGAACTTAGTGTTGGCCTCGTTCAGAAAGTAGGCGCGAGACATTCCTAGACGCTTGAGGGCGTTCTCGAAGTTGCCGTATCGTTGTTTCAGATCGTCCATCAGCCATTTAATAAACTCTTGATTGACCATCTCGGAGCCACACAGAGCGCCTGCAGATGTTCCATGTTCCACCATACGCACGAGTGCACCGCAGTTGGAGTCGTCCTGGAGTCTAAATGCCGTCAGATCGCTCGTTCCGCCGCCGGAGTCTAGGACGAGGATTATGTCGCCGATCCTGTAATGGGCGCCCGGCTGAAGTTTGATTTGGCTGAGCCACCATGCTGCTGCTGCCCGTGGTTCATAGACGAGCTCAACGTGGGAGATACCAGCGGCTTTGGCAGCAGCGGTCATGACGCGATTGGCTGGCGCCTTCCACATTTGAGGGACGCTGAGAAACACCAGGACGTCCATTGCATCGACTTCCACGGCCGAATACGTACCGCCCAAAACAGCATCCTTTTTGATCAGTTCCAGAGATGTTGTCATGACTTCCTTGAGTTGCCTGGCTATTACGGACTCTAGAGTATACCCGCGTTGCTTAAGCTTAGAAGTCACTTCGTCGACAAGGCTAGACGATTCGTGGTTCTTGTACAACGCCAGCTTTGCGTACCTGACGACGTCGTCAACCTGCCGTCCATTGTATTAGCATGTGAGTTGCCGCTGCAGCAGCAAGGCGCCTTCCATGTTGGCGCAGATGATGAAAGGCTTACCTGGATGTTGTCCGCTTGGAGTTGGTCCTCGACCTCGTCCCCCCAATCCCCCAATAGAAGCGGTTGCCGCTGATGGCAATGACATTTGGCGCGTAAGTCGTGGTATCCGAGAAATGAATGTCGCGAACATCTTCGAATTCAGGTCGTTCGCTGGCCTCACCAACTCGATAAGCTGCGGCAATCTGCGCGGCGGCGAGAGTGAGCTCACAATCTTGGGCGTGGCTGGCATTTTGCATACCTTGGTTGTGCCTCAATCGATGCAAAGGGAAATCTTTGAGTGTACAGCCGACATGGTGGTGATCTTTTGTGCGAGAAGTGTGAGTTGTTCGTGTGTCGTGTTCGCGTTCGATTTCGAATTGAAGGTGAGTGCCAACAAGCAGCGACAAACGCCGCGCGCGGGTGCCAAGCGCGCATGTGAAGATCTTGGACCCTGATGTGCAAGTGAGCCTGGCAAGGATTTGTGCCGTTTGTCTCTTCACACATGCAGCCACCATCTTCCAAAACTTTCCCTTCTCATTTCGCAACGGATTCAAACCACTCTGCAACTAGCATCGGCCTCAGCAGCAGCATCTCTCGCAGCGTACTTCGAGATCCAATATGGCAATAGGCGACAACAACCTCGCGTTCAGGCTAATTGTAGCCGACATCAACCGCAATATCAAGAGCAAGGGCGACAGATACGACGATTTGGCTAGACAGAAGTCAAGCATCGCGGCCATAATCAGCAAACACAACTTGCATGTGACTGGATGTGACGCGACCGCGGGCGCAGATAAGAAAGCAGAAGCGCTCAGGAGGAAGCTGACGACGGCTATCACGGACAATGACACCCAATACACAGGTGTTCAAATCTTCGAGCTAGGCAGCGAAGCTCTCAGTCAAAAGCAGAAAGACAGTTTCAATGCAGTGGAACTTGCGCCAAGTGTGAAAAAGGCATTGAAGAGTGAGCCCGTGAGGCCAGCGCCACCTGGAAATGGAATCTCCGCGTCCGTGACAACGACCGAGGCGCCAACAGCGGATCCGCAGGCATCAGAAAGCGCCGAACGATCAGAGAGCGTGAGGAGATCCAAACGCAAGATGGATGAGAGCGCAGACCACGACTCGCCGAATAAACGTCTCGAGGTTGTCTTGGCAGCGAACCCAGCGCCAAAAGTCAAGGATAATGAGGAAGTCATCAGGCCTGAAATCGAGCCTCTCTCGCCGCGACTGCAACCGGCTGCACCTCTCGAAGCGAACCCGGTGGCTGCAAATCGAGTCGCCATTTCAGAGAGTGCGCAAGGACAGGAGCAGTCGCAAGCTCATGAAGAGGCCGTCGCTGCCTACAAGAACCCATATCCGAAGGGCCTGAACAAGATCGACAATGTGGCAGAGAAGATGGACTCCCTCCTACGCCACATCGAAGACTTTACTCGCGACATCGTACGGGCAATCGGCTTAGATTCCAGCAAAGCCCAGGCCTCCTTCGCTCCCGAACCAAGACCCGAGCTTGAGCAACTCTATCAGTTGGTCTTCGGCACAGGCGATCGTTCTTGGCGAGAAGCTGCTGTCGAAGTCTACGCAGGAGGCGGGCGATTGACAGAGATGCTTGACGCCCTTATCGGCGCCACTCTGTACGGACGCATCTTCACTAAGCCGGTCCCGTGGGCCCAGACAGCTCAGTGTCTGCTCGATACGCTGGGACCAGTCTGGAAGCATATGGTGCAAGTGTTGCGTATTGTTACCAACGGCGCAGGCGGTATACACGCCCAGCTACCGTATTTGATGTATCAGTCCGTCAACAACATGCTCTCTGAAGAGACTGAGGAGGAAGATGAATTCATCCAAGAGAAAGTCAGCGGTATTGCGGCAGATATGGCAAACTCGTTTATGCTCGTCCTCCTGGAACAGCTGAAAGCCAGCAGCGGTAAAGCTCAGCTGAACACCAAAGCCGGGACATCGTGGAAGGATCTGACGGAGCAGCTCGCCGAGATTTTCAAGAAAGCGCTCGTGCTGCACGGCCGTCTCGAATGTGTGGGCTTCGACATCGAGTTCGACTGGGTCAAGCGAGGATCGCAGTTCGAGAGGAAGTGGATGAACTGCCGTTCAGGTATCGAGATGGATCGTGTGGCCATGTGCGTCCTACCAACCATCAGGTATCGGGATGGGAACGGAAATTGGGGCAGGCAGGCGCATGCTCGTGTGTACGGGCGGTGATCTCTACTTGACACGAATTCACCGTGCCCTGGTGTGCAAGCTCCAGAGCAGTGATCCCCCCACCCAGAGATGAGAGGCTGATCTCATGTTCTCCGACTTCTTCAATGGAACTGCTCCTATACGTATATATCTTCTTTTCCTTTATGCTCCATCCATCTTCTGCCTATTGGATGCGCGGATTGGCTGCGTGAGACGTAGGACTGGAAGCAAATCTCAGCGCAATAAAGGTACGGCTCGCGAGGGCGCAGAATGATCGTTCGATTCGTGATGGCCAAAACCGACAGGTCGAGCTCTGGGTTGTTCTCTATGGGTGAGAGAGTAAGAAGACGGGTGAGTGAATGGAGCAGGAGGTGAGGTGTGCGCAAGCACGGGCCAGTGACTTCCCAATCTCACCACCTTCCAACTCCCGACTTTCCGTCGCGCAACAACTGCCACAAGGCTGGCTTGCTCCCTGGCACAGACTTCTGAGCACCTTCTTGAATCGTGCCCTCTGCCCTCTAGGAAGCCAATGGATGGGGCTGATGTGGGCGATGATCGTAGAGCTGCTGCTGGGATCGTAGCTCCTTCGGCTCGGCGCATCCACTACAAAACGCATCACACGTTGAGGTTTGCTAGCATATCACATCTTCTTTCCCCTCAAAACACTGCTCGACACTCCAAAGATGCCATTGATCACTGAAGCAGACCGCGAACGTATGGGCACCATAGCTCCTGTCCTAGCCGAGGTACGCAACGCGATGTTATAGATGCATTCATTGCTGACTGCCAAGAAGGCAGCAAAGGAAGCTCCAGGCCCGCCCCAAGGAGGCGAATTCCTAGAATGGCGTCAAGGTCGTGCAGACCATCTTGCGAAACTTCGCCATCTCTATCCGATCCCAGGCCCAATTCCTGAGCATGTCACAGAGACAGACAGCACTGTTTTGGCACGAGATGGCTACAAGATTCCAATCAAGATTTACAAACCCATCAAGCCAGTCTCTAGACCTCCTGTGGTTGTCATGATGCACGAGGGCGGATGGTCGATGGGCGACCTCACCGATGAGGACTTAAACTGTCGCATGTTCAGCCGCGACTTGGGTGCAGTATGCGTCAACGTGGACTACCGTCTGGCACCAGAGCACCCGTGGCCCAAGTGTGTCGAGGACTGCTGGGACGTGATATCTTGGGTTGCGAAGACGGCCTCTCCTTCAAACCAGGACCTGCCCGGAAATCCCAAAGCTGGCTTTCTGGTAGGCGGAGCCAGCGCCGGTGGTAATCTCTCAGCTGTGATGGCCCAGCTCAGTCGCGACAACAAGCTCAGTCCTCCAATCACTGGCCAATATCTCTGTGTGCCCTCTGTGCTCTGGTCAGATGTTGTTCCAGAGGAGTGGAAGGCTGAGTACCGCAGCAGACACGAGTCCTTCACCGATCCGGTTCTTGGCGAGATCATCAAGAAAAGCCAAACACCTAACTTCGCTGGAGAGGGCTCCACCAATCCGCTGTTCAGTCCATTCCTTCATCCAGACCTCAAAGGCCTCCCGCCGTGCTATTTCCAAGTTGCAGGACTCGACCCACTTCGAGACGAAGCAATCATTTACGATCATATACTAAAGCAAAACGGTGTTAAAACCAGATTAGAGATCTATGATGGATATGGTCATATGTACGCAAGGACGATGTAAGCTCTCGCCGAATGTGCTGACTATCTTAGGTTCTGGACGAATTGGCCTCTCCTTGACCGCAGCAAGGAGTTCGTCAAAGACACACTCGAGGGCTTCAAATGGCTTCTGGAGGTCGGTACAACCACTTAGCAGGCCTGAAATACAGCTTAAATTGAGTTTGTACAGTGCGTATCAGCGTAGTGATCTCAATCTCATTCGATGAATCTTCGGTAGAATACGTTGACCAGATGACGCTACAGCTGCCATCAATGTCCAGAACACCTTGATGGCACAAAGACGAATGCAGGAACATCGGACTGACCTCAGACATAATGAGCTCCTGACATCTATCACATACTAGAATATCACACGACACGTGAAGATGAATTTCTCACGAGCTGACAGCATGTCCCCAGAGAGGCAAGACACGCTACCATTTATCTACGACACCATAATCGTTGGCGCCGGTCCGTGCGGACTGGCCACAGCTGCAAGGCTACGAGAACACACACCCTCCGCTATCTTCACGGACGAAGAACATCATCGATACCACTGGATCAACAAACATGCCGGACAGGCATTGATCAAGAATTCCAAGACCGGAGACACGAGGGCGTTAAGCAACACCACGAAGCAAGACGAGAAGCGAGCAGAGCCGTCCATGCTTGTACTGGACAGCTCTGGTGACAGCTGGATGTCAAAATGGAATCGCCTCTTCTCGCTACTGGAAATATCGCATCTTCGGAGTCCGATGTTCTTTCATCCAGATCCACACGACAGGGATGGACTGTTAGCATATGCTCATGCTGCAGGAAGGGAATGTGAATGCATAGAGATAGCAGGGTGTGTAGGCAAAGAGTTGAGCAAGCATCAGATGAAAAAGCGGCGGAACAATCGAAGGCCTGGGGAGCAGTATGCCGCGCAACGTTTGATCTTAAGTGCTATGACTGACAACCACAGGGCGAGACCATCAATAACGATCGACGAACGAGATCGAAAAGACTACTTCGCCCCTCCCGCCGACCTCTTCCAATCGTACTGCTCCTTCATCGCGGACCGATACGACCTCAGATCACCAGACCTCATACATCACGCCTCTGTATCGGAGCTAGACTACGACTTCATACCGCACCTATCATCCGATGAGAGGCTCTTCACCATCCGGACAGATGGCTCTACCTATTATGCGCGAAGTGTTGTCCTTGCTGTCGGTGCTGGCAACGCCCCTTCCATCCCCAAACCATTCCCACAGAACGGCTGTCCATGCTCATGTCACGCATTTCAGCCACTTGATGATGCCTTGAAGATGCGAGTGAAAGCAAAGAAAGAGACGAACGTACTGGTCATCGGAGGTGGCCTCACCAGCGCACAAGTATCAGATCGAGCATTACGGAAAGGTGTTACAAGGGTATACCACCTAATGAGAGGACCAATGAAAGTCAAGCCTTTTGACGTTGACCTGAGCTGGATGGGAAAATTCCGAAACCACGAGAAAGCTTCATTCTGGTCCGCAGATACCGATGAAGAGCGCTCAGACCTCGTCAAGTCCGCGAGAGGAGGCGGAAGCATCACGCCTCGGTTCGCCAAGATCTTACAACAGCATTGTAATACCGGGAAACTCTCCATACATACACACACGACAGTCTCCCACACAGCATACGACCCACTCAGCCAAACCTGGACAATCACTACCGAGCCCCCGATCCCTGACCTGCCAAAGATCCATTACGTCTACTTCGCCACAGGCGTACAGTCCGACTTCGAAAAACTGCCCTACCTCCAACAAATCTGCGAGAAATATCCCGTCGAGAGCTACGATGGCCTTCCCGCTTTGACGGATGACCTGATGTGGAGAGATGATGTACCGCTGTTCATGACTGGGAAGTTTGCGGCTTTGAGGTTAGGACCTGGCGCTGGGAATTTGGAGGGCGCCAGGTTGGGTGCTGAGAGGATTGCGTGGGCGATGCAGGATTTGCTTGGCAAGGGAGATGGAGGTGGTGAGGATGATGCGAGAGATTCTGTGATTGAGAGTGACGAGTACAAGTTTGCTGCTGGGATTGGGAGTCGATATCAGGCGCTGGAGGTTGAGTAAGGATGCCAAGGCGAGGTATGTTGGGTCTAAGGACAAGCTTTAGCATTTTATCTCTGCATGCTTCCAGCTCTGCACTTCCAGTACAAAATAGCTCTGAATAAATTACTCACTGGCACCTCCAAAGGCGAACTCATTACCACTTCTTCAGAACTCGGTACATCATCGCCGGCACTAAAGGGATTCTTGCATCACAATGGAGTCTCTCCCGCAGGATAGTTGATTGACAAGATCGCATCCTACCTGCACCTTACCGACCTCACAAATCTCCGCACTGCGAGCCGTGCTTTCAACGCCTGGTTCTCCAAGAGTTGGGTCGCAGCAAACGATACACTAAAACTGACGATTTCCTCTGAGAGCTTTGACAAAGTATCTCGATTCCACGAAGAGACACCCTGCCTCACGGAGGCAATCCAAAAGATCATCATCCGAATTCCAGAAGGAGAAGCAGACGCTATCAAGTTGTCGGAAGTTCTGGCCTGCTTGCCCAATCTCAAAACTATCGAATTCGTCAACCTAACGACGAAATTCGTCACCAGTTGCATGGATTTGGACAGCATACATCGCAGCCTCAGGGAGAACAACATTAAGCTCACCGCCTTGCACCTCAGAAATTCTTGGATTTTCTTTCCGAGGCTCAGGTCGCTTATGATATCGCTGAACTCTGGAGAGGCTCATAATGGGCTCAAAGAAGGCGGAAATTGCGTGTCTTGGGTGGAGGAATTACAGAGGGTCATTGATTCTGGGACGTTTGGTGATCTTGTGGTGGAGCTTAAGGACGGGAATATGTTTCTTTTTGCGGGGGATGATTGATATGGGGAAATGCTTTGTGGAGAAACGTATGGATAGGACCTGATGTGTCTACGATGAGCCCGCGAGAGTTCTAGGATTCAAGGACGATGGTCCGGAATGGAGGAAGAGCGGTGACGGTTGTTGCGAATCTGCTATGAGGAGTCGTGTTGAGTAGTGTTGGACTGCTAGAGGAAGATGTAGAGATCGGTATGACACGTACCTGTTACCTCCTCGTGCTTTCTTCACGTTGTCCTCGAAGAGATGCTACTAACTTGAGGGCAGGACTGAGTACAATTTTGAGAACAAGAGGACAAAGATAGTAGTCTCTTATTCAGGTATTAGCCGTCAAATACAAATTCTGAACACTCAACGTACTCCCAGACGTTCCCGAACACAAATAAACAATACCCAAAGTCGACTGAGCATATTGCAGTCTCCCCGAAACTGACACAGACCGACTTCCGCCACTAGGGATAGAAAAATACACAATCTGCTGGGGTTGAGATATTCCCAGGCCATAGCGGCTTCCGAAATCAATCTCAAACGTACAAGTCGTGCTGGAGTCCGGCACAGTGTAAGCAATATTTGCGGTGAGAGTGAAAGTGACCGAGGCAGGGACTTGCGAGAATGAGTAGGTTTGGATAGTGTACGAGGTATACGAGTAGTTCGCATTCGTGATCAAGGGAACTGGAAGTGAGGGCTGTGGATTTAAGCCTGGAGTTGGAGGCCAGGTGTAGAAGGCGACGTCGTTGGCGTTAATGGTGTACCCGTTGTTCCAGCTGTAGATATAGAACTCAAGGTAGCTGGGCGCGCTCACGAACCGTCCGCTGCTGTAGATCTTGATCTGGCCAGGATTCGAATTAAATTGTAGGTATCCGAGGCCTAGATTGTTCAGAGGTGTTCCGAGCATGAACTGGGCTGCCGCGTTGCCAACGACGTTCAGAGTGTAGACGATCAGAAAGTTGTCCCCGACGTTTCCTGTGATGGGCTGATCCAGACCAACATCGGCGGTGTTGCCTGTATTGCTCGAGAAAGATCTGTCAAGGAGTTAGCAGGTAGTAAATAGCACAAGCGAAATCAATCAGGGCAACGCACGCGGAGAAGTCGCTGACGCTCACGCTGTAATAGTAGTTGAATCGTTGGCTGTATCCAGAGAAGAAGACCCCGTTCGTGAGCTGTGATGTTCTTACGCCGCTAGGACCCGTTAACCTGACGGCACTATCGACACCAGTGCCATCAGGCTTGGAAATGTACATTCCTTGCTTGAGGAGACATTGCGAGTTGGAAGCCTGCCAAGTAACACCAGTGCAATCGGTACCCTGATTGGCACATCGATCGATGCATGCACCATAGCTGTTGGCCGGAGCTGTGACGCCGTATATGTTCGGTCCCGAGTTGCTCTGGCCGCAAAGCATCACATATTGGCTGTTATCAGCCGCGAGGTAAGTCTGACTGCTGAGGCTACTTGCGCAAGTGGCCAAGGCTCCGTAGAAGGTGGTAGACTGAGTTGAGACTATGGTCGTCGCTTGAGTAGAAATAATTGTAGTCGGCTGGATTGACACTATCGTCGTTGGTTGGGTAGATATGATTGTAGTTGGCTGCGTGGAAATTATCGTAGTTGGCTGTGTGCTGATGATTGTGGTCGGTTGTGTGCTTGTGGCGGTCTGCGGCGTACATTAACCTGAAGGACCCATTTATGGGGCAGAAACACAAGACTTACTTGAATGTAGCTCGTCGTGTAAGTAACATTCTGAATGCTGACGATCGTGTTGTAGATATTCGACACTGTCGTCTCCGTAATAGTACTCGCTAGACAATATTAGCCAAGTAGCTCGCAAGTGCCGGTGTTGAATGGATGCACTGACCTGGTGCAGTGGTCTCGCGCAGCGATGTTTCTACATAAGATGTAGTGTATGTAATGGGTTGCTCACTGACAAAAGTGGTAACGATCGTGCTATAGATGAGCGATATGGACGTTTCAGTGATCGTACTAGCTGCGCAATGTAAGCGAAAATTGCAGAATTTCGACCGACCAAACACCTACCAGGAGCTGTTGTTTCCATCAAAGACGTCTCGACGTACGAGGTGGTGTACGTTAGCGCTTGTGTGGACACGTAAGTGCTGAACACCGTCGTTGGAATGTACACCGTCTGGGGCGTGGTAATCGTGACAAAGTAGGTGATCACAGACGGAGGTTGAATGCTAAGGGTGGTTTGCGTGACCGTCGATGCTTCTAAGGTCGTGAAGATGGTCTGCCCAGGCAAGGACGTGGTAATTGTGGAAGCTGGTAGAACTGTCTCGTACGTCTCAGTCAGAGTGCTGGCGGGAATCGTGCTGAGAATTGTTGAAATAACAGTCACATCAGACACGACATAGCTTGTATCAGCAGGCAATTGCGTCGTCTGAATAGCGGTATGCGTGATTGGTAACTCGAGTGTCTGCGTTTCTCGTGGCAGCGTGGAGGTAATGTAAATCGTCGAGGCTTCTAAAAGCGAAAGCTGAGTTGTGACAAATGTGGTTGTTCCCTGTGGGAGGCTCGAAGTGACCGTAAGAAGTTGGGTACTGGTTTCTCTGGGCTGGATCGATGTGGATACGATGTAGCTTGTCACTGTTGGCGGGAACTCAGTATAGGTGATTGGTCGCTCACTCGTCTCGGTCGCTTGAGGCAGCGTCGATGTGATATAGACAGGCTGTATAGACGTTACGATCTGTGACAGGGTCACCGTTGAGGCGTCCAATGTCGTCGTCACTTGCTGTGTAAGAGTGACAGGTACGCCAGATTGCAGAATCGTAGACAATCGAGTGGAAACTAGAGTGCTTGCGGGTACGAGCGACACAAAACCTGAGAGATAGGTGACCGTGCTTCCGGGTTGCGTAATGGTCACCTCGCGGGTTGAGACCAGTGGCGTGGGCGTCACAGTAGCCTGAGGAACAAGCTGTGTGTAGGTGACCAGAAGAGTAGACGTTGACGCTGGCAGAACGACAGTGGTAGAGCTCGCCGGTTGGATGCTTATTATCGTCGTCGTCTCTCGAGGCAGAGTTATCGTGGAGGCTGGAATGGTTGAAATGATCGTCGATGCCGGAATGACTGAGATCAAGGTGCTTACTGAAAATACCGTACGTATTTGCGTAGTCGTAACAGCCGGTTGGTCGCCAGACGTAATCCAAGAGATGTGTGTCAAACTAGAGACACTGCCAGTGGTATTGCCAGCGTCTAGAGCAGCACGCGCAATTCGCAATGCCGAGAATGCAGGAATCAGCGAGCCCACCTGACCCTCGACATTGCTATAGAGAACGCATTGGTCATTCGTGAGTGACATGCCCATGCAGTATCCGATGGTTCCGCACTGATTGATACAGTCATTCGCGGACGCTCGCTTGTTGAGACCTCGCCGAGCGATAGTGTGAAGGATCTCGCCCTGATATGTGGCACCGCAGGCCACAATCAGCGATGAACCGAATTCGGCATCCTCATAGGTCCGGCCGTCATATGCTGGGCATAATCCGATCACAGCTTCTGCGATGCTGCTCGGCTCGCTCGTGGGTGCTGCAGTTGCCGAGACAAGCTCCGTCGTGCCACCCGTGGTGAAAGTAGTCGTGAAGCCGCCAGACACACTTGAGGTCACTTGGCCACCGGTAACATATGTCCTTGTGCTACCTCCGAAGACTGTGGAGACCGGGAATCCTCCTCGAATATAGGTACTGAGCGCGGGCGTGATAGTTGGAGTGGGCGTCTCCAACAACTGACTGGTTGCCGACAGCGATGATGAGATAGCCGAGGAAGGTAACGAATTGGCGAGAGATAGAGATGACGCAGGTGTTGAGAGGGCTGAAGAGGGCAACAAAGTTGCTTGAGATCGCGTGGTGGGAAAAGACGAAGATTGAACCGGCGTCGACACTCCGCCCGGCTGTGGAGGTTGGCTTTGCTCAAGCGCGATGAAGTATCCCAATCGCACCAGGAAAACAACGCCGGCCTTCGGAGTCGTATTCAACGTCAAAGAGCTGATGGTCTGGCATGTCAGACGCGCCGTGTCATATTCCACAGCCACGCAGGCACCTCCTTGTTGTCCGCACTGAGTAATGCATTCATCCTCGTTATACACGTCGGCGATGATTTTCAACGCAGTAGCGTCGAAGATTTCTCCGCAGGAGACCATGTAGTTGTTAGTGTCGTTCAAAGCGGCGCATGAGCTCGCTGGGATGTGTACGGTTGCATTAGAACTTGGACATGAGATGGCATGGGACGATGCCGTAGGACAGGCTGAAGTTGACTGCGATGATGGAGTGCCTGTTGGGTCTGTCGAGGTCGTGTTCACAGCGTACGAAGACGTGCTAAAGAAGTAGGGTATTGTCGTGCCATTTGTCGAGACCCATCCTGAAGATGGCAGACTTTGCAAGGAATTCGACGTCGAGCATGTTCTCAAGCAACCATAAGCAAGGTCTCCGAGCCAAGACGTGATAGTTGCCAACTCACAACAGTTCAGTCTTCGTGATCACTGTCGAACGGGTCAGTAAGCATGACAACACAACTCAAAACAAGCTCACCGGACTGTGCATGTACGAAGGCGCCAAAGAACACAAGAAATACAGACCACATCGCAACCAACTTGTTGGCAAGCCAAGACTGCTACGAAAAAGCGGCAGCGGGTCTGCATATTACGCATGTTCTATCTCCAGTCTCTGCCATGTTGTCCAGCCTTTGGCAAATACCGCCGAACTTCATTCCTCGGCAAGCCGAAGAAGCATGGACTTCACGCCGCGAAGGATACAGCCATATTAGGCGATTATTGCTCTCCCTTGCGCGTACTTCATGGACTGAGAAGGGCCTTGATAGGTACTTCGCAACCTGGTTCATTCCGCGCGACCTTGCTCTTGCAGCGCCCAGGCTCTTGCAATCTCGAGAAGACTTTGGATTGCCATGCTTATCAGAGACAAGCTGCACGTCAAGGCGAGTGGAGGTATGAAACCAGATTAAGGCTGCGAGAAAGCGCGTGTTGTTGAAAAAAGAGTTGAAGGAAGAATATGGAGACGCGATGTTGTCCGGCTGGACATGGCCCGTGCATCGGGTTCGGTCTTCGGATCTGCCCACCAGGGTGACGGTGACATCGCGTCTCGCGTCTAACATCAACAGCATCCTTCTGGTCACTCGTCGTACAACGCTGCCAGGTAGATACTGTAGGGCGTAGGGCGCCTATGCAGTATCGGTAGGTATAAGGTATGGTCTATGGACATTCCTACTGATGACTTCCCTCTACACATTCCCAAGATGACTTCCAAGAAGGACCACCCTCAGCTCACCTTCCGTCTCGCTATTCCAGCCGAAGCGTCTCATCTGGCCGCTCTCATCAATGCTGGATTCCGCAATGAGACGACCGGGCAGACCTGGCTGTATGACGACCAAGCCAGGAGAGTCGACATTGTGTCGGCAGACGACACCGCGAAGATGATAGCCGGCCCTGACACGGTCATGCTCACAGGCAGCCTTCCCGATGAGGCCACTCCAGTGGCATGTTGCTTCCTACGGAAACCCTCAGAGCCTGCTCAAGCACACATGACACCAGGTGCTGCTTGGTTCGGTCTACTCGCTGTTCTGCCACAGTATCACTACCGAGGATATGGACTGGCCATGCTGAGGGAGGCAGAGCGTTATGCTCGGGAGGGGTGGAACGTCAAGCGGCTGGAAATTGACTTCGTCAACAAACGTATTGAGCTCAGAGCGTGGTATGAGCGCTGTGGCTACAAGGCTACCGGAGCTAAGCGGGAGTTTCCTTACGGCGAGAAGGGACGAGAGGTTCTCGCAGACGGACTGGAAATGATCGTGCTGGGCAAAGACTTGTAGGAGCGGTACTAGAGCCTTCGACAGGTCTTTCAGGAGCTGCTCGGCTGCACAAAATGTCGGTTGGAACCTCTGGAAACGAGAAGACATTTTTCACTCACACAAAGAGTGCTACAACCAACACCGGCCTATCTGGCCTTGATCCCCCACACTTGTTCGACAGATTCCACACATATCCCTTTAGACAAGCTCGTTCAGCACCTCTCGGCATGGTCTTCGTTGGACTCGTGAATATTGAGGGAAGTGTCATCTGCGACTGGATCTGGGACGATGTCGACAAACAGTGCCGTGCACGCAGCCGCCCGCCGGACGACTTCTACGTCGAGCGATCAAGGCACAATCAGAACAAGCTCCGTGTCATACCGACGGAAGTCTGGCAAAAAGACATCACGGCTCGCCTTTCCATCAAAGACGCCAATGCACTCCGCCTTGCATGTCGATATCTCGAAGAAGTCACATTCGAGGCCTGGGTCCACGTCCCCAAAACCATCACAGTCGATATCGCAGATCAGAAAAGTCTCTTCCAGACGATGCAATTCATGCAAAGACATCCCCAATTTCCTGAAGGCGTCACAGAGCTCAACATAAAAGTGCCAACAAGCTTGAAGACACCAACCATATCTCTCTGGACCAAAACCATCAGCCTCCTACCCGGACTGACCTGTATCCGCTTCCATAGCCTTCAGAGTGCATACCTCTGGAGACACATCGACCTCTTCAGTCTGAAAATTGCGCTCGAGCAACGAAAGTATCTCACATTTCGAGAAGAGCCAGATCGATGGGTCGTCAATGAAGCAAAACCACCTGCAGAGATTAGGATGCTTGGTCTGACGGAATGTAAGCTATACTTTACTGACTTACGAGAAATGTTGAAGACGCTTCGCCCGATGATCTTCTCAGAGCGATTCAGCCGAGCTGCTTGGAACGAGTTCCATCGGATTGTCCGTGAAGCATACCTCAAGGACCCACCATTGAAAGTCCAGCTTCGGAGATCGGTTGTATGGAATGGCGGAGGAGGTATGATGCTTTTCGGCAGCTACAAGCTACCAGACACTGGAGTTGAACAATTCACATATCAAGCCAACTTGAGCTGGGATGATCAGAAGGATGCGGCTTCAGTGGAGTCTCTTCTCGATATGGGCAAGGCGTAAAAACAGAGCTCGTGACCTCTCAAGCCTTTACTTCAATTTCTCCCCCTCCCTCAACTCCTCAATATCCACCTTCGGCCCCCTCGGCATGACAATCTTCTCATCCGGCCCTCCCCCACTAACCATCCTCCCCCTCGCCCTCGAATACCCATACCGATACGCATCGAAATTCACAGTCTTCCTAAAAACCCCGCCATTTGTCCTCTCACTCTCATCCCAATACAACCTCCTCAACCAGAGATGCAAATTGGGATAATCATGTCTAATCGACTTGAGGTTACATTGGAAGATCGTGTGGTAAGCTGTATCGAAGCGGATGACGGTTGTGTAGAGACGGATATCTGCTTCTGTGATGTGTGGGCCGAAGAGGAAGGGTTGGTGAGTTGGTTGAGAGAGGTGGGATTCGAGACGGTCGAGAGATTCGAAGAGGGGGTAGATGTTGGTATCGTAGGCGGATTGGGAGGTTGCGAAACCGCATTTGTAGACGCCGTTGTTGATGGTGTTGTAGACCCATTCGTTCATTTCGTCGATTTCTTTGCGGAGGTGGGAGGGGTAGAGACCTCCGTTTGGCTTGTTCGCTTCTCGAAGGTTTTCAGGTAGAAGGGAGTCGAATTCCGAGTAAAAAATTCGAATGATCTCGGAAGACTCGTTGTTAACGATTGTTTCGGTTTTCTTGTCGAAGAGGCAGGGCACTGTGTATCTTCCAGTGTATTCCGGATCGACCTATTCGCCACCGCATCAGCAATGCCATGTACTCAACCTCACCTCTTCAAACCGATCCTACAGAAAGCATTGAACATACCATCGTATAAAGCTGCTTCAACCCCGTAAACCCATAAAGTGGATCCTTCCCTTCACTTCCATTCTTCCCAGTGAACGTCCATCCTTCACTGGTCAAGTCGAAGTCCGTCGGGATCATCTGGATTACATCTTCGAGACCCTTCAAAGCCCGCACGATGGACGTTCGATGAGCCCATGGACAGCCATAGTTCATGTACAGTGCATAGCGATCTTTCTCTGGAGGGAACTTGGCACCTGGCTCGCTAGAGATCCAGTCGCGGAAAGCGCTGTCTTTGCGGCGGAAGTGGCCGTCTTTGTCGGAATGCGCGTGTGTTGGTTTGTCGCCGTTGGTGGTGGCCATGATGGTAGACAGTGGTACTTGCAGTCGATCAGGAAGGCGCTGGTGGTACTGAGCTGTGTTTGTTCCCGCGAGGTCGTCTTTGTAGGTTCATGTACTAGTTCAATTGCCCCACCTTGCCCAGTCTGCTATGTCATCCGATGGTATATCGGAAAGCTTCCAGCTGAACCACGAGCTGTCAAAATTTCAAACGAAAGTTGATTAGAAGCAAGCTGACAAACCTAACTGTTTGGAAATATTAGAGAGTAGTCAGCAACGGGTTGTGGTGGTGATGGAAACGCCGAGTTCGCATTTTGTTGGCTGTACAAGTCTGGCTGTATTTCTTCGCTGTAAACGATTTGCTTCCGACGGCAGTTCGTCTCTACCACATGAATCGCTGCAAGTTCTCTGGCTCACTGGGCCAGCTGAAGGTCCAGTTCAGGAAGATCAATCCCGTCACCACGTTGATGAACAGGTACCAGAAGGTCTCCAGCACGACGCGGTAGTCATAGTTGTCCAGTATGGCCTTGGTTGAGGGGGTTCTGGCAACCTTCTTGTCCACGTGCTCTTCCACAGCATACATCGGTAGATGAATGCGCCACATGATGAATGGAATTATGCAGTATCTTGGTTCGACCAGAGGAGCAGAGCAGAGCGTCAGAGCCGTCGTGGCAAGGCTGATGAGGACGAAAGATACCATTGCCGTGCTCTTGCCGTCCGGGATGCGTGATGAGCTTTTGGCTGCGTCAGAAGCGGCATTGTACTTGAGCGGATCCGTTGTGGTGTCACTGGCCTGTCTCTTCAAAGTATCTGGACGTGCATCGTTTCCTCCATGCACGGCCGTCGCACCTTGCGCTGGCGGCTCGCCACGAGTCTCGATGCAAGCCCAGGCTGTGATAACGTAGATAGGCGTAACAGCGTATCGGACCCACCAAGGTCGTAGCAGCCGCTTGAAGACGTAGAAGTGATAGTGGCGGTTATCGGCAAGTAGGAACGGATGGACGACCGTGTTGAAGTACACAGTCAGACATGCCAGCGCCAGAAAGCCGGCAAGGACCCACACCCTTGGCAGAAAGTAGTGCCGGCGGAAGATAAGAAGCGCTTCGAGGTTGGCAAACTGGCCGATCCGCGACACCACCATCAGCGGTAGCAGTAGAAAGTGTGGTAGTAACAGCGGCCAGGAGAAGAACGCCAAGAATGGCCAGATGTAAAGCATCTGCGGCAGGTTGATAGTGGCAATGTGATTGGACTTGTCGCCAAGTACTACGCCTCCATTCCATAGGATGAAGCCGCCAAAAATGCCGAGTAGAGTGAGATATGGCGCAAGGGCTTGGCCGATCTCGAAAATTCGATGTGGCTGCGTGAGCGCTCTCAGAGCGCAGGCGGCGATAGAGATAATCGTGCGAAAGAAGTCTGCTCATCATCAGCCCGTGCTTGAAATCAACACGGATAACACTCACCTTCGAGGAAAGCGTCTCTAATGGGAGGGTCATAAACTACACCCATCTTCCAACTCGTCTTTGCGACACTCAAGGTCGTATCACCAAAGCCTTCTGCACGTCGATACATAGACTCCTTGACCACTCTATGCCCTCTATCAAGCTCGATGATCAGGACTATTGCTACTGGGCTGACAGCGACCCAGAAGATGTTTGTTTGTCGGAAAGTCAGACTGATGCTACCAAGTAGAACCTGCACGAGGCCTTGAACGAGGGTCCTCCGTCTCGTCCGTATCGTCTGTAAGAAATGACAGTAGAACACAGCCCATGATAGGGTTGATGCAATATCGGTGTAGTAGAGACCGGAGAAGAAAAACAGAGGCGGAAACAGCACCGCATTGAGGGAGCTGTGGCTTGCCAGTAGTCCGCTGATAAAGCCATTCTGGCGATTCGATTCCCGCCGGACCTGGTACGTCGCTCGCAGCACAAGTAGCAGAGCCACAAGGCATAGAGCATTGATCGCGCGGAGATCTCGAATATCGCATCCCAAGATCGGCCTGAAGAGAATGGACAGGAAATAAAGTCCTGGCGGCGTCGTTATCTTCGGATCCCAGACATTCCAGTGGCCCTCGCAGTACTGCTGCGCTTGTCGAACGTGAAAGTATTCATCCTGCAGAGAATATGAGAAAAGTCTCACCTACCTCCTCCAGCCTATGCAAACCTACCAGGTAAGGCTCCTTGACGAGCTTGTTGACCGAAGTGAGCCATGTCAGGACGGGCGGCAGCAACGCCGCTACTCCGAAGACCATGGTGAGTCGATTAGGTGAAGGTCATGTCATCGAGAGTCTGCTCTTCATGGAATTCGCATGAAGCGACTCGGACGAAAATCCGATGTGCGTGCGGTCGTCAATTGAAGGACACGACAAGGAGGCGACGTCAATGCCAATTTTGGCCTTTGCTGTGCGTTGATCTGATTGGTGCGCGGCAAGTGCAGGAGCGCGCGTGAAAGTCGCGTCTCATCCCACCTTCAAGTCTCCCGTCCCCTCTTCCTCTCTTTGCTCTTCCTCGAGTACACTCCTCTGTCGCATTGTAAACAGCAATGCAGATGACACTCGACACAAAATGGCTCTCCCACTCCCGCCTGGCCTCACACCCAACGAAGTCGGCTTCCTCTGCGAAATGGAACTCGTCACGGTGATCCCCCGCCAAAGACTCGATGCACTGGAGCTGCTAGGAGTGAGTGCGCCCTAGCGAAGATGGCAGCGTAAGGTGCCTACTACATAATACTCGAGCGATTTGTACTGACATCGATCTCCTTATCACAGGGCCCTACACAACGCGTCAACCCTCCCTTCCCAGCCCAGCTCCCTCTCTGGCTCGCACTCCTCCTAAAACGCCAAAAACGCGCCAACATCTCTCCTCCGCCCTGGCTCTCCATCGCCTCCCTAACGTCCATCCTCGATTTCGAGAATGACGAGCGATTAGCAGGCGTCTTTTCCCCGTCTCCCAACCTCCCGCCTTCCACGAACACAGCCCTCCCCAGAGAACCATACCTCTCACCCGAATCCCTCGAGTTCAGCACACCTTTCCTGAGGGACTCTTCGACGACAAGAGCGCAAGCGGATGCTCTACCGTATCATTGGATAGAAATTGCGCATTTGCTGCTTACGCACGCGAGTGATGATTTCGAGGAGCCGGATACTGTACGAAGACTAGTACGGGATTTGCGAGAAGTCCGGATGAGCAAGTTCAGGAAGGGTTTCAAGGCGCTTGGAGCGGGAGCAGGCTTAAAGGTAAACGGAGTAGGTGGGATGGAAATTGCGGAGGTGAGAGGGTTTGTTACAGGCGTCGTGGACGGGATGAGGTAAGTACATGTACATTCTACAGGCGAAGAGAAAGAAGCGTTTGGGATGAGTATCTTACTGACTTGGCAATCGTACAGGAAAATCAACCGACCTCGTGAAGAATCACAGGGAGAGCAAGAAGCAGAAGGCGGAGATGCTTTTGGAAGCAGCAGCTATGCGGACGAAGACGACGATATGGAGCTTTAGTAGACGCGGGACACACTGCTCGGCAAAGTGAAGACATGCTTCAAGTATCGCATTGATGGATTTGACGCGAATCGCTGCAGACGCGAGGCGATTTTGGTGGGACAGCCGAGATGTCCGCATCTGCACGAAGCCCACTGGAGTCGGAAGACGCGGCAAACCAAAGGGCAAGAAGTGGGAGATCGCTTGATACAGTACCTTGCGATCTTCATGAGATCAATCAAGGCCTGAGGATGTTTCAGATGCCCTTTCGATAGATGAATCCGGGTTCCATTAGCCGAGTGGGAGGACAATGCGTGGGTGACGGAAGTTCGATCAGATCCTATTTCCGATACATGAACTCGCGTTCCATAGATCACATAGTGATGGGATTGAAGCAAACAAAATTCAAGAGATGTAATTCGTACATATCTCAATATGTCCTCTCCAGCCCTGTCATGATACATGTGCGACCCGCACCACATCCCTTGCGTACCACAGACCGTTCCAGACCCCGTTGCCAAATCAGTTAAAATGTAACTACCCTTTCCCGATGACCTCAAAACTGCTGAAAGCACAGTCTCAAACCAGCACCGGTGAGTACCAAGTTGCCCGGCAAAGGCAAGCGATGCGTTTCTGTTGGGCGGGTGTATCGTCGTACAACGGGTTGTCGCATTCTTTCTTGCTGCAACATTGACAGTGCCGAGACCACTGTGATGTCCGTGGCTTTTTACTTCAGCAGACGCGCGGAAAGTATAACCGCGTTTTGTGGGCTGGGGAAGGTAAACGCAATAGCCTTTTGCTTCGCGGAGGCCGCGCCGTGAACTGAATTCGAGAGATCCTTGGTAATTTTCCGATACAGCGGATAGGGGTCTCGCGGATCTGCGGCCGACTCGCTTTCTCTTCTCTCATGTTGGAGAGCATCCGTGCAGAAACCGAAGTAAAGTGGATGGTCGAAAGGGGTATGTGTGCATGGCAGTATGCAGGACGCCGGATCGTCTGGAAAGTGGCTGCGTTTAATGAGTCTCCTGGCGGAAATCCTTTACTGAATCCCGAGTTGTAATCGAGCACTCAAGCTTCTTCTGGTTCAGACGGGGCTGGAGTCTCTCCAGGTCTAATGAAAGCCGCAATGCCAACAGTTGAGTCGACTTCAGGCCAGGGCTTCTTGATCGCATCTTGTATCCGAACAATGGAGTTCCTCGGACCAGGTACAGCTCCATGGACAACAACAATGCCATTCTCAGCGTCCACCTTCATGATCTTCAAGTTTTGGACAGTGTGGTTCTCACCACCCATACGCCCTGCCATCTTCTTGCCAGGAAGAACACGCGATCCGCTACCTTGCGATGCACCGGCAGAACCCATTGCACGATGCGTGAGCGAGTTACCATGAGAAGCAGGCTGACCGCCAAAACCCCATCGCTTCATTCCACCTGCAAACCCCATTCCTCGCGTGACGCCACGTGCATCGATGAACTGCCCTTCTTGGAAGAGGTCGGCTGTGATGATGCTGCCAACCTTTGGCAATCCTTCCTCATTCTTCACGCGGAACTCGTGCAGATGTTTCTTGATCGGCACGCCTTGTGCTGCGAAATGCCCTCGCTCGGGTCTTGTGGCATTGCGCGCTTCTTTCGTACCGTATCCGACTTGCACGGCCCAGTATCCGTGAACCTCACGTCGCTTATGGCTGATAACCTGGCATCTGTCCAGTTGAAGTACTGTGCATGGTTCTCGTTTGGCTGTTGTTGGGTCGTACATGCCAGTCATGCCCTTCTTGATGCAGATGGCTCCTGTTCGCAACGGTAATGTCTTCTCCTTGCGCAGGAAAGCTGCCTTCTGGGAGGCTTGGAGGATGGGCAGGTCTTTGGCATGATTGTGCTTGTGTAGCTTCTTTGGCGGTGCGATTGATCGGATCGTGCGGACGAATTGGCGCGGTAGAGACGGGCAGAGGAACTTTGGCGCAAGCGCGAAGAGGCGCGCGGTCGGTTTGGGAGGCATTGAATGGTTGATGGGGCTGAGATGGTGGTTGTAAGTTGGTGTGTGTCTGGTCGGAGTGCTGGCTGTGGGAGAGGAAGGAAGACGGAGTAAAGCTTCCCCTTTGGGCGAGCCGTGGAATTGATTCAGCGCTCGGTCAACTTGAAGGACTTTAATCAAAGTCTGGGGTGGCGCCTTACACGGACCTTCCGATCGAATTCCGTCTCCTTGCCTCGTCCCATCTTCGCTCCACACGAACTGCATCGTAGGCACCACTCTGTACAACGTCCAACCGCCTTACAAAACACTTCGCTTAGATCGTCTATTCTCGGTATGGCACTTCATCTGTATCAGACGCCATCGTCAGCGGATGGATCCAGTACCGCGTTTCCAGACTGATCACTGCAGCAAGAAGTAACACGACAGAGATCCCAACACGGTGGAACTTGAGGCTTGCACTCACGCGGCAGCATCAGCGCCAGCACCAGCACCAGCCTCAGCATCTTTGGCGAACACACAGCGACCGCGCCTACCGCGCACCGTCGGTGCTCTCCGTGTCTCGGGGCCCTGTGCTGAGGCTTGATGTCGCCCAAGCGTCTTGTGAACTGGTTCCGAGCTCGCACTATAACTTCTCCAGACCTGTACTACATCGCGGCGACCTTCGGACGCGACTGTGAACCGACGCATCGACGATGACTGATCAGTTGCTTGTGTCTGATCATTCAGGTATCCTTCCAGGTGTCCTGGCTGGCCTATATTGTCGACAACATGAGCATCGAGCTCCGTGCTGGTTCGACCAGGATACTCCTGGGAGATCGAGTGTGGCCTCAGGAGATGCATCCGTTGAACTTGCGTTTAGCCTTTCCTTCCTGAATGGACCCAGCGCTGTGGATATGGCTGTCTGGCTCCTCTGCAGTGCATGATCTGATGCATTTGCGAATCCAGTCCTCCTCCATCTCCACGGAGCCTTTTCTCTTCATCTTAGAGGGGGTATATTCGCAACTGATGGGTTCTACCTGCTGATGTCCTAGCTTGGGTTTGGGCATGAAACGCAGCGCATTAGCACATGTACCGACTAAACGCTTACGCCAGGAGTCTCTCCTCATGTACCACCGCACTGGTTTGGCTTTGGATTGCGGGCTGTAGTGAGTGTCGTCTGAGACGATCGATGCGGCTGACAATGCTCACCCAACGCAACGGTAACGAGATGAGCGGCCCGTTCAGGAAGTTCTGCCACCAAGCCATCTATCTCTACGATGTGACTTGTCAAGCGGAGAGCGGGGACACAGGATTATTTCCTGAGAGCAGACGACGCAGCTCTATCTTTGGCGTCTCTGATATGCCTGTCGGTGCTGTGATCTCTTGCCCATCCCAGCGGCACTCGCAGGACTCTCCACAAAAGCGGAGCATGCCTGCTGCTGGCATGGCTCCCCTGACGCCGTGCACAGACGAGAAGGTGTTGCACAACTCTTCAACCTTCTTGCGGGCGTCGGACGCACCGTGCCGTGCCTTGAGTACCATCGTGTCGGTAAGCACACCAGACTCAACAAAAGCAAGACGTGGACCACGACAGAACCAGTCAACGCCCCGAGAAATATCTGCTGCAGTGTGGCGTTCTGGGATCTGTGCCTTGATCCAGACAGCTTCAAGGCTTGCGCAACACCGGCACGGGGCGAGTCTGCCGCTTTGCAGGATTTGGGCCTTCAAAGTTTGACATGGATTCTGTGGGAGCTACGCGCGTGAGAGCTCATCAAGCAACCATACGGCGGAAGACATCGTCGGCCTGTCGTGTCTACGAACTCTAAAGTGCTGGCTTGCTTCTCAGAAAGCTGCACGCCCTTCGAACAGATGGCGTACTGGGCATGATGCCTGCGCAATATGAGCGAGGCGAGATATGCCGCGTGGAGCGAGTGTGGAGCTCCTTATGAGGCAGCGCATGCGCCAGATACCCTTGCAAATGGGCGGCAGCGTTCGAACTCGGAGTGATCACGCACGCTAATGCGCTCTATCCCCAAAAACAGTCCAGCAGCACTGCGCTTTCCTGCTCGCAGACTGGCGGGTACGAGCAGCGCTGGTTCGCCTGGTGTCAGATGGGAATATGTCCTGCAGCGCAGACAACCTCCGAAGTCAGCTGCCTATTGGGTATCCTCTCCAGCCTTTTCGTCAACTGTCGTGGTTGCATGCAGGAGGCCGTCACCAAGGCGCCATAGGCGCCAGCAGCGAAGGACGGGCTGCAGCAACGATAGCTCATAGCGCACCAATGGCCACGGGTGGAACTGCCTGTCGCGCCGGCACGCACCTCCGAACTTTAAACTAGCGCCTAGTGAATTGACGGCCACTCAGATCCTAGCCGCGCGCGGAAGAGCACTGAGCAACATGTGCTGGCCGCCCACCTTCTCCTCATCGTCTATTCGCCTTGGACTTTTCCTCTGTCGTCTTCTGCGTAACTATACATTCTGGAGCGTCGCCAGATGCACCTTGCGTCGCGCTCGGTAGCCTCGAGCAGATCGGACAGGGCTCTGTTGACCGTCTCGGACCGATCGCTGGAATTCAACTCGGCACACCGAGAGCATTGACCCGCATAGGACCCTGCACAGCAACCGCGCCGCAATCCAACTGTCGCGAAGAGCCTGCGACGGCCGGCCTCGTCGCTCTTTTTTCTCGTCTGCTTTGGCGGGACCTGTGGTGTTGAATGCCCTCCTCTCCAGGACCATTGTCACCCGGAACACCTGTATGAGCTGACCACCTGCGTCTGATAGCCGACTTTAAGCGCCATTCGCGTGGAACCGTGGGACCAAGCAAGCATTATACCGCTGGGAGACGAGTGTCCGACTCTTGTTAGGCGCGAAGCGAACTTGCGGTGACGACCAACCCGCCGACAACGACATTGTACAACAGTCCTAGGTGCACAGATTCTTCATGCTATATGACTTATCCCCAGTGTCCGCGGCCCGACAATCTGGAACTGGACTCGCGGGTCGACTCCCCAATGCGAGACGAAGTCGGCATCTTGAACAGGTCACCGGTGCATGAGAGTCGTCCAACAAATGGATTGCCAACACCTCGGACAGAGGTGCCTGCATCGGGGTTCACAGCTGTCAATGGGGATGCTCATCGAACAACCTCGTTTCGACCGGACGATTCTGCTGCAAGGCCATTCCTCCCTGGACCGATAACGCTTCCTCCCGTGGACTTTCGCAGCAAGGTCGGCAGCGAGCATCCATCGATCATAGCATCCTATCAACATCCTCATGGATGGCGTCCAACCGAGCAGCGCACTGCGCCAGATCCAGACGCAGAGCGATCAACTAATCGCAGTCCAACATTCAACAAGCGCAAAAGGGCAGAGTCTCCTACCAGCGGGTCAAAGAATCACATTCCACGAAATTCGTCTCATCCAGAGGACGTGCGACGCGAGAGAGCTTACGCCAGTGAGCCTGGATCGCCCAAGCGACGTATGACCTCTGTCGAACGCCGTGATTCCTCGCCCGGACGGTCCTACGAGGGTACTCACGACGATCTGGAGCCGGCGTCAACTGGAACCTATGTTCGGGAGCCATCGCCCATCTTCCAAAGCAATCGCAGGACTCCACCTCCTCCGCCGAGACCAGAGGTTGAGGACAGGCTGGCGCAGCAAGTAGCTCAGTTCTCAGGCCAAGGCTTGCAAGGGCCTTCGGCGAGAGAGCCGGCGAGGGAGCCAGCTAGAGAGATCGAAAGCTCTCCAGAAGATGACAACGAACAATCGTATTCGCACTTATATGGATCCGAATCAGCGCCTCTGGTTGATGGCGTAGACCCCAAAAAGCGAAAGCGCAATTTCAGCAATCGTACTAAGACCGGCTGTCACACTTGCCGCCAACGTAAAAAGAAATGCGACGAAGCAAAGCCGATCTGCAACAATTGTATACGCGGTTCTTTCCAGTGCGGCGGGTATGGGCCCAAGCCACCTGGCGGCACGAAGGTGAAGAGTAACGCAATGGTACCTCTTCAAGCAAAGCAGCACTACCAACCGCCACAAGCTGCTAGTCCATACTTTGATGGCGCATTCCAAGAGAGCCAACAGCGAGCAGCTCCACCTCACCAGGAGCACAATCCATACTCCAGGCCTGAAGTATATGATCGTGGCCCACCAGGCTACCAACCTCATATACCTCCCATTGATGCTCGGCCGCGTGGCTCGCGCGAAAGCTGGCCCCATCCGCCTCACTGGGGCGCTGCGGTTCACGAAGCTCCCAATCCGATCCTTGCCGAGCGACTACCACCGACGGACTACTCCAACATCCCTCCCCCGCCTTCTCATCCTTATCCACCACCACCGCCTCCACCTGGACCAGATCCATGGCGACATCCTCACCCAGCACCACCGCTCCCCCCGCCGCATGGCTATCGACCACCCACTGCTGGGGCACCTACAGTAATCAGCTCGCGTGAAAGTGTGGTGTCGTCTGGGAGTGGCTCGCATCGTCCAGCACCACTCGTGCCACTTAACATGCCAGCTGGTGCTCAACCGTCTGAGAGGTACAAGATGATCTCTGGACAGAGATACAAGCACTACTCGGATCGAAGCCTGATGGAAGATAGGAAGTCTTGCAAAAGAGCGGTCGAGGCATACAATGATGCCTGCAAAGGCAGCTCGATGATCTCCGCCCCAGAGAGGGAAAGGTGCATTGGCGCGATCCTGGACCCATCCGCCCGGCCTTTCGAGAGTGGGCTCCGATGGGAAGGTCCACGTGGAAGCTCTGGGGCGCATTCGTTGCTCGAAGGCCCTTTCTCGTGCGAATTTGGATACAACATACATCTTGGCAAGGACGTGTTGATCTCTGCCAATTGTCTTATGCAGGATGCCAGTATCATCTACATTGGCGACCGCGTTATTGTTGGGCCAAATGTGAAGTTCTACTGTATGACGGCAAGTCTTGATGCGGAGCAGCGCAGAGGAAGTCATGGCGAGTTTACTGCAGGGCCCATTCGCGTGGAAGCGGATGCCTTTATCGGCGCAGATACCATCATACTGCCATTCCGAACGATTGGCAAAGGTGCTGTCGTCGGAGCTGGCTCTGTGGTAACAAGGGTAAGCTGATCTCGACTCATGACCTCTCAATCGCATTACTGACTGTCACAAGGACGTGAAGCCTTACACGGTTGTCGCCGGAAATCCCGCCAAGCCGATTCGCAAACGCAAGATCACGTCTGGTCCGGACGCTGATCACCATACCGACGACATTCAAGAGGAGAACGACGAGATGCTGAAGAAGTTGCAACGAGGGGAAGTAATACCAAGGCCTGAGGATTGATCGATCGACGAGCTATGAGCCACGAATATGATGGCTTGGAGGATGAGCGTATTCGTCTTTGGACAGCCGGATACACCAACCGGCTTATATATAAAAACGTACATGGATCTAATCTGACGTCTTCAGCCACATTCCCTTCTGTACCTCGCGCGACACTTTCAAGGAGCCTGCAACGTTGAACAGACTCGCGCCTTCAGCAACACGATCTCGACAGCCATGACTGCAAAGCCATGCTTTCGTGTCTACATAAAGTGCTGTCAGACGCGCCAACAATGAAGCACGACATATTGGACAAGAGCTGGCGTCCAAGCAGAGGCCGCATATGCCAGAGTATCAATTCGGAAATGTCCGGTATCTGTGAGCATCTACACGACAGCCAGGAGATTTTCGTGCCTGATTTGATGCCTGACTCGCTTCCTTCCCTCGTATCGCGGGGGTCGGAGGAGTCTGACCACCAAGACTCGAACGTCGCATCTGACTCCTCTCCCAAAACACCAACCTCACACCGGATTCGACCTGCTCACTGCTGACATCGTATCTCGTCCACAGTTGAGAATACACAAGAACAAGATCAAAAATAATAAAGATGCAAAATCTCATTCGCGACGCGTACACCAAGAGCTGGCAAACGCGCTTCCTCGGCCCAAATTGCCCATCTTTCGCACCAGCGCTTGGCTTTAGCCGGACTTTTGTCCATTGCCTTTCCACGGAAATACTACCGTCGCGCTACCGAAATACACCACGGGGTCTAGTCTGTTTCCATCCGCAGACTGGACATGAAAACGCCTTCCAGAGTACTTGTCGTTGATGGTAGTTGATGGTAGTTGACTCTATTTGACTCATCTCACCAGTCCTTCAGCCGAGCGTGCGAAGCCATCCAGCTAGGTCGCTACACTGCTTTGTAGTCTAGGTCGCACTTGGTCGTACTGGGCAAAGTTGGTACGAACGCCTGTTTTGAAGCTAGCGGCCAATGATTGCGCCGGTAGGGCGATTCGATCTCAGCCCTGATGCTACCGAATAACCTTATACGTGGAGCGGATGAGGCGTTTGGTGGGCGATGGCGATATTCCAGGGGAGTTGAGGAGGCTTGCGATCGTCCTTCTTGAGGACGTCGACGCCTGCCTGTCACCATGGATTCTCATCCATCGTCGCCATCTATCCAACTGCTTGTCACTCCTTTGTTTGGACCTACAGCATTGCCTCTCCTGTCCGGGACTGGCGACCGAGGCGCAGAGGCTTAGACTTTCTCAGCAACTCGTTCCGTCATTGAAGAACAAGAAGCTCAGAGATTCTGGTCCTCAATTTCGCAAATACGCTGAGGGTGCTGTCTTCTCGCTTAACGACTATCGACGACCGCCAGCCTCACGAAGCGACCGAGACACAATTTTCAGAGCGCACGGCACCCACTTCGATCGCATCGGACTTGTCTGGGAACGAACACGAACACCTCGGGGGCCAGTCGAGCATGAACTGTCAGATGCTGGTCGTTTGAAGCGTCCACCAACTTCGTCAATCAACTCCGGGGTTATACATACTTAGTCGCATCCACCAGGACATTTTCTGAGGATCAAAGGCCGCAGAAGTGATTGCCCTCGGGTACTCAAGCATCCTTTTACCTTCGCTATGGCGTCGAAAGGCTATGACTTCTCTTACGACTATCTTGGAAGAGTAGAGACGACGAACAGCTGGCACACATCTCGTAGGACAGTGTTCGGGGTTCTGAGTGTCTTCTGTGTCTCTCTGTTCATGCTTGGTGCTCTGGTTCAACAAAGATCAAACACATGGCAGGTGTCTGCTGCCGGGTAGGTACTACTGGTTTCTTTCTCAAAGTGGTACCTTGCACAATGTGCTCCGTGAAGAGCCTTTACGCTGACGTCTCACGTCTTTTGATAGGAACGCGACTATTGACAATTCCTCTGACACAATATACCCTCCGCTCCACGACATCCTTGATGGCCGTGCGTCCTTGTCCGCCGAACAATATATGCGATACATCGCTGGACCTGTGCTCAGAGTTGACGAGCCCGAATATTCCGTATACGGAGCAATACCATGGTATTTGCCGGATAGTGGAGACAACGCAACTTGGAGAAAGCCAGTGGGAGAGGAACTATGCATAATCGACCTAGACAACAGGAAGTTCAATAAACCTAGTCAGATGTGGCACAATGAGACGATGAGCTGGTCGAGCGGGCATGTCCACGGCTTGTCACTAGGAATTTTGAACCACTGGCTCTATGCAAAGATTCACGGATACAAATACTACTACATCAACATCGAAGAGTTCGAAGATGGTCGGCGGGCATCCTGGAAAAAGCCGATGGTCATGTCCAAGATCCTCCGAAAACACAAAACCTGCGTCTACATCGATTCCGACGCCGTCTTTCCCCATCTCGATCTCCCCTTCGAATGGCTCATGAATTTCTGGTCGCTCGACCCAGAGACCAACTCCCTCGCACTTGCCTATGACCCCGACCTCAAGAAGAACAAGGACGAATTCAACAACACTTACCTCAACACCGGCTTCATCATCGCCCAAAACAACCCTCGTACTTTCGAGATCTTCGACGACTGGCGCCTCTGTCCCGAAGAAGGAGGCAGACATCCCAACTGTACTCAATTCCGCACGAACTACGCCGGCGGCGTCACAGATCAAGGCGGATTCGGCACATTCATCCGCTACGACTATCCGGATGACATCATTGGTTTGCGGTGCGGTCAGGCGAATGGGTTTCCGATGAGTGGGACAGAGTGTCAGGGGCATTTTATTCAGCATCTGTGGACGGGGAAGGATAAGTGGATTAAGATGGTTGTGGGACAGCAGATGCCGGGTGATTTGTTGGAGGTGTTCCATAGGAGGTTTGTGGAGGAGAAGCCGGAGTTTTGGAGGCCGGAGCAGGTTTTGTTGCCGATTGATTTGGATTAGCGAGGTGTTTTGGTTTTTGGGGGTAGATGTTTGCTTGGCCGGAATGGAGGGGATATGTGTAGGATGAATGGGGAGATGTCAGAACGAAGATGTCAAGAACGACGTCACTATGTTCTCGGGAATGCATTCGACGTCTTTCCAAAAACACACGAACCGATTGAGAAAATAGAATGATATCAAATGATATCAATACCCAGAGAACAAAGACTTTAAAGCCAAAGATCCTCGCGCTCAAGACATCCCTGGCTTGCTGCATAGGGCTGGATCGCTTCTTAATCTTGCTTCAGTCAATGTACATGTCGTAATATCGAAATGTCGACTACCTCACTCAGCAACTACACATCTCCCTTGACCAACGCCAGCATCAATGCCACCTCGACCTACATCTTCAACAGCACTGCTCAAACGAACATCGCAGTGTATTGGGGCGCCAGCCCAGCGACTACCAATGGCGGCCTCCTCCCACTTTGCCGAAGCCCCAATGTAGACATCATCATGATCGCTTTCCTACGAGACTACTTCGGGCCCAACGGATATCCCACCCTCCAAATTGGTGGCAATTCATGCACTGCCGCGAACGAAGCTCAACAATTCACTGCTCCCGGTTTAGTCGACTGCACAGCTTTGGCGTCTCAAATCACGGAATGTCATCAGATCGGAAAACCAGTCCTGCTGAGTCTAGGAGGCTCTGCAGGTACGGGAAACTTCAGCTCATCATACCAAGCCATCGAATTTGCTGCTACGCTATGGTCCCTCTTTGGAGCAGATCTATCCAACGAAACGACTCTTCCACTCCGGCCTTTCGGCCCTGACGTCGTTCTCGATGGGTTTGATATCGACGCTGAAAACGATATGCCCGCTTACTACGATAGTTTCGCCTCAGCTCTGAGAGCGAAATATGCCACGGATACCAGCAAGAGGTATTATCTCTCTGGATCACCGCATTGTCCCATTCCAGATACGAGTATACCCATGGAGGCGATGACGCGGTTTGATTGGGTCTGGCCAAGGTTTTACAATGCGAGGAGATGTAATGTCGATAGCGCCGGTTTCTTGGATTCGGTTGAGGGTTGGTCGCGGCTGTTATCAGTTAATGGGTCTGCAGGGCCAAAGTTGTATCCTGGGATTGCGGTGTCGAACCTTACGGGGAGTGGGTCTGTTCCTGGGAAAGATCTTCGGGGGTATTTGAATGGGATTGAGATGAAGGAAGTATCGAATTTCGGAGGCTTGATGTTGTGGGATGGGAGTTTGGCGCAGGAAACGGATGAAGACGGGGTTGATTACTTGACATATGCGAAGCAAGCCGTATGGAGTCTGTTCAGAAGGTGTTAAACCCCCTCTCGAGGTTCTCGTTACCATAACGACCTCCTGATCTGCCCCCGAACTGCTTAGACAAGACCCCCCAAACGGAGCGCATCACCTTTGCTGAAACCCTTCGAAGCGCAACACGCGCCCATCTCTCGCCCTCGGAGCCTCTCTCTTCTCAAGCTCCCATCTGCCGTGACCATCTCTTCATCCGCCTTCGAGCTGCCTAGTCTTTCTCTCGACCAAAGGCCACATCACCTAATTCAAAGCCGCCAAAGCGAGCGATACACCCAACTACCAGGGTCCGGATCCCTCCCGTCCGCGACAACCTCAACCATCTCCTTGAGCCCCCGATCGCACTTCTGTCGCTCCAAAAGTCCCTCCCGCACCATGATCTCCAAAGCCTTCTCCACCCAAACCTGAGAATTGAACAAAAGACCCCTGTGATTGTCACATCCGACCGCTTCCAGGAACGCACACAACCCCTCAGCCGTGGTAGAGTAGTCCATTGGAAGATCTGCAGAGCTCTCGAGGTGACCGACGTCGATCTTCTTTACGAAGTTCCTTTGGGTAGCTGGGTCGACTGCATTTTGACGGGGTTCAAACTCGTACGACCCACTGGTGCCGGTGATCTCTGCGAGGATGGGAGGTGTCGTCGAGTCGCTGAATTGGATGTAAAGGGCGGTATGGCGGAGGTCTTGATACTTGTCTGGGGTGTCTTTGAACACGATAATGCTGATGTGGGGGTTCGAGGGTGTCGCGGTTGATGGTTTGGCGGTTTGGACAGGTTGAGGCGCGGCTCGGCTACGGACCATTGGTGGAATCGCCATGGTGACGATGGCGAGTTGATGATGTGTACCCGTTGTGAAGCAGTTGCGAGTCCTTCGCTGTCGAAAACGAGGCGCTGTGAAGGAGAATGCTGCGCGCGTGCTGAGTTCTTGGACGTGGTGACGCTCGTTGAGGATGGCGAGTACCTCGATCCTCAACCCAATGAATGTCCAGTATGGTCCAGGTAGAAAACAAATTGACCTCGCAAGTCTGCGGGAAAGGTAAACAAGTTCAGTGCATGCCGTCCCGCTGGACAAAGGAAACCCAGCGGAGGTCCTGTGCACCGTTCGTGCGCAGGGTCCATGGCAATCACATGGCAACGACATCGCTCTTCTCCAACGTCCAATGGCCGTTGACAGAGCCCGTTACCAGCTGCTTCTCTTCCGCATCAAGCTTCTCTTGATCCATCGGAGCCAGTTGCAAGAGCGTGGACCGTAGCCTAACCGACGAGAGCCTGAAGCCCTCTCTAGAGGCCGGACGATTGCTTCGCTCAGAGAGGCGCACTCAGTCTCAAACAAGGGGCTCGGTGCTGGCGAGAGAGGCGGCAACAACATCGCTCTTCTTCAATGTCGTGGAAAACGACTACAACGCGAACCACATCCATTCGCTTTTCTATGTACAGTTGTTCCATTATCTCTATCGCTCACATGCAACAGTCGTAGCGTATACTTTGTCCTCTTACCGCCAGTCCCTTTACACAGGTGGCGGCACATTCGCAAATCCTAACCTCCTCCTCGCCGAAAGATAATACTCATACAGCCTCAACTTCACCGCGACCTTCAAATACTGAAGAGTCGCGCCACTCAACCTCCACACATTAGACGGCCACCAAGGCGAACCCTTGATCCCATCCAACTGCTCTTCCCATACGCAATGCGCGGCGTACCTTGCGAGGATCAAGAAAGATCGCATGGGTCCTTGTGAAGTGTGCAGATTCTCGTCCAGACTTCGCGTCAAGTCGTTGGTTTTCAGGATTAAGAGGATGATGCGCGGCACTCGTCCGAGAAGGCCTACGAGCTTTTCGATGAGGTCTTCGCCCATCTGGTCGGAAAGTGAGCGCTTCTCTTCAGCATTTCGCTCCGTCGCTACACTGGACGTTACGACGCTGTAGTCTCGTCCAGTGATAGCGGATGCAAAAATCGGAAACTCGTCGTCACCGATGCCGGCAATTTCGTACGCATACTTGCGCATCGTTGGGATATCAGTGTCGAGAACTGCAAGCCACATATGCGCGTACGCTCTGCGGAGATGCAGAGGTATATCTCTGTACAGTCCGTGATCGTACAGGATCACGTCGAAGTTTCTTGGTTTACGCTTGTTATCATTCCTTCTGATCGCCAGATTGCCACCATGTGGGTCGCAGTGCAGAGGTGCTCCGTCGCCGAAGATCATCTCGTTGAAGATGCGCGCCAGAGCTGCTGACACTTCGTCCCGAGATATACCGTTCGCGTCCAGGTATTCCAGATCGTCAGGCCGATGTCCAGTGATAAATTCCATAACCAGTATTCTCCGCTCTGAATGGTAGACTTCCGGAATAATGAGAGGCGTGTTCTTAAACTTGCTGAAGTACGCCTTCATGCGCATCGCATTGCTTCCCTCCTCTCGGAAGTCCAACTCTTTGGGTAGAGACACCTCCATCTCATCACTCAGCCAGGTTAGATCGTATTCTGGGAACCAGTACTTCAATGTACGGAACGTGTATCGCGTTAGCCACATGTCGAGATTTGCCCATTCATCCAAGCTGGGGTGTTGGACCTTGACCGCTACCTTCTCGCCCGTGTCCTTCATCCTTGCGATGTGTACTTGCGCCAAACTGGCAGCTCCAATAGGCTCGGCAGAGAACTCAGAGAAGTAATCCTCCAGCGATTTCCCAGTATCATGCTTCACCATCTCTTCAATGCTGGCGTAGCTGGACACCGGACACTTGTCTTGCAGTGGTATGAATGTCTCACACCACTCATTCGGCAGCAAGTAATTCAGACTCGTCAAATGCTGTCCGAGCTTGATATAAATGGACCCGTTCTTTTCCATAGCTCTCAAAGTCCTCAAAGCGCATCTCTTGTGACAAGCCGAGATATCTTCTTGAAACTTCGGATCATCCCAATCTTCTCTTTTCAGGATCTTGCGATAGTCCATGATGCACAGATACAGACAGACGACGACTCTCCCACTCCTCTCCGTCGCAATATACATATGCCTCGCCTGCTCACTGAACGCCAGCGCTCCCATGCCCGTCACAAAGATCAGGGTTGCAGCGATCGCGACTTTCCTCCGCTCTTGCGGATTCTTGATTCTTTCCCTCCATGCTCTTTTCCCAGCCTGCGAATATGCTCTTTGAAACGTCCGACTGTACGTGATTGTGTTGCTGGTCGAAAATCGCAATCGCGACTGCTGTTGAAGCAGCCTCGGTTGAGCGAGATCATGCTGTTGGGATCGCAGACATTGCCGGCAAGTCCACGACGTTGTTCGACGCGTGACGGTGTTGAAAGTGGAGATCGCCGTCCAAGGCGATAGGAGTGATTTCATCGCATCGTATGTGTATCGGTATATGCCTCTGAGCGGGCAAAGAGGTGTTGCAATGGAAAAGTACAAAAACAAAGGGAGTTTCACAAAGTTTGGACGACATCATGGAGATCGGCGCCCGATGCTTCGGTCCGGCAGGGAAGATCTAGGAAAGAGAGGCACGTGCGTCTGAAGAATACAGGTCTGGGTCATATATCTTTGGGTAGCTTTTGAGGATTGCTCTCGAATTCATTTCGTGATCTATCTGGTATTTCCAGTAGGCTCTTCTCGAGCCTTGCTTACTCTCAGCAGTACGTAGAAGCAATCAAGCCCCCCCGAAAACCGCACTCGTGTGAAGAGCGCTGAGGGTGGGTATGTGCTCTGTATAATGCTGCTTCATGCTCTCATACTTCGTCTGCCATCCCGTAGGATGGTTCATGCTAGTCCTGGCGCCAGTAACGCCATCGCTAAATCAGCCGTAAAACATAGGCTCTTGAGGAAATTGCTTTCGCAAGCTTGGACAGTCTGGATTTACGCAAGCGCACCAGTTGTTCGTGATTCGGTAGCACTTCCAAGTCATCCAAAAGCCGGTGCCGACCTGATACAGGCAGTAGAACATGAGGCCGAAGAGCAAGGCCAAGATGGTGAAAGTCAAAATGGCCGTGTGTGGGCTGCTAAATTCCCAAGCGAGATACCTTCCATCATGTGTGTTAGTGGTACTGCCCAGATTGCACGACAGGTGTAGACTGACTTACTACGGCGCTGGGTTGTCCTTGACCACTTGGCGAACCCGCTTCTCGTACGCGACGCGATCTTTCTTGAAGAGGTTGTAGGCATCAGCTTGAGCTGGCGATTCTGGGTTGACCTCATCGAGCAACATCTGGATGCCAAGCAGGATCTCCTTGATGGTGATTGCGGGCTTCCAACCTTCCTCCTCGTTCAGGATCGACAGGCAGACCGTGCCGGATGGATAGACATTCGGGTGAAAGAGTGGTGGAACGAACTTGCACTTCGGTGGCTTCGTGGGGTACTCTGTGCCTCAGTCAGTCGCTGTGCTGGCACGTAGCCATCGCTTATGCTTCGAAGTGCATACCATCCGGAAACTGCATCTCGAGCTTGAAGAGCCCCCCCTCCCAAATGGTCTTGTCTTTGCCTGGAATCGCGCAGTCCCACTTCTTCAAGTCCAGTACACCCTGAGTGTTCTTCGTTGGTCGCGCGACGAAGCCGAACGGATGGTCTTTGCGCCATTGCTTGCTGTGACTGTCTCAGTACATGGCTCTCTTACAAATTGATTTGATGTATGCATACCGCTCTTCTTGCAGTCGCGAAATGGTGAGCGACATGTTGTCTGTCGTGTGTGGTCGTCCACAGTGGTTGCGATCGGTGGGGTGCTCGCAGAGGAAGTGGATGTGGAGGTTGATGTTTGATGGAGCGTTGTTTGCACAGGCAGACGCGCTTTTAGACCGATCCGGCTCGCACCTGCCAAACCTCACCTGTCATGCATGTGCTCCAGCAGAAGCGAAGTGAAGGAAGTCGCATTGCACAGAACCTCACTTCTTCAAGAACATCGGGAAGGCACGACAAAGCTCGGACCCGAAAGCAATCAATGCGGCAACATGTGGGGCAGGCATGATGCCGCGGCCGGTCCACGTCCAACTTGATCCGACTCTGCGGTAAGGACACACGCAATCATTCACTTACTCACTTTCGGCTTGTTTCAGATGCATGTGATTCTGCCAATGAGTCGCATCTGACGAGTCGTTAGGCCCAATTGAAGCCATACAAGACTCACTTCGGTCCCCAAGTACCCCGCTCCACGAGAACTACACGTCTCACGATCAATCACCATGGCAGACAAGCCACCCCAAGAAACAACATCGCACGCTCCCGACCCCGATGAAGACGATCTGGATGACCTAGACGACGTGCTAGATTCCTTCCAACAAACAAACATCTCCAAGTCCAAAGACGCTCAAGCAACATCTTCCACAGCTCCCACTACAGCCCCCGCCGCATCTGGTCCAGGCAGACCAGCAGACTCCAAAGATGGCCCCGCTGAAGAAGACTTTGCGAAACAGCTCCAAGCGGGCATGTCGAACCTCATATCCGAGCTCGATGCCAATCCGGAAATGCAAGCCGAATTCGAAAAGATGATGCAAGAGCTCGTAGCAGCCGGAGCAGCAGGGACAGACCAAGCGGCAGGAGAACACCTGAAAGCAGCAGCGGAAGCAGCTCCTAAAGCACCAGAAGAAGAGAAGCCGAAATCAGCAGGAGGGAGTAAGAAGGGAGCGAAGCCAGATGATTTCCAGGACACAATCCGCAGAACGATGGAACGAATGGCAACCTCCGACTCCACGGCCAAAGCCTCCACTACCTCCGCGAACCAACCCAGCGAAGACGACCTGCTCGCACAAATGATGAAGGAACTCACCGAAGGTGGCGAAGGAGGAGAAGAAGGTTTCAACGCGATGCTCATGAACATGATGGCGCACCTTACAAACAAAGAGATTCTCTACGATCCCATGAAAGAACTACATGATAAGTTTCCAGCGTGGTTGGAAAGCCATAAGGATACAGAGAAGAAGGAGGATCTGGATAGGTATCGGGAGCAGCAGAGGTTGGTGGGGGAGATTGTGGGGAGGTTTGAGAGGAAGGGGTATTCAGATGAGGATGAGGAGGATCGGGAGTATATTGTGGAGAGGATGCAGAAGGTATGTCCAAACATGAAGCAGCTGGGATTGGCAAGGGATGAAGTGCTAACGTGATACTTTGCAGATGCAAGCCGCCGGCTCGCCACCCTCCGATCTTGTCGGCGATATGAGCGCCGCGCAGGAAGCGCTGGGAGATCTGGAAGGCGGATGTCCAACCCAGTAGTCGTACCGACATGAACATCTTTTGGGATTGTGAGAAATTGGAGGATTCAAAGGTCTGGATTTTTCTCTGCCACTTCTGCTGCGGTGGCATATGCTGTACATCTGTGATACCCATCTGGAGCCGATGTGATTCATCATAGCTCCATGCCCTCTTCAACAGCATATCGAGTATAAGCAACCGATTTGAAAAGCACAAGTCGTTTCTTCCGTTTCCACCAACGCCTCGCTAATGAAACTGCCAAAATTCAGCATGGAACTAAGCCGTGCAATCTTCGTGTGCCCCGTCATGACATATCCATCTCTTCGCCATCTAGATACTGAACGTCCATGCTCTGCTGTTGCTGCGTCGTCGTCCTTGGACCCTGCTGGCTCAACACCTCCGAGAAAAGCGCGTCGTAATCCGCGTCGTCGCTCCAGAGACTGGTATCGTCCTCTCGATCCATCGCGTCCTCATCTTCGTGCGCTTGTCGCTGTGATTGTGCCTGCTGCTCTCCAGGCATCAACTCCAGCAACGCCTCCAACTCCCCCTCTTCATCTCTCAGAAACTCCTCTACTTCTTCCTCCGGAACCTGCTTCGACGAGCTGGAGATCTGCATCTGACTTCCAACTCCCTCGTACACCGGCAAATCATACTCATCCACATCCTCATCCGCTGCCTCTTGCGATGCGACAACCGCAGCTTCTCTCGCGCGTTCTTCTTCCCAAGCGCGTTGTCTCCTCATGAATTCAAGTCGCATCATATCCTCCCCTCTAGACTCGAAACGTTTCTCATCACGTTGATCCTGAACCTTCCGCAGGTACGCTCCTCTTCTCTTTCCCCTCAACTCCTCCGATTTCGGTATGGGGGCTTTCTTCACGGCTCGTTGACTGTAAGGCACCCTGCCCTGTGCCGCGTTCGCCGTCGTGTTGGCGAATATCGATGGCGCATTCTCATCATTCCCGCGACTTGAGCCTTCGCATCTCGGTATCTTCGCGCTCGCGTCTTCTGCCATATATCCTTGGCTGTATCCGTATCCTACAGCGTTGTGGCGGCCATGGATGTTTGCGCTTCGCGGGGAAAGCGGAGACGGGACTGCTGGGAGGTATGCGTAGTTATCTGGTGAGGAGGAGGGCATCAGCCGATGCGCGGCGAGCATGATTGTGCGGTCGGTCGAGAGTGCGATGAATGGTGTTGGGAGAGATGGGTGGAAGTTGATGTTCGGCTTTGTCGAGGCTTTGATGACGCGAAGCGCGTAGCGTGTTTAGGCCGAAGATTGTCCGAGACGCTTGGACACTGGCGTTATAAGTGAAGTGTCGCGGATGCGGAAGAGCAGTGGAAGAAACGCTAAGTTGGGTATCATTGTTTATGACCATTATTCTCAGTATGTATATCATCAGCAGAGTCGCTGAAGTACTGCTCTGCAACCTCCTCCTGGCGGTCCTCGATCTTCGGTGGTTCAACCTCCTCGAACTTGGCTTCTATCGATCCCTTAATCTCCGATGTGAAGTCCATCGCCATCGCCTCCCTCTGCTTTCTAGCCTCTTCTTCAAGCTTGGCCCGATCTTTAAGACGCTGGATGTTGCTGTTCGTCCACTCATCCCACGTGTGCCCGTCAGCCTCAAGCCTTCTCAGCGTGTCAAGTGTGCCCTCGAGATCTTGTTTCGCAGCATAGCCTCCGACCAAAGAGTTGTAGGTAACACGGTTTGGCTGTATGCCCTTCTTCAACATGTATCCAAGGACTTGCTCGGCCAAATCCATCTGCCCATGCTTAGCAAACCCATGCAGGAAGATGGACCACGTTTGTTGTGTTGGCTTGCACTGCTGAATCAAAGCTCTCGAATCTGATGGCCGCTGCATGTCCTTGACCAGCTGAGCTGCATACAACAGCCCTTTCTTGGATTTGACGAAGACGTTCAAGAATGCGTTGAAGATGTAGTCCTCCTCGATCATCGACGCAAAGGGCTCAACGCCAGCCTCCACCAGCTTTTTGATTCGTTGGTAAAGATCGTTAGCCGGTTTTGTCAGCTCGCTGCGCGCGTACATCTGCTCCAAATATGTCACAAGGATGATGTGGATAGCTTGTCGCGTCGGCGCCGGTCTTGGGTTCTCTGGATGGCTGAGGGCTGACAGTTTGGGAAGCGGGAGCCCAAGCCATTCCAAGGGAGCCAGATCGCAAAGCTGCGCATAGGCATCCACAACTGTCTCAAAAGCCTTCTCCGGATGATGCTTCGTGTGATGCAGCGCCAAGCAGTGCAAGATTTCATTGACAATGACCGAGTCGCGAGAGATATCCACGTTCTCGATCGCTCTCCTGATGACTTCGTTGAGTAGCTCAGCATTGTCGATATCATTCTTGCAGCGCTTAAGCAGGATGGCATAGGTAAAGCCATCCCCCTTCAGGCCATGATCTACCAGGGAATGATAAATGCCCATTGCGGTATTTCCATCGCCTGCCTCCACTGCGTTTAGCATGATAATATTGGCGATGATGTTATCAAGCGGAAATCCGACTTCCAACAGATGGTCAAGTATTCGCAAGCACACTCGAAGGCCACCAGGCTGACGGCTAGCTCGACGCAGTAGAGTCGCGCAGTTACTACGAAATGCGTACCAGTCCAGAGGAGCCCCACGCGCTTTGGCTTCCAGGATGCAGTCCAGAGCTTGGTCGAATTGGTCACGTTTTGAAAGAACAGAAGCGAAGTGAAGCAATGTCGGCCAAGCCGTACGACGGTTATCGCTGGCGTGCTTGTAAAGCTCCTGGAGTTCTGAACCGCTGCATTGCTGGATCGTCACGCGGTAGAACACATGTCTTAGACGCAGATGTTCGCGTTGCCGCAAGCTCAGAAAGACATTGGCCAGGGTTTTCAACCCAGCGATGTCGTTCTTCTCTGATAGATACCACGCCAGATATGACAGTGTTTGTCCTAATATCAGTGGAGGAGGGCTGACGGTGTTGCCGTAGCTGCGCAAAAGTAGCAGAGCATTTTCGGGCTCATTGTGCAGAAGCCATATCATGACAGAACACCACTGCTGTTTTGTGAGCTTCACGAATGCACCGGAAGCTGGTCCGACAGGGGACGGCTCAAGGAGATGATCTCGTACTCGATCAAGGAGCGCTGTAGTGTCAGATGCCAGAGTAAGCGGACCCTCGGTCTTTTGGGAGGCTTTGTTGCGCTTTCCGAATGGCCAGATCAGTCGATCATAATTGAGGTACCAGAATCGGTTCCAGGAAGATTGCCTTAGTGTCCGTGAAGACTTCGCCTGTTTCCTGAGAAGCGCCTTTCGAAGGTGCGTCATGCCCTTCGCTTTCCCCTGCCTACCAATCGACCCGTTCTGTGTACGATGCTTGAGTATGCTTTGACGAATGCTTCGTTGTTTCGGTTGTGCTGCAAGCCGAGTCGACTTCCCAGTGATCGAAGCTTGTCTATTGGGCGACCGGGAAACAACGTATCGAGGTTTGATACTCTGTGAAGAAGGTCTGCGGCCTCTCTTCCGCCGTCGCGACTTCACTGCTGATGCTGAGGGAGTGCCATTCGGCTGCACAAGTTCTCGGAAGCCTGCGCCCAGCTTTTTAGACGGCTCATCTTGCAGCAAGTCGCTTTGCTCTTGTCCCAACTTCTGAGCACTGAAAATGTGTTCTGGATGAACAAAGTCGGTAGGAACCTTTCCAAGATCTAGCGCAACATCTTCATCCTTGTGCACGCCTTCGACCGCGGTGCCGTACCGTTGACCTTGGGAGGTTCCCCATGGTGACGAGATCGCTCGGGAATTGAGAAGCCTCGATGTTCTGTGATTACGGCAAAGCGTCCGGATGGCGAGGTAACATAGTGGCATAGGCGGACATCTGGCTGGTGGTGAGATGCAGCATGTGCGATGGGACGTGTCGAAAGGTTTTGGGGCAGGCTCGGGGAAGAAGTCCGCAGGTCGGTTCACATGACTCGCGCAGATTGAAGCTTCCAACAAGATTTCAGACTTGACTTTGTCGCGACAACAACATTGGAGCCACGATCTACTTGAGGCTGCGCTCCGCCAACCTCGACACAATATTAATATGGCCTCAACACAGGCGCTCAGTGCCGCGGCGCAGGACCGAAAGGCCCGTCTTGCCCAACTCAAGTCACTGAAGCGAAAACAACCCGACACGCAGGAAGACCAGCAAGAAGCACCTGCGGCCGCAACGAATTCGACAGAGACCACGACTGCCTCGAGCGACAACCTCACATCGAAGTACTTGTCCGGACGAAACTACGACGCCGAGACCAGAGGAGCAAAACTCGGATTTGAGACGGCCCCATCAGAAGGGAAGGAGACACTCGAGAAGAAAGCGGCTGCGCTCGCAGAAGAGACCAGACGTCAGGCAGAGGAGGAAGCGAAGGCCGACCAGCCTCTTGACCTCTTCAAGCTGCAACCGAAGAAGCCAAATTGGGACCTGAAGCGCGACCTTGATCGCAAGCTGGACATTTTGAACGTGCGCACCGATAACGCAATCGCAAGACTCGTGAGGGAGCGGATATCAAACCAGCAAAAAGCTGCGCAAGCCAGGGCCGCGCAAGCCGGAACGAATGGAAATGCGAATGGAAATCAGCAGACCGGGGACAGCGAGGCTGTGGGTATCGAAGGCACGACGCTCGTCGAAGCGACCAACGTCAGAGAGCGCGAGGACGAAGAGGAGGCACGCCGAGAACGTGAAGAGGAAGAGGCACTGCTTGACGGCAGCTGATTCGTATCACCAACCATGTGAAACGAACTGGTGGTCAGCATAGTAATCGGCACACGTGATGGAATATTGTGTAGCCGAGAAGCCGAAGAAGATGGAGGTCTCGGAGTGCTGCATCCAAGCGCGCTCCGTGGTTCAGGGCACGAATATGGGCCGAATCATTTCTCGTCGGCAGGCGCGGCATGCTCTCAAGCGACATGCATGCGATCGCATGTGCGAAATCGAAAGAGGATGGGCCGACCACGCACTTTGACAGGCATGGTCTGACAGACAGCCACCCACGGCTGGAAGCGAGAGACCAATGAGGAGAGGATTACAAGAGGCTCTCCGCTTGAGGCGCTCGCCGGGAAGCGCAAAAGGTGCGCGATGGATGATGCCGCGATGGCGCATGGCATCGGGGAAAGAACGATGATTGTGTCTCAGAGGGCTGTGCTACTGTCAATATTGTTTCAGGCCTACGGCGAGCACTCCGGATGTGGTGCGCCTAAGATGAGACGACAGTTAGCAAACAAGAATATAGCAACACCGCACGGCGAATGGTGTAGATAGCTGCTGCAATAGCGAGATAGCGTTCCCATGCGCATCACATTCTGCCAGGTACCCCTCGTCAGCACCCATCATTGACATGTAAACGGCAACGATCATGAAAGTATGAGCTGCAAGTATTCACTGATCGAGGCAAGCGTGTTATTCCCCACAGGTTCACAGGATTCAATCTCCAGGTGTAGAAGACGCTTGCCCTCTTCCAGGCCCTGGAGTATTGCGCCTCCGAGTGTTGCGCATGTAGCGAGCCATACAGAAGGCGAGGTCTGGCAGCTAGCTTTGCATGAAGATGGTGGTCCTGGCCCAAGCTCGGAGGCTGCATCTTGTTTGCTTGATCGCCTTGATGCAGTGATGGCAGGTTGACGCAAGGCGTATATTGCATGTCGTCTGCAGATTCCTCCGTCTTAAGTGTGCTCTTAGACGAAGCCGAGGGACGAAGATGTGCAGCACGGCTAGATGTACAGAGCTGCGATGGAGGCTGTGATGATCAGATCGTGACAGGATCGGCTGCAGATCGTTGAGGAAATAGAAGTCGGCGAGCCATAGTCGGGCCTTGTGGTTGGGACAAAAGTACAGGGCCGCCGAACAAGAAAGGTGATGAAAGGAGTGTGCCGCTGACAGCTCGCGCGCTCAGCAAAGGTGATGGGCGCTGCCAACACTTCTGGCGATGATTGTGGTGAGCTCGTCTAGCTGCACTGCTGAAGCCCTGGCCGATGCACGCTCTCGTTATGAGTTGCCCAGCGAAGGTTGAGCGCAGAGTCTGAGTCTGTGCGCGTGTGCGATAGGAGCGTAGCGGGTACCAGCATCATCGCCAGGTCGCCCAACGTCAAGGCAAAATGCGGTTTTTGGGCACAAAGTGTGCGCCGGCCCTTTGCAGGCACGCAGATAGTCCTCTGAGTGTACGTATTCTTCCGAAGACACCCTGCCTAGTAGAGCATGCTGCAGAAGTGAGGTCGCATGTAAGTCGCTGGTGTCGTTAGTTGTTACTGTACGCTTGGCGGCCTGCCCCAGCAAAAAGCTGCTGGCCTTTGACTGGTCGATATACTCCCCGCCGTCGCTCTCTTCTTTGCAACTCACTGCGACTCCACCTTTCACATCTGCCTTGTCTTGCCTTGCCTTTCCTTATCGACGACCACTCACTCTTCTGTTCTGTACCATACTGACCCTATTGCATTGGCAGGTTGCCAGTTGCACAACCCTCCATCGCACACCACAACGGCCAGGCGCCTCGAGTCCCGCAGGAAGCCTTGGCCTCAACCGATTCCGTAGGCGCTGTTTGCGCTACGATGATACTTCGCCCACCACGGCACGAAACCACCCGGTAACAACGGCCATTCAATGTCCAGCAGGAGCCAGTGCGGGTAGAGAGCGTCGCAGGAGTTTCGCTGGCGATTTTGCGTCGAGCGACTCGATCAATACACGGTTGAACAGCCGAGTCGTGTTGGGACAAGCATTCGCCCGGCTTGTGAGACATGACGATTGATAATGAGGATGCACCGAGTATACCAGACGTCAGCAACGATGCAGACAACGCCACAACACCGAGATCAGAAGCAGCACCTGCCTTCAATCTCAGTGTGGTGACCCCATCTGCAGCGGAGGGAGCAGTGACGGGTGATGGGGAGGGGAGCAAGAGCGGCGCGGACTATGGCTTTCCAGCGGTCCCTCCTTCGGCGTCGAATGCCACCGCGGGGCAGCAGCACTTGTTGACGACTTCATCGAGCACCATAACCACGACAACGAATGCTGCCGACAGGCATGCCGATCCGCCCGCCCGACCACAAGCCCAGCAAACAGTCTCTAGTCTCTCCATTGAGAGCACAGATTCCTCAGCGACAATCAGACCCGCAGGCATACAACAGCGACCTTCTCTTCACCAGCACATCACGTTTCCCAACCAATCCTTTTCGGCCCTCCACCACCAAGAGTACCCGCCCGCCTACATACCCCAAGCCTGGCGTGGACGGACTGGACTGAATGTGCACACCTTCTCGTCCGCGATAGGATCACGCTACGTGCCTCCAGGCCGTCAGACTTCGCACAACTCGCCCGCCGTGACTCCCGGAAACGGCCTGTTCGATCCGCATAATGCGGGCCCGCCGTCGGCGCCGCCTCTGGACTCGAGTTCTGACAACACCTACGCCAGTCCATTCTTACACTACACGCATACCCACATCCCCAAGGAAACGCATGTAGCAGACGTCGATGTCGACCCAGTCTCAGGCCGCAAGCTCATCAATCACTATGAGATCATTGACGAACTTGGCCGCGGCACGCATGGCAAGGTCAAGCTCGGTCGTGACCTCGACAATCATGGGACGTTCGTGGCCATCAAGATCGTCGAGCGCTTTTCGAAACGACGGAAGCTGGGCAGGTTGGGTACGACGGAAGACAAGGTTAAAAAGGAGGTTGCCATTCTCAAGAAAGCTCGACACCCGAACGTTGTGGCTTTGCTGGAGGTCATTGATGATCCCAAACGGAAGAAGGTTTACATTGTGTTGGAATGGGTTGAGCGTGGTGAGATCAATTGGCGAAACAAGGCACCAAAAGAGATCGCCATGGTCGAAGCACGTAGATATGAAAGAGAAAAGAGTGGATTACAGGACGAGCGTCTTGCTGCTGAAGATCGTGCTGTCCTTGATGAAGCGAAAAAGCGACTCGATAAACAGAAGAGACGCCATTTGAGGGCATATCGGAAAATCAAGAGAGGGAGAGGTGATGCACCCGAAGCTTGGAGTATAGAGATGGCTGGAGACGACGATAGTGAGGAGTCTGAGGAGGATCGACTGTCACGGATATCGTCAATGACGGGCGAGGCTGCGGTGCTTCCACAAGGTGGACCGTGGTTGGGAGGCGAGCTCAATGGCCTAGGTAGGCGACCGTCGCGCACTCCATCGCCCTTGCAACCCGCGCTCGATACCACTGTTGCAAGTCCATCGCGCTTCTTGAGGCTGACCGCAGAGCCAGAAACCTTATCACCCGTCAGCAGTGACCCTCTACCGCTTCGCAATATCGAAACCTCTCTCACAGGCCTTGAAGGCACGATGTATGGGGCGTATGAACCAGTCTACGGCCCAGGCTCACGCATTGCCAGTCTCCCTAGCAGTCTTCAGGGATCTCGACATGGCAGCTCAGAGGGTCTGACCGCCCTTGCGACAGAGCTTCTCGACTCGCACCTTGACTCTGAACTCGAGTACGTGCCAGTCATGACGATGGAGCAGATTCGTGTTGCCTTCCGCGATACCCTCTTGGGACTGCAGTACCTGCACTACCAAGGTATCGTACATCGCGACATCAAGCCTCCGAATCTTCTGGCGACCATCGACAACCGCGTCAAGATCTCCGACTTCGGAGTGTCTTATCTTGGTCGACCCGTGCATGATGGCGAGCATGAGGATGTCAGTGAGGCCGAGGCTCAAGACTTGGACGACGAAGCGAAAGAGCTTGCAAAGACCGTCGGCACTCCAGCATTCTATGCGCCCGAACTCTGTATCACCGATCCGGTCGATGATCCGATGCCCGTGACCAAGGCGATCGACGTGTGGGCTCTTGGGGTTACGCTGTTCTGTATGCTGTTCGCGCGTACTCCTTTCGTCGACACCGAGTATGTGGTCATGCGACAGATCGCCGACGAAGAGATCTACATTCCACATCAAAGACTACAGCCAGTCGAGACCAAGCCAAAGTCGCGCCCGGGCTCTCATGGACGCGGTTTCCCACCGCTGTCGACTGGTCGACGCAACGAGCTTGAATTCGCGTACGAAAATCTCGGAGAGGAGCTCCATGACCTCTTGAGGAGGTTGCTGCACAAAGATCCTCGGAAACGTATCACTCTCGAGGAGGTACGACACCATCCATGGGTGCTTGCAGATCTATCAAACAAACTGGGTTGGCTTGAAGAAACAGACCCATCGCGACAGGCAGAGGGCAAGAAGATCGAGATTTCGAACGAGGAACTTAACACTGCCGTCGTACCGTTGAACCTTGTGGAACGTATGAAGTCCACACTCATCGATGGTGCGAAGAAGGTGCTGGGTGTGGCCCGCGGTCGCGCTCACAGCAAGGCCAAGGATGGGTCGCCGGTTCCGTCTGCGCATTCATCTAGTAGTACGATTAGCCAAGACGGTCGACGACAAAGCCTCCGCGGACAAGAGGAGCTGTTTTCTGCTCTGAGAGCATCTCGAGAAAGCGATCATCCTCTGTCACACAGCGTAACAGCCAGTCCTGAGTCAGAAAAGCCGGAGAAGTTGATCCCTCGACTCAACGGCAAGAGTGACTCAGGCAAGAACAGACTCACCAAGACTAAGTCTCGACCAAGCCCGCCTCCACGAGCGATGACTGTCGCGTCTGCTGCCGGTTCTATGCGAACTGTCACGCAATCCGACTATCCGCTCGGTGTGACTGAAGAGTCGCCTCCTCCGTCGCCTGGCCTCCCTGGCACGCCGATTGCGATGGCATCTCCCGGTGGTAGCGCTTTAGGAGGTCTTCTCGGTGGTACTGGTCGGATAATGAAGAGCATCAGGGCGAGCAGCAGACCACGTTCACGACCGCGGCCGGCGCCCAGCGATGCAGGATCCATCGAATCCGCCGAGCCTTACGCTGAGGCAAGCATTGCTGTTAGCCAGGCCACTGCGGCTGGTCACTCCTATCAACCAGAATCGCTTGGTGGACGCGAATACACGCCGAACTCTAGCGTCTACAACAGCCCTAGTCCGAGCTCATCGCGTCCGCACTCCGTCACGTCCGATCAGAATCGACTGCGTCCTGATGCTGGTCCACTCTCTCGTGCAGGCTCTACCAGCTCCATAGCCTCCAGCAGCCGACACGAAGCGTACCGCAGCGAAAGTCGACCTCTGTCCCGCGCGCAAAGGGCTCCAGAGTCTACCGCTGATGACTGGCGTCGCGCCGATGAAGAACGGATCCGCAAGCTTGTCAGAGAGCATAGAGATCAAGCGGACGCGACTGACGCATCATCGCCACGCTTCTCTCCTTCCCCCAGCACTTTCGACAACAGGACATGTCCGCCCAGTCCCGACGATCACCACGCGGCGAAGCGGCAAGACTCTCAGGCTCCCTCTCTCGCCGATGTCTCAAATCCGGCGACACCGCCAGAGTCTATTAGCCCGACAGGTCAGACTGGACAGCTACCGCCGGCTCTGGTGTCGAGTTCCTCTGACTTGGGCTCCGCAGTGTCGATGTCGATATCCAATCCTTCGATCCCGTCGGTCATCTCGGAGGCGTCTTCGTTCGATCCTCGCGCCGAAGACCTTGGTGAGGAGAAGCGCGAACCTTCCTCGGATGATACATTGAATCCTCCAACCGTTGGCGGACGCAGCGAAGACCATCTCGACGAAGGATACCATCCTGACCAGGAAGCTGCCGTGAACAGCGACTGCGACGAGGACTTTGATGATTCCTCCGATAGCGACGGAGGCTTGGTCATGTCACGGCGTAAATCTGCTGCTAAGGCCGGCCACGGCGTCGCAACCCCGCTGGGCGTTGGGATGAAAGAACGCCGCGGCACCGGTCTTTCGACACGCTCCAAGAAGTCATCACGAAGCGGTTCAAACAATACAATGAAAAAGGTCCGCACACGCGAGAGCAGCGATGAGCAGAGTCGACGCTCGCTCGACATCAGCGAAGAATGATTCAACACACCAGCTGAGATGCAACAAACCAATCTCCACTACACCACCAGACAAAGATACAACCTTTTACTGCAATGAACATTCTTCCCACGACCTTACGAAATCGAGACACCAATATGTCGCACGAAGATCACGGCATATCGTCAGCAATCGACTTCTCCACACACACCGCTCTGAAATTCGCTTCTTTGTCCCTATACCACACAACCCCTCACCGGCGGCTCGCAGGATGCAGGAGGCTTGAGTCCTTTTTGCTTATTGGTTCTTCTTTTGGCTTATCTGTACGCATAGTGTGCTTCTGAGTAGCATGTGCGCGACGATTGGAGTTTAGCGTTTCGAGCGCCGGCGTTTTTAAAGACTAGAGATGGATGGGATGGGATGACTGAACAACCCTGGGTGGGAAAGAGATTAAGAAAGAGCATGGGAGGAGTGTTGTTGCTGCTGTTGATGAAGTTCGATTTGAAAATGGGAAGGCAAGCTGCGGAAAAGGGTAAGAAGAGCAGGAAGCTGGCTTTCTTGATTCACAGCTTTTCAGAGCTTTCAAAGGATATGTATAGCATATGGGCGTCGTTCACCACCTCTATTGCTTGCTTGCTATGAAGAGGTGTGTGTTGGACTAGATGAGTAGTAGCAGCGTTTTTGGGGGCTCTTTTGGAGATTCGATGGGAGGGAGTGGAAACAGATGATCTCGACCACGAATTGCAATGGGCGGCGCCATTTATCCTTGATTGCTTTGCTTGACTGTTTCTTCCCTTTTCTGCGTTCACGAGTTGATTCTTGAGAATAGTTCGGTGCTTCAAGTCTACAGAAAAGTCTGCTCAGCAGAGTGCGACTGGGAGGCTGTTTTGTACAAGTATGTACTTTCTGTCTTCTTGTGCTTGTCTCGAGGGAGGAGGATTTGATAGGCGATGAACAATACCAATTCTATATATCCATCATGATCTCTCTCCTGTCTCAGATGACCGTGATATTCCGTGACATGTCATGCCATGGATGAAGGCTCATATCCGGTCAGAGAAGTGATTGTCTTGGCGGCGTCACCGCCGGTTTCGCAGAGCGAAGCACTGTCCCTCCAAAAGTTTCCCGCATCTCGACTCACATCCCACTTTGACCACAACAACACCGACTTTTCTTTGTGCCATTGAACCACAACAACCGCACCAACTCCTCTGCTATCGCCATTTATACCCTTTCACTCTCTCACAAGACCAGACACCACCTCCATACCCTCTGATAAACCCCCTCCACCCACCCACCATGTCCACCTTCGGACAATACTTCCGCGTCACCACCTATGGCGAATCACACGGCAAATCCGTCGGCTGCATCGTCGACGGCGTCCCTCCCGGCCTCGAACTCACCGAAGCAGACATCCAACCGCAAATGACACGTCGTCGACCCGGTCAATCCGCCCTCACGACCCCTCGCAACGAGAAAGATCGTGTGGAAATCCAATCGGGCACGGAGTTTGGGATTACGCTGGGCACGCCGATTGGTTTGAGGGTTATGAATGAGGATCAGAGGAAATTTGATTATGGGAGTAAGACGATGGATGCGTTTCCTAGGCCGAGTCATGCGGATTGGACGTATCTTGAGAAGTATGGGGTGAAGGCGAGTTCTGGGGGTGGGAGGTCTAGTGCGAGGGAGACGATTGGACGTGTTGCGTCAGGGGCTATTGCAGAGAAATATTTGAGGATAGCGCATGGGGTGGAGATTGTTGCGTTTACGAATTCGGTGGGAGGGGAGAAATTGTTCCCGCCTACGAAGGAACATCCTACGCCGAGTACGAATCCGGACTTTTTGAAGTTGATTGAGAAGGTTACGAGGGAGGATGTGGATGGGCAGTTGCCCGTGAGGTGTCCTAATCCAGAGGCGGCGAAGAGGATGGAGAAGGTGATTGAGGAGTTTAGGGATAAGCAGGATAGTATTGGTGGAACGGTGACTTGCGTTATAAGGAATGTGCCGAGTGGGTTGGGAGAGCCGTGTTTTGATAAGTTGGAGGCGAAGTTGGCGCATGCTATGCTTTCTCTGCCGGCTACGAAGGGGTTCGAAATTGGATCTGGATTTGGGGGATGTGAGGTGCCTGGATCGGTACACAATGATCCATTCATCAAGGCACCTGCAGTTCCTCCATCAGCTACTGGCGCTGCGCAACCCGTGCAGAATCGACCACGCCTGACGACGAAGACGAACAACTCGGGTGGTATCCAAGGCGGCATCTCCAACGGCGCACATATCTACTTCACAGTGGCTTTCAAGCCTCCGGCGACAATCGGACAAGCGCAAAACACAGTCACCTACGACGAAGAGGAGGGTGTCTTAGAAGCCAAGGGTCGCCACGACCCATGCGTGATCCCTCGCGCAGTTCCAATCGTGGAGTCCATGGCTTCGCTGGTCATCATGGATGCGGTTATGGCCCAGAGCGCGAGACAGGCTACGAGAAGTCTGTTGCCGGTGATTGAGAAGAGGACGATTCCTGTGTCTGAGACGGCGAATAAGTTGACGCCGTTTAACAATATCGCGGCGGGGCAGGCGAATGGGCATGCGGCGTAGTGCTTGGCAAGCAAAATGTGTTAGATGGTGCATAGCGACGGCGCTTCTTGGAGGATGACACAAAAGGTGTGGGCTGGGGTTGGGATTGGGCTTGGCTTGAGCAAAAGATACCACTGAAATGGAAGACATGTATCATGTAGGGAAATGGAATTCAATCTTCTCAGAGCGTTGGATCTGTGGTGTCTCACACACTGACGCTTTAGGCGATATATAAGCCCTTTGACCGATCAACTGGCTTCAGTTCTTCAGGCCGGCCTCACAACCTCGTTCAGAACACAAAACCAAAACTTTCCAACGACTTCCAATTCGCAACGCAGCTGGCTGCACATTATCACCATCGACAACTACCGAACCCCAAAAAGAAACAATACGTCTAACCTCACCTAACAAAAATGCCATCCCACCCATCATCCAACAATCACAACCATAATCACGAAATCCACCGGCCCCTCGGTAACAACCCCAACCTCCGTCTTTGGAACGATCGAAATCACTACTTCAGACAAAACGACAGCCGTGGCACATGGCAATCTCACCATCTACAGAATCTCAATCGACACTTTGCTCCTAGGAAAAGGTACCGTAGTGGAAGTCCCGTTCGGCGAATCGGCGATGTTGAGGCGGAAATCCAGAGGAATGTTGACACGAGAAGGATTATGGGTATGAGAGAGAGAGGAAGGAGACGCAGTATGAGGAGCGAGAGGATGGGGGTTGGGGAAGGTGCGAGAGGATCGAGTGGTGAGGAGACGCAGACTGCTGGTTTGGCCGCAGTAGATGTTGCATTGCGAGAGGGTCGCTATACTGAGCGGTCGAAGTTGCTTGAGTCTGCGATGGAAGGGGAAGAGGGAGACATGGAGAACATTGTCGGGGAAGATGGAGTAGACGAGGAGGGACTGGTTGGTGGTGAGACGGACGAGAGGGAGGTAGAGTAGGAGAAGAAGTGATGTCTGGTGATGATGAGGTAAAGAATCTGTCAACAGCTGGCGGTTGATTTGGCTCAATCGACAACTTTAACCTCCGAAGTCTCACGGTAATGTCGAGTATCAACAAGCCACCTCCTACCTTCCTTTCATCCTACTTCCTCCAAAGTCTGAAGCATCGTGTAGGCAGGTCTTAGTTTCTCACCCTCTCCCTATTCGGGGTCCTCAGGCTACTCACACCGCGCACCACGAGAAGGTGCCTGCCAAATCGCGTGGCGGAGCAGCGAAAGCGTTCTCTTCTCGAATCTCCTGCAAGCCTGTACGTACGAGTACGAGTAGCCATACTACGACCACTCGCATGCACTGACAGCAGCAGAAAATGAAGAGACACGCTAGCTATGCCCCCCGGCAAGGACGACAAGATTGGTTGGCTTCAGATGATCTTGCAGTCTGCCGGACCTGTCGAGAAGTTAGTGAGTGATCGTGGAGAACCTTTGTAGAGGAAATGGGGAGGAGAGGGAGGCAAAAGGAGAGGGAGGTTGGGTTGTTAGTTGAGTCGCCTGCTGGTCGCTCGTTCTTCGGGAGGTCTTGTGATTGGGTGGAGGGCGTCGTTCTGCGTCGTCAACGTCGTCGGTGGTATCGGAAGCGCGACGAGGGAAGGTGACATAGCGGTGGATAGGTCGTCGTCGAGAGTATCGCAGTCCGAACAGGCAGGCTTGTCGATCCTTTCCATATCTTCCCGTTCATGTCACTCATGCCGCTCTCGTAGGATGTCGGCCCCTCGTCACTCGCCCTTTATCGTTCGTTCGTCGTCATTCATGCTTCGGCCTTCTTCCTTCCACGTTCACCCTCCAAGGTTCGTCCTCCATCGTTCGAACATCGTCGTTCGTCCTTCGCATTGTGTCCGTCGCAAATTGTGTTTCCTCCAAGCTCTCCGGGTCCAGGCCCTTCAAATAGTCGCATGATGCCAAGGAGTCGGAGGTGCCTTGAGTTGCTTTTGGGTCGGTAGAGATCGAAGACTGTCTGAAAGGGCATAGGATGAGTGGCCTGAGGCGCTGATGAAGAGGCGCAAGCGTGATGGCGCTGCCTTTGAAGACGGAGGTGAGGCAATCATGAGTTCGAGGGTAGTTGTTTCGCTCCTGGAGGCAGCGTATGTCGGTCCTGGTTGGCGCAGAATCAGGGCGGATTGGTGCTGATTGAGCGTGGATGATGATGTGTGTAGGTAGTCTGGGTCTGTTGGGGTCGATGGTAGTGGTCGAGGTTGGCGATGATGATGGCGATTCCCGATGATGTATTCCCTGCCACCCTCATCAAGCTCGTTGAACAAGGGGCGACAATGTTCCTCGCCAAGCATGCGAAATATCCGGATGTAGAGGTAGGTAATGTAGTGAAAGCCCAAACGCCAGACCAGAAAAAGCAGAATGTTTTTGGCGCCACCAGCAAGACTCTCCGATAACGAGACTCGCCGTTTTCCCAGCCGCTTCGGTCATTGGAAGACCTCCGCATTGGTATAGCCCTTGGCATCGTCGCTGAAGTCGTGTTTCATCAGCTAGCCATGGACGTGACATTTTGTGATGTAAGCTCGCCGCGCGAGTGTCGTGAAATCCCTTATCCTCCAGAAATAAGAAGTTAACTGTATGTGATGCATATGTGACCTTATGCAGAAACCTGTCTTGGTGATCCCGGTGCTCGCAAGTGTCGTCCCGTCCAGATCGAAGCAGCGGAGTAGCTTGAAGCTGCTTGTAGTGCGTTGGAAGCCGGTGAGATTGTCGAGATATGCCCATGGGATCTCAATCGTGGTTGTTGTCTTCTCTGACTTGTGCTTTGGCGAACAGGGGCCCGGCTTGGAAGCTCAACGCTTGGCGATCTGGGCCCAGGTGGCAGCTGGTGCCTGTCGTGGAGCAGGCGTGTGGGCTGGTGAAGGAGTCTCGCGTTGCTGGCGCTTTTGCGGTGGAACATACTTTCCGGCCGCAGGTTGAGCCAGTTCACCGTCGGACGCCTTGCGCTTCAGTGGTGCTGCTCTCTTTGGGGCTCCAGGCGTGAATGAAGCTGCAGCAGCGTTGAATGGTACAGCTCTTGGCTTTGGAGCTGGGATGGCGACCACAGGAACAATGCTGGGAGGTGTGCTCGCCCGTGACGATGGCTCGAAAGAAGGTGGAGAGCACTCTCGCTGTTGCTCGAGCAGCTTCTCCCTCTCTTTCCTAAGAACTCGCTCCCAGAAGACGTCTCCGTTCTCGTGAACGTAATCAATTACCACGGATAGCGCCCAGGCAGCTTGCTTGGTCGACTTTGGCGAGAGACGAATGGTTTCCCCGCCGTGTTGTGTGTCGAAGTCGACCAGTTCCTTGTACTCGATGACGAAAGACGTTGCCAAGTTGATGTAGGTCGGCTTGGGCATGTCTCTTGATGTGCGCAGCTGTCCAAGATCATTGGGCGCCACGCGGGCGGCGTCGATGCCGTTGTGAATCTGGAGATAACTCCAGAAGAGACTTGTGTCGACAAAGTATCGTTCGTTCTAAGAATCTCGATACTTGTCTTGCAAACTGCCACCCATTTCTCCGAAGGATGTTGCTTGCGCACAAATGACGGTGTGCGGGCAGGTGCCTTCGGCGAGGACGGCGACAGGGTGAGAAAAGGCTTTTTCATTGACTCTATCCTGTTGGAATACGACAGAGTCCCTCGATAGGCGTTCTCGCTTGTGTAGCCAGGCGATGCGGCCAACGAAGTCCTTTGCAGAGTCTTGGTACTTTCTGCCGCGCTGGGGAAAGGAACGCGCGCCTGGGCGTGAGTTCTGAGCACTTTGCGAGCAGCTCAGGGAGACAGGGTAGGTTCTTGCCCACTTCTTGTGGACGTCGCTTGCTTCATCCCAGGTCGGCCTTTCGTGCAGCCGACCCTGGAATTCGTCTTGAAGGCTTGGCATCATCTTGATTGACTGAGATGATGAGCCGGTGGGCGATGAAGATGGCGAGGAGGGTGTTTGGCTCTTTGAGGTGAGCGATTCTTGCATTTGTAACGATTGCAGGAGATCTGAGTTCACAATGGTAGCGCTGTGTTCTATTGCAGAAGTTGACATGCTGTAGAGGCGGCTTTCCAATGGAATGCAGAGTTTGATGGTGTGTGTGTGGAGAGAAGGGAAGAGGGTGCAAAATGGGAGAGGAGCGTGCTTTTATGGCGAATCCTGTGACTCAACGGAAAACTTTCCGCGGCCAGTGCTGTTGACACCAGGTGTCTTCTCCGAGAGCGTGGTAACGATGATATGTGTAGCAGTGATATCGACGAGCTCTTAATGGCAGTCGGCCTTGTCCGACCGGCGATGGACGAGTCATCTGCAGAGTGACCGATACCTAGTAGTCCGTTACGCTCCCCCAGTAACTGTGTAGGTCAGCAAGAAGAGCAAAGTAACTTTAGCACAGCATACTGTTGGTCGCAGGAGAGGGAGGCCATCGGAGAGGCAGGCTACTGTCATGAAGCCCAGGCCACATTAGCAAGACCTATCGTGCATGGCATCAACGAGAGCCAAACAACAGTCTCTCTTGTCCATCGTGTACGTCCACGCGTACCTACCATCAACAAACGCCCGACCATGCGTGCGTTCATCTTGCGAAATCACCTGACAATGGTATAGCCGGTTCTGATGCTGACATGACAGGATAGCTCAAGATCCATTCGATAATCCTTGGTCCCATTGGCCAAAAGATACTTGGCAGCTTGTAGCTGAATAGATCCAGGAACCAGAGTGGCAGTTCGGCCATGCCGATGGAAAGAGCTGGATAGCATTCAAGGAAAGTGGGTCCAATCCAGTGCAGAGACCTGGGGAACTTTCATCCATCCTGATAGGGAGTTGAAAACCATCTCCGAGATACTTCAACTTCCGAAGCCAGCTCTTGAGTTCGGGTAGCAGGCATTGTCATTCATCTTCTTGAGGACATCTTGCGTCATAACGGGTCCCAGTTTGTAAGAGGTAATCTTCGTCGTTTGGGCCAGAAAGAGCAGAGCTGGCGCTAGCTGCGGCGTCGCAAAGATACGCGCCACTCAAAGAAATTCGGATGGAGGAAAGAGCGAGATCTTTGTAGTTGATTGAAGGACAAAAACATTCATGCGGTCGATGGCAAGAGTGGAGGTTGAAATTTAGCGCACGCACGGGCCACACTGTCGTCACGCCTCGCTCACAATTCATGTGAGTCGGGCACAAGATGGAAGCCTGAACAGTAGGAGCGATGAGAGCAGTGAGAGGATCAAGTTCAAGAAAATTGCAGCTTTAATGTATATTCTGGTACAGTACACAGCGTGCCAACGATTAGCGGCAGCGAAAATGATCAATCCCAACACCCATGATGTCCATCCCAGTCTTCCATTTCATCCTGATCAACGCCGTCATATGCAGACAAAAGAACAAATCGTAACATCAACAACACTCAAACTCTTCAACCGCTGCACATGACACATGCTTCTCGGTTTTCTATGCTGCATGCCAACACGGCCTCAGCATAGATATCGCCCTCTCGGTCACCGGTGGCTTCCTTTGCGTCTTCTTCTTGGCCATCTTTGTTCTCAGCCTTCAAGGCTGGCTCTGGGAGCTGCTCCTCTTTGGGTACAGCGTTCGTTCCGTCAGTGGCAAGAACCTCTGGGCTGTCACCGTCTTCGATGTCAGCCGGGAATGGTGGGTTGACAACAGCGGACGAAGTGCGACCGAGGGTCCTCTTCTGCTGCTTGGGCTCCGACTCCGGTGGTGGTGTCGTTGCAGGGGTGATCACATCCTTAGGAGCTTCAAGTGCGCTGGTAGGCTTAGGCGAAGCTGGCTTGCTGGAGCTGACCGCGTTGTAGGCACCAGAGGCATTTCTCTTCTTCGCACCACCAGCACGAGAAACGTTGGTGTCTGCCACCTTAAGCATCTCCTGGTCGACAGTGAACTGAATCGGCGCCGACGCAGCCATGGTGCGAAGGTAGTACATGCCAGTCTTGAGACCAAGCTTCCAGCCAGTGAAGTGCATACTGGTGATCTTGCCCATAGTTGGCTCCTTCATGTGGATGTTCAAGCTCTGAGACTGATCAATGAAGGCACCGCGATCCGCGGCCATTTGCACAATGTTGCGTTGAGAAATCTCCCAGACGGTCTTGTACAGAGCTTTCAGGTCGTCAGGGATGTTCGGGATGCGCTGAATGGAGCCGCCGTCGGCAATGATGCGGTTCTTCATGTTGTCAGACCACAGTCCGCGGTCGACAAGATCCTTCAACAGCCATGGGTTCACAACCTGGAACTCACCGGCCAAAACACGGCGAGAGTAGATGTTGCTGGTGTATGGCTCGAAGCACTCGTTGAAGCCCATGATCTGGGAGGTGGAGGCAGTAGGCATTGGGGCGACGAGCAAGGAGTTGCGCACACCGTGCTCGGCGATCTTGGCCTTGAGAGCGTCCCAGTCCCAGAGGTCAGTTGGAGTCACGCCCCACATGTCATACTGAAGCTCGCCCTTTGACACTGGAGAACCTTCGTATGTCTCGTATGTGCCGAGCTCCTTGGCAAGCTCGCATGAGGCAGTGAGAGCGGCGTGGTAGATGGTCTCGAAGATCTGGATGTTCAGCTTGCGAGCCTCAGGAGAGTCGAATGGCATGCGAAGAGCGAGGAAAGCATCGGCGAGACCACTGACACCGAGACCAATAGGTCGGTGACGGAAGTTGCTCTTGCGGGCCTCTGGCACTGGGTAGTGGTTGATCTCGATGATCTTGTTCAAATTCTTCGTGACCACCTGGGTGACCTCATGGAGCTTCTTGAAGTCGTATGTCTCGTTCTCGAGATCAACGTAGGTTGGGAGAGCAAGCGATGCAAGATTGCAGACGGCGACCTCATCAGGAGCTGTGTACTCGATGATTTCAGTGCACAAGTTGGAGCTCTTGATGGTTCCCAGGTTCTTCTGGTTGCTCTTGCGGTTGGCAGCATCCTTGTAGAGGATAAATGGTCCGCCGGTCTCGGTTTGTGCCTCGAGGATCGCGTACCAGATCTTCTGCGCACGGACGGTCTCACGACCGCGGCCTTCACGCTCATATTGCTCGTAGAGCTCCTTGAACTCGTCACCATACACATCAGAGAGGCCGGGGCACTCATTGGGGCACATGAGGGTCCAGTCGCCATTGTTCTCGACGCGCTCCATGAACAGATCGGGAATCCAGAGGGCGAAGAAGAGATCACGAGCACGCACTTCTTCCTTGCCGTGGTTCTTGCGAAGATCCATGAAAGCCAGGACATCGGCGTGCCATGGCTCGAGGTAGATGGCGAAGGCACCGGGACGCTTGTTGCCGCCCTGGTCGACATATCGAGCAGTGTTGTTGTAGACACGAAGCATGGGAACAAGTCCGTTTGAAGTACCGTTGGTGCCTCCAATGTAAGAGCCAGTAGCGCGGATTTTGTGGACATTGAGGCCGATACCACCAGCATTCTTCGAGATCATTGCGCAGATCTTGAGGGTGTCGTAGATGCCCTCAATGCTGTCATCCTTCATGTCGATTAAGAAGCAAGAAGCAAGCTGGGCTTGGGGAGTACCAGCGCTGAAAAGCGTTGGCGAGGCGTGTGTGAAGTATTTGTTGGACATGTAGTTGTATGTCTCGATGGCAGACTCAATGTCCTCTCCGTGGATACCAACAGCAACACGCATGATCATGTGCTGTGGTCTCTCGGCAACCTTGCCGTCAATGCGGAGGAGGTATGACCGTTCCAACGTCTTGAAACCAAAGTATTGGTAGTTGAAGTCACGGTCGTAGACGATGGCCGAGTTAAGCTCATCTGCATGCTTCATAACCACGTTGTATGTGTAGTCTGAGATCATGGGCGCTGCCTTCTTGTTTTTCGGGTTGACATAGTGGTACAGGTCCGACACCACAGCGGAGAACTGCTTCTTGGTCTGCTTGTGGAGGTTGGAAACGGCGATACGCGCGGCGAGGATGGCGTAGTCGGGGTGGGTTGTGGTCATGTATGCGGCGGTCTCGGCGGCCTGGCAGAGAGTCAGAGGGCTAGAATGCTTGCAGATGCTCCCGTACAACATACCAAATCGTCGAGCTGCACAGTGGTGACACCTTGGTAGACACCGTTGATCACCTTCATGGTGATTGCAGTAGAGTCGACATGCTCCGGGTCGAGACCGTAACACAGTCTCGACACACGGGCTGTGATCTTGTCGAACTGAACGCGTTCTTTACGCCCATCTGTGATCGCGTGTCAGTCGCGTTTGGCTAGATGTGAGGGTGGCGTCTTTGTTCTCAATGGTGGCAATGCGTGTCTGGCGTGAACAGAAGAGGCCAGCATCGTCCAGTCGGAGATGGTGTATACGTACCGCGCTTGTAGACGAACATGGTCGTCAATGGCAACGAGGTATCGACCTCGGACGGTGGGCTGGATGCTGGTAGAAACGTGCAACCGGGGTGCTGCAGATGGTTGACGTAGTGTCCAGCACGCTCAAGCGGAGATAGAATGCTTGAGAAGACGTTGTAAGAGGGGCAGAAGAGTGTTGTCGTGTGGAGGAAAGAAGCTGCGGCGGGTGCGAAGATATAGCAAGAGGCCGGCAGCAGGCAGAGAGTGGTTCGAGATGTTGTTTGAAATCAGACACGCGTTGGAGCGCGTCGCGCCTGCCCGATCTCGCCGCACGCGCTTTAAGATTTTGATATCCGAATCCGAAGCTTGGCGTCACAAGCAGAATTTCTTTCGCGTCTGCAGCAGCGCAGCCTGCTCTCTTCCTCCCACAACAAACACTTTCATCTGCAGGCCACTTCCGCCGTCGGCCATGCAGTCAGCCCGAGCAAGCATTCGAACACGCGAATGCCTGGCCTGCCGCCTGTTGCGCAGCGCAGCATTCCACGCGTGTCTGGGCTCCGCGAAGCAGAAGGGTTCTTCCCGAAGGCAGGACGGCACAATCATTGGCCGGAGACGACCTCATGCGTTGACTATCATCATCGGGATGACTTGAGACGACGACTGATGCTGGTCTCCCCCCAGACCTCGCTTCTGGACCTTGATGTCTGTAGGACATGGCTCTTTCGAAGACTCGGCGACATCGACTCTCCACAGTCACGAGTTCAATTTGTAGCCTATATCGAACCAAAAGGTCTGCCAAGACCGTCTCACTCGTGTTGCAGTGTCCGAGCCTGGCCCTGAGGATGTTGCGTCAATTTGATGAGATACATACTGGAAGTAATACCCAAAGTGAGAGAACGGTCTGTCTCAAGGATATGGCTGTGAAGTCGAGCCCTCTGCCTGATAGCAAACCTTGTAAGTAGCACAAGTCCGCTTTGCCTTACGCTGCCTGATGAGCGACAGGGAGTGGGTCTGGATAAATATCATTCATCTATGCTGTTGCTCTCTTCGTTTCACACATTTGACTGTAGGTCTCAACGAATATACCAACTTTAGAGCGGTTTTATACAGTCGAATCTTCCTTCAACATCTATAGCGTCGCCTAAACATTGCGGGAAACCAGTCGCTCAACATCAACGGAACAACGGGACGCAGCATTCGCCATTGGTGGCACTTTGCCCATCGGTCAGACCCATTCCGCCTCCGAGCGCTCCTCCGAGCACGAGAAGGATGCTGCCGCCTGCGATCCGGTACAAGTCAGATTTGGCGAGAACGACAAGGGCAACAACCTGATCTTGCCAACCACGAGTTCCGATGACCTTGAGAAGCTCCTATATGCATGCGTACCTGCATCCTTCGGCCGCGGAGATGAAGAGGTACTGGATGATAACTACAGAAAGGCTGGGAAACTAGATCCTTCTGAACTTGCAACATCGTTTTGTCCTTACCGTCTGGGCATCGTCGATGTCGTCTCGCAGATGCTGCTGCCGAATACCATGGCCGCCAAAGAGCTGCGTGGCATTCATGCTGAGCTCTACAAGCTGAATGTCTATTCTGCCCCATCAGGTCTTTTCAAACCACATCTCGACACGGCGAGGGGCGAGCACCACTTTGGTACCCTTGTCGTGGCACTTCCTGTCGAGCACAAAGGTATCACATTGCGCACTTGGAGCTGCGCCGCATTTGACTAACGCGGGTCTTTAGGTGGCGAGCTTGTCGTCCGGTCTGCTGGTAAGGAGATCGTCTTCGACTGGTCCACAGCTCAACAAGAGAACGCGAGCATCAAATGGGCAGCGTTCTATGGCGACTGTGAACATGAGGTAAGTTCACACCATAATGCAATGTGGATCCGGAGAGCCCGAATGGGCGGTTAAGCTCCAAATGCTCTCAGATAGTTGGAGCTCATCTTTGTACCGGATTCGAGGCTGGCTGTATGGATGGTCGAATGTGAGAGGAGAAACGGCTGATGAGCCATGAGCTCAGGTTCTTGAGGTTGCTTCTGGACACCGCGTTACGCTCACCTACAACCTCTACGCCAGGACGCATGGCCAGGGCTTCCTGGCGGGCAAGCAAAATATTTTAGAGCCTGCTCACCTGCCACTGTATCAACATCTTAGCAAGATACTCAAGGAGCCCGGCTTCTGCGAGGACGGAGGCATTCTTGGCGCGCAACTCACACACTTTCACGCGCATACCAGCAGTACGCAAAACTTCCTGCCTGCATCGCTGAAGGGTGGCGACATGATCCTCTACGAGGTTGCGCACGCTCTAGGGCTTGAATGCACGATCTGTCCACTCGTGCGACTTGAGATAGGGAGAGGCCATCAGACGGAGGACTCCGTCCTCATCGGCTCTCGCTTTGCACCACTCAAATTGGACGAGAATGAGCTGGAAGACGAGATGGGAGATCAAGGCGTCTCAGACGAGATCATCAGCTTGCTGGACGTGAAGGAAACTCCTGATCCAGAGGATGTTTTGTGGTTGAACAGCAGAGAGTTGGAGGAGGAGCAGCTGGTATATGCGGCGCCGGTAAGTCAACAGGCCCCTCTTTGTCTGTGTTCTTTCATGCTGACAGAGGACTGCAGCTTGGAAACCAGCACAGCATAGGCTGGCAGTACTCTTCAGCGGCCATGCTCATTCATGTGCCGCCGTTCACCGAGCGAGATACCTCGACTTTGGCATAGGCCTGAGGCACACTGCCCGCGGCGGGTTCGTCTTGGCGTGTTGAGTGAATGCAACGACTCTTTTCTTCACATGCTTAATCAACATCCCGCGGTCTCTATGTCAACGACTTCGCTCTTCCTTGTCGCAAAGTTTTCGTTTCTTCTTTGACCACCGACATTGCGACCGACTCGGAAACGCTGAACACATCTCCATCATCGCTTCGTCTACTGTCATAAAGCGTTTCCCTCCTTCAAGATGGTGCACCTCAAACCAGCCGACAACGCCGATCCCCGAGTTGACTACTGGAAATTGGACGACACTCTGGACCGATCTCTGCAGCAAGTCGAGGAGGAGCTATTGGCAGCTGGTCTTCAGGTCGCCAGCGAGGATGAGCTCCGCGCCGCTCGAGGAGACGTGAGCGCCTTCCCGAATTCAATTCCACCTCTCCGCATCCGCCATGTACGTCGACGCGTCGAGCGTGGACTCATAGTCTACGATACCTGCACCGAGGCTGAGCTCAAGGAACTCTGTAATCAACGCTGCCTCAAGAAGGCGCCAAACACCAAAAACGAGCTCATCAAGTACCTCGAGGACGCCGATGACGAGTCTGAATTCACCAAATTCTTGGACCTCCGACCCGAAATCCGGCTGAACGTTTACGAGAAGCATATCGAGTCGCTCGGGGTCAAGCTGGCAGGCAAGCCACTGACCCAACCGCCGATGACGAAGGTCTCTAAGTTGGTTCGCAAAGAATCCCTCCCCGTCTTCGAGGACGCTTTTACACCCGTCATCACCCTCTCCAAGAAAGAAGGCAAAGCCAAAGCCAAAGCAACCATCGATCCATTCTCCCGCACCATGCTTCAATCAGCCCTCACCGGCCAGCTCAGCAAGCCCCTGACCTTCACCATCGCCGCCAAATACGAGAGCCGCACCAAACTTGCCATCTCCTTGCAGTGGCACGTCACCTTCGACCCTTCTATCAAAACCCTCACGATCGCTCAGGGAACCATGCAATCGGCCGAACTCGATCGCGACCAAAAAGACGAGTTCTGGTCTGACCTCATCGAGCCGATGGAGGCGAACGTGAAGCACTGGATTTGGTTGAAGAATGTGGAGGATGGTGTTGTGGTGCTGGATACCATTTGCTTTGGGGAGATGCTTAAGAAGTGGTCGGTGAATGTGGAATATTTCTTGGCCTGAATCACGCAAGGCTTTGGTTGGGAATGGTTGGAGACAATGGAGAGGTTGCTTTGGGGAGGACGCTTTAAGTTGGATGGTTTCGACGGGCTTGAAAATGACAGTGCGATTGGACTCGCAAACACATCGTCACGATATTTAGCGATGTGCGGAGCGCTTCTTGCTTTGCTTTCTGCTACAAGGCCCTCTAAATGGTTGAATATACAAGAGCGAGAGAGGATGTACTACGCGAGCGGATCTTCGAAGAGGCAAGAGAGATGGTTTGCATTACATGTTGGTCTGCTTGCTTAATGGAAAAGCACAGTTGGACGGTTCACGGTATCAAGCCAACGCATACGGCACTCAGCGTATTGGGTAACGGCGACGCGATTGGGCTCGGAGACACATGCTTGCTGTCTCTAGCGATGAGCGGAGCGCATCTTGCCCTGCTTCTCATTTTCTTGGCACGGAAGATAGTTGAGCAATGACACTTTCACATGAAAATCCATCACTTGGCAAGGAGTGATCGTCGTACCGGTCTCGCCCGAGATCGGAATTTCGCGGAGTAAGCTTTCATAACAACACATCAGCAGCCTTCCCTTCCACAATAACACAGTATACCATACCGTCCGCTACGGCGACCGCGCGCGCAAATGTCTCGAGCAGCCACGAGCAGTAACTCACCTCCTGACCACATGTTATCGCGCTGCGTTGAGCAGTAGCCAATCTGCCATTCATTTCCTGCCATGGGACACTCCATTGTTCGGAAGCCCAGCCATCCGTCGGGGGCCGTGTAGAGCCAGGATAAGTATATTCCAATGCCTTCTCCTTCATCTCTTAGCTACCCATAGAACTTACAATAGCGATGACGAATCCAGATACTGTTCTAGTTACCGGCGGCAGCGGCTTCCTCGGCGGCTACTGCGTCCTCCAACTACTCCAAAAAGGCTACTCAGTCCGCACGACCGTTCGATCCGAATTCCGCGTCGAAGATACCAAGACCGCGTTGCAGAATGGCCGCGCAAGCGAAGAAGAGCTCGCAAGGCTGGAGATCGTCGTTCTGGACCTCGTGGGAGACGACGATGCAGCGTGGATAAAAGCCTGCACGGGCAGCAAATACGTTCTGCACACAGCTGGCATGATCGCTACAGGGAAAGAGAAGCATGAAGACGAACTTATCGTCCCGTTGAAAGAAGGAACCCTACGTGTCTTGCGGGCTGCGAAGGCAGCAGGTGTGCAGAAGTTCGTCTTCACGTCTTCAGTAGCAGCCATAGCCCACGGCCACGGCATGTTCCGCACGAAAACGCAGCCTTTCACGGAAGAAGACTGGACGGACCTCTCCAATAAGAAGGAGAAGCTCCACATATACCCTCGCGCAAAGACGCTGCAAGAACAAGCAGCTTGGGAATTCATTCGCAGCCCCGAAGGACAAGGCCTGGAAATGGCCGTAATCTGCCCTGTAGCGATGTACGGTCCTACTCTCCGAAAGGATTTCGCGTCGAGTTTGAAGCTCGTGCCCATACTTCTAGGCGGCATGCCCGGTGTGCCGCAGTATGGAACAGGCATGGTCGACGCCCGCGACGTCGCAGACCTGCATGTCCGCGCTATGGAATCGCCCGTCTCCAATGGGCAGCGATACCTCGCCATCTCAGGCACATCAACCGAAGTCTCCTCACAATCCGGTGTATGCGACTTCGTGAGTATGATCTCATCAGCGGAGATCTTGCGAAATGGACTTCCCAAGGAGAAGACGGGAAAGATACCCACGAGGACATTACCGAATTTTGTTATGCGGGCCGCCGGATACTTTGATCCTGTGGTCGGTGTGTGTCTACCGGATCTAGGGAAGGAGCTGGCGGGAAGTTTTGAGAAAGCGAGGAGGGAGTTGGGATGGGAACCGAAGAGGACGATTGAGGAGGCGTTGCTTGTGAGTGCAAGGAGTTTGATTGAGTTCGGAGTTGTCTAGAGGGCATTACTAGAGGCATAGAGGTCCCGTGACTGTGCTGATAGATCATTCATCGACTGCTGATACTGTCCTAGACTCGCAACCATTCTCTCAGAGGATTTTCGAATTCGCAAATCCGGTGCTGTCCGAGATGCGGACAAAAACGGGTCTTGGAGTTGATCGACTTCAGCTGGGTTGAAAAGGATTGCGGTACAGCACAGAAACTCTCCGGGTCATTTGACTCACATGATCAGCTACTGAGGCTGAGTTTGTACGACCTTCGACCTGCTGGTAGGAACTTTGCATTAAAGAATGCGATGCTGCTGACCGCATTACGACATGAACACACGTTCAAGACTAACAAGCAATGATGAATCGAACGCTCTATTCCACGCTGACAGCTACCTGGCACCACCTCTGGGGACATTATCGAACACCAAACATACTTACCTCCTGCTCCATCATCGTCGCATCTCCCTTCATATGGAGATGCCTCACCTACAAAGCAGAGCATCTTCCTCCTCCCCCTCAAGACTATCCCTACCGCCTCCATCTAGTCGACGACCACTCAGCAACAATCACCCTTCCCGACGGCCGCAAGCTCGGCTACGCACAGTACGGCGACCTATCCGCTAAACCCATTATCTACCTCCATGGCATCCTCGGCTCCAGACTCGAAAGCGCTCTCATGCACGACAATGCGAAAGACCTTGGCCTTAGGATCATAGCGATCGATCGACCGGGTATTGGCTTGAGTTCTCCGGACAGACGACCGTTGAAGGAGAGGAGAATCATCGATCTCGCGAAGGATGTAGAAGCACTCGTTGACAATCTTGAGCTGAATGAGTATGCGGTTCTGGGAATGTCTGGCGGAGGACCTTATGCACTGGGTTGCGGCGCTACCGCTTTCCCTTCTCGCCCGAGACTGAAAGCTATCTCCATCGTAACAGGCCTCGGATTAGCAGATATGTCTCAACCCTGGCCCGCTCCACTCGTCTGGCTCAACCGAAACCTCGATTTGAGATGGTTGATGAAGAGGATGTTCACTGGTGGGAAGGTCTGGGATATGTCTCTTTCCGACTTCGAACGGATGGAAGCTATGAGGACTATCTTTGATGTCCGGAAAGCGCATTCGGCGGATTTGGAGGTTGCGAGACATCCCCGGAAACCTGAATGGGACCGCGTATTCCTGAGGTCCTCGAGAGAAGCTGTCAAGCAGGGGTTTGATGGGTTTCTTGATGACGCAGCGATCCTGTCGAAAGCAGATTCGGGGTTTCGCGTAGATGATATCAGGGCGGATCTGCCTGTTCAGTTGTGGTATGGGACGGACGATACGAATATAAATCCCAAGGCTGGAGAAGAGACTGCGAGTAGGTTGAGAGGTGTAGGGAATGGGAAAGTGGAGTTGCATATGATGGTAGGGGAGACGCATGGTAGTGTACAGGTGAAGTTTCAGAGTGAGATTTTAGAGGGGTTGAGGAGGGTCATGCAGGAAGAGTGAGAGGGGAAGAGGGATGGTGGTGTTTTTTGGACTGTGAATCTCCTCTCATTTTGAATGCTCGCTATCGCACTCTCGGAGCACTGCCAAGTATCGTCGTCACTCCCTAACGCACGGAGAGAGGACAGAAATAACACAGATGTTGCGATCACTGCTCAAATCGATGCTGATCCTCTGTAATATACTCCCTTTGGATGTCTTACTCTGTTCCATTCTCAAGCCACTCGAATAATGCTTTTATCGATACCTCCCCTGATTGGCTTTCTGGTACCGCCTTCAGAGCATCCCGTACAGCCACCAACAGCACCAGATAATATGGCGAACTCGAGTATAGTGCCGAGCTGGTATTGAGCCTGTGCCGATGCTAAAGTTGGTTCCAAACTAAGCCGGTCAGTATAATTACAAGGCCTACAATAATGTTGCTCTCATTCATTTCGTGGTCGAAAGAAGGCACTGTTGTCGAAATGAGCAGCATGGCTCTTCCACAAAACGCAGAGATCACTCAATCATGACCCTCGTGTCCTTTCCAAATGCGGGTCCATCTTCTCAAAACTATTGTTCAGTTAGCTGTCGAAGTTATAATGAGAGTGAGAGGTGTTTGGGGAAGACCAAAGACCCCCTCTAACAGACGTCTATCTACAGCTGGTGAAAGCTATATTATGATCAGGCACGAACGTCAGAAGGAAGCTTCCGACACAACAGATCCTTGCTCAGCGCTGAAGGCTCGGTCTCCACAGATGCCAGAATCCTCCAACGACTGGGGCACTGTGAAATTCCGAGCACGCTTTCCAATTTCTCCTCTTCTCCTCCTCTCGGCCTCCAATCCGTCCTACTTCTCTCGGCGTTAGGACGAGATTCCAAGCTCAGCAAGGGCTTGCCATCACTCTATCGTCAGCGACAAGCCCTTGAACGAACGCACGGAAACCCAAAGTAGATCCGTGAACCAGCCCCTCAGTTTCAACTTATCGTCGGTGATATTGTCTGACCATATATCCCTGCACATCCTGTCGTTGAGCCACATATAGAGCGCCAAAGCTGAGGTCTGCGCACCGAGCTCACCAGGAGCCGCGTCCAGTGCGTCCCACAGGAGAGCCACGTAAGTAGTTGCGAGAGGATGATTGCAGTAGTCCACGTTGTCGATGTTATGTCGAGTCATGAACCGATCCATGTACCAGTGCCATAGGCCATCGATGATTCTGTCCGGATGGAGAAGCAGGAGTTCCTCGGTGAGAACGCCTTTCCCTGCGGTGGCTTGGCTGTAGTAAGGGTTGTACTCGTCATATTTGACGTCCATAACAAGATAGGTCGGATAACCCACGAAGCACTGCTCCCGCGTTCTCAGAACCTGCGCGATCCTTTTAGAGACAGTCAGTCCGTCTCCGGTTTGACAGGCGGCCAGGTATTGTGGCTTTAGCTGTTGGAATAGTTCTTCCAAGAACTCCCTATCCGAGCTCAAGGGTTTATTGGCGAACAACACCTGTCGGCAAAGCGGGCAGGTGAATTTACTTTGCCCCTTGACCCACAAAGCAAGGCACTGATGGCCTGCGACGTGATTGTCGTGGATGGTAACGGCTATCTCCTGACAGTCACCGTCACGGGAGACGTCTTTTGATCCCATGACAGATCCGATAGCTGCTATGTCTTCTTCTCTCTGGCGAATTTCCAGACGTTCCGCAGTGCGTTGCGCTGTGGGTACGTCACAATCCATGCGCTCTGTTGAAAAGCCTGGCCGGAGAGCAGTGGTTACCTTCCCCGATTTCGACAAGTTGCTCGAAGACTGCGCTGTCGGAGGATCGACTGGGCTGTTGGTCTCGACTTGGCACAGCGGAGACGGTCTCCATGGAAGATAAGAGCTCCCAGTCAGGCCAGCGATCCTCATGCGCTGGAGACAGATCCGGCATTCCAGCTCGTCCTCACATAACCCGGATCGCACGTGCTTGAGGTGGTTCAAGTACTCCTCCTGAGACGGCATGAGAGGAACCTTAAATCCGGAATTCTTCAAAGCCAGGTGTTCTCTACGCACACTTCGTTCCGAGTATTCTGGGCTATTCTCGGGGTTGTCGTAATAGGGATTCGCCTCGGGGCCAGGTGATACTTCTTCCCCCGCCGTGTCATCATCACCATCGACATCCAAGTGATTCTCCGTTGCCTGGACGTCTTCCATGGCATCGTCGTCATTCGTGTGGTCCTCACCAGAGTCATCAACTCTGAGATCACTCGGCGCCTCCGTATCCATAGACTGTCCGGTATTCCAGAGATTTGCAGTTGCATTTGCCTCGCGCGACGAGTCCAAGCCATTTGCCGCGTGAGGATCGCCACCGGCGGTATTGTGTGAGTGAATTTCGCCATCGCTGGTTGGAGTTCTTGTCGTATTATCTTTGTTGCAGTATGGCATCTCTTGGACATAAGGGGCAAGTAGGAGGCGATGGTCTTGTGCTGGTAGATAGAAAGCGACTTTACTTACCATCAAGGAGGGTGAGGTTCTTCTACCTTGTAGACGCCATTATATGGTGTCCTCACGCACGCAGCTGTCCTCAAAAGCATCTCACGGCATCTGCAGGTGAATGCTATTAGCAGATTAGCATGAGGCCAGTCTGATTCAGTCGAAGAAGAATCTCTTGTTCGAAATCCAGCACACTTCGGGGTTTCGGACACGGTCTGTGCTAGTTGAGGACAAGCCCAGCCTGTGAGAAGCGTTCGCTCTTGTGAGAGGCTGCCGAGGTGGAGTAGCCTAACATGTGGTTGGTGAGTGGCGACGCTGCTGTCCTCAGAGTCAACCAGATTAAGCCGACGTCGGTTGATCACGCGCCAGAACCACGCTACCCGCACGATAGAGCTCCTGTATCCTCTTCTCGCACCCATTTTGAATCCTCGAAAATCGTCCTCTGCCAGCGCGCGGACGGTTGCGCAAGATTGGGACCAAAGTGACTACATGTGGGCCTCCATGGGGCAAATGAGCAAAAGCCTGGTCAGCAGCGGTGCATGATGGCCGAAGAGCAGATGAGAAATGGTCGTGGAAATGGGAAGAGAAGGAGAAAGTGGAATAACGGAGGAAGGAAAAGGTCAAGGTCAGGTCGCGCCAAGACTTTCGGCTTCGGCTTCGGCTACAGCCGCTGCTATCACGTTCTGGATGTGCCTCCTCGACATCTACCGACATATACATCTCGAGTATACCCAAATCATTCCTCATCCTCCTCCTCTCCCGTATATTCTAGCCCCTGATGAGTCAACGTAACCACCATACAGATATCGCGCACCCACGCCATCAAATGCTGCGGTGTTTCTCCCAAGCGAGATCTCAATCCCGCCATGAGCCTGGCGAACACTCTTCTAGGAGACGCATTCCAATTCCCGCGCGAGCTTTCCCATTGCTCCAATATTTGGTAGGCAGCATAGTAGTATGCTGGTGCGAGCGGATGATGTCTCATATCAAGACCATGCCAAATGTCATAGGAATGCATGAATCTGCAGTCGAACCAGGTGAGGAGTGCTGTCGAAAGGTTTCCAAAGTCTACTGGCAATCGCTCGTCTGGAAGATCGCTGCCCAGTCTGTCGCCATATTGGGAATCATAGGGAGCGTAAGTGGCGTTGATTGCAAGTTGTCTCTCCGACGACCAGGAATTGTAGAGCTCGCGCCTATGATTCAGTGTCCCTTGTACCTCGTCGATCAATAGGTTGATCTCGTGTTCTGGAGGCGCTTGTGCTTGCGGGAGATAGACGGCGTCCATATACCTCGGGAAGAGCAGATCGCGTGCAGTCGCAAGATGTTCCCGTTCGACTTGGCTCCATATGGTGGTAAAATTTGGATGGTCCTGATCATTAACTGGCTCCTGGACCGGCAATGCAAACAACTCCTTTCGACAAAGGGGGCAAGTGTTGTTCCCATCATTCACCCATTTTCTGATGCAAGATCTCCCAATGACATGTTCATCATGCACGATCACAGCATCGTGCGGAAGATGAGACTCCTCCTCCTTCTTAATAGCCTCTGGCGTCCTTTCAACGAATGAATACGAGCCGCCCTCATGATGATCAAGCTTTGCTCGTTTGGCAGGTGTAGATGTATTTTCGAAGTGGCGCTCTTTTCTCTTGTCGCCTACCCATTCAACGGTCAGAGAGCCCTTGCAAATAGGACAGTCGTCAGCTTCGGCGGCAAATGCGCGATTCAGGCCGCGGAGAAAGGTGCGGGCAGGAGTGGCTGCCATATTGTCGGCTGGAGTATCGTGCTGATGATTCTAGTATCGACGCTCTTCGTGATCGTATGTAGCTTGAGTGTGTTACAAGTGCAGGGCAGGAAAGACTTCTGCGACATTTATTCCCATCATTTCCCATCATTGTCCTCAGAGCTTCACACCCACACTGTCCTCAAACCTTGAAGCTCGTAATGCTTCTCGTTGTTCTTCGTTGAATTCGAGGGAGTGGGTCGGATTGAAGCAGAAGAAGTGGAGATCGTGAACGAATACGTTGAATTGGCTGCTCGTTGTTTGTGAACATGAAGACGAGGTCCGGTATTCGATGAAGAGATGAGCACCTCGCCCAGGGTTGTAACGTGATGCTCCGATGCACCATCGCCTCCGCTCATCACCAAAGTTCCATCCACTCCTCTACGCCCCCCGATTACCCTCTCCTCCCAGCAGCAGTCAAGGCCACCACCATACAAATATCATGAACCCAACTGCTCAAACGCTGCAGTAGAACTTCCACAGCTCCTCTAACCCTGCTTATCAGCCGCATATAGAGCGTCTGAGGAGAGGCTTGCGAATGTGCGGGGCCATGTGCCCATTGCAACAGAATGTCAACAGCAGCGTAGTAATAAGCCGGAGCGAGAGGGTGATGTCGCATATCGTTAGTATCTTCTCCCGCCACATCCCATGCATCCAAGAACCGCGTGTCGAACCAGCCAATCAGTTCGGTTACGAGTTTGAAGGCGTCGATTGGTACGATCTCGTCTGGGAGGTCGCTCGCATTTATGTTGGCATACTCGGCTGGATAGTCTGGATAAATTCCGCTGATGGCTTGTTGGATAGCAGGCGCCAATCTTGCAAAATATGTCATTCGTCTCACGAGCGTTTGTCGTATTGTCCACATCAGGTCGTCGAGGCGGTCCTCATCGCCTTCTGTGCGTGCTATGTCATCTTCGTACTCTTGCCAAAGATCATCCCGAACATCCAACAGCATTGTACGCTCAGTCAGGCTCGGACCTCGTGCCGCCTCTGGCAGTCTTGCAATGGCTCTTCGGTTGCTTAGCGGAAGGTCGTTATCTGGAAACAGCTTCCGTCGACAGAGAGGGCATTCACGGTCCCAGTACTCCACGACATTCTTTGTGATGCAAGCTCGCCCTAGAACATGATTGTCGTGTACGATGACGGCCTCGCTGCAGATATGGGAATCTGTGCTTGGGATTTGTGATCCATTCGGGAATGTCATGGCTCCATAGCAGATCGCACACCTTCTGTCCTCGGCGGCGAGAGCGGGTTGTAAGCCAGAGAGGAAGGCCCGACGGGAGACTGCGACTGGCATATCGGCGTTCTCGCACGTCTTCGGTCGATTGCGTGTTTTCGGATATGCTCTGAAGGGCTGAGAGGCTTGTAGTTCTGTTGTTGTTTTGAGCAGAGTAGCACTTTGTGATCTTGTGCTGATTTGTCGTGTGTTATGTGCAGAAGGGGGAGAACTCGTGAGATACTCATCTTCAAATTTTCAACGTTGTCCTCAGACCTTGGAGCACGTAGTGTATTTCAAAATTCATGGTTGGAGTCGACCAAAGTGCTGAGTCCGTTGTCCTCATGTTTGGTGCCTTGACTCTTGGTATGTTTAAAATGACATAAGCGGGTGTGGCCAGTGGACGACTGTTTCTGCGATGAGTTCGTTGGATTTATCTGGTGACTCTCAGCAACGTGAGCCACATTTTATGAACGGTTGATGGAGGTGAAAATGTTCAGGCCAGCTGCGCGTCCCGTGAAGTCGTGGTATCTTACAACTTGTACCTCGCAGCTCCTTGCCCACCAGTATCTTTCCTGGCTTGCTTGCCCTCGACATCCGTCATCTGTCCCTTCTTGCCGATGATCTTCACATTACCCTTTTTGAGGTCTCCAATTACGTTCTTTTTCTCCTTCGCGGCTCTACTCTCCGTCTTCTGCGCATCGGCGTTACCGCTCGCTTTCCTGATCCTCTCCTTCTCGCGTCTTCGTCGGCGCTTGCGTTCTTCGCGACTGAGCTCTTCTCTTGCAGACGGTAAGCCGATCTTTCCAGCAACCTCTTCCTTGCCAGAAGCTGCTTCGCCGCCCTTGTACACTTCTTGTGGTGCGAGTTGCGATGCACCAGCGACTTCGCCGCCCGCGCTCGGACGTGCGTCTTCCATAGTGATGGCAGGAGCGTCAACGCGGATATCTAGTTGCGCTGTAGGCTGTTTGGGCCGGAAGTGCCACGAGCTTAAGCTGTCAAGCTGGGCTGATACCTCTCTCCATAAAGACTCGATCTCTTTCTGCTCCTTCTTCAGCTTCTCGTCCTTGGCATCAACGAAGTTGGGGTCAGTGTTGCGCAGATGCTCCTCCTCATACTCCTCCGCGAGACCCTTCTTGCTTTTCGTGTCATCGAGCTCGAAGTCCAATTTACCTCTCCTGCCCTCCTTCCCAGTCGCAAGATCGTCAGGTCTACGGCGAATGATATCTTGAAAGTCGAATGCTAAGATGCGCCTCTTGATGAGCTCTTCTATGCTTTCGCTGACTTCAGCAGTGATGACAGGCACAGGCTTGCCCGCTCGCTCGAACTCCAGATCCTCTTCGAGCAGCGCGTTAACAGGTCGGTCCACTGCTCGTGCTTCTCCCGAGAGCTGCCAGTCGCGCTTGGCAACATTGGCCGCTTCAAGTTTGCGGATTTCTTCCTGCAACTCAGCCTTACGTCGCTCGTGTGCGGATCGTCGCGATTGTGGGTCACCAGGATCAAGCTCCTCCTGATCCTCGGGCTCTTCCTCTTCCGACTCATCGAAAAGGTCTCGGTGTACTGCATCCATAGTGCGTTGCATATCCTCCTCCGTCTCATCATCCTTCTTCTCACTCTTTTGCGTCTCTTGAGGAAAGTTGTGAGGGTTCGGTCTGCCTTTCTTGTTCTTCCTCTTTTTCTGAGCAGGAGGAGCGAAGAAATCGGCATACATGATGTTGTTCGTGTTGCCCATCGCGCCTAGGCCATCCATTTCACCCTCGCCAACCTCTTCGTCTTCGTCTTCACTAGGTGCGTCTGGGTCGCCGAATGTGGGCCCGTCCTCTTCATCTTCTTCCGACTCCTCTTCTGCATCTCCGGCCTCATTGACTGCGCCAGCTGTAGCTTGTGTGGTAGGATCTGCATCCCAATCGATGTCTTCTTCATCGCTCGCAGCACCATCGTCCTCGCCTCTCGCATCCTGCTGCTCCAAGAACTCCGATTGCTTGTTGAAGTCATCGATCGAGAAGAAGCCATCATTGAGCCCAAACTTGTCCTCGACAAATTCTTGAGCAGGCTGCTGATCATCCATATTCTCACCATCATCATCATCCATATCATCGAAGTCGTCGTGCATGTCCATATTGTCCATGTCGAGTTCATCTTCGTCCTCGTCCTCATTGTACTCTTCCTCGCCATCATCGACGCCTTCAACTTCATAGTCAACGCCTTCCTCTCCAAGCTCTTCTTCATCCGCGCTTTCCTCCTCAGAACCGTCCTTAAAACCATTTGTCTCAGACGCTACATTCGTTGCTCGCGATTGTAGTTGGACATAGCTTTGCTCAACCTCATCTCTTGCGGCTTCAATCACTCGTCTCGCCTGCTCCCAGACCTGCTCCACACCGAAGCCATCTGTGTGTATTTGCCGGAGTCGCAGGACCTCTCCATCATCTGCTTCGCCTCTCTTGCGCTTCTTTCTTGCCTCCTTCAATCGTTGTTGCTGTTCCGTACTGACATCCCTCGCCAGCGGGTCGAGAATATTCTTCAGATATGCCACAGCATCGGTGTAAAGTGGTAATGTTGGCTGAAGAAAGTCATGCGGCGCGGTCTCCAGAGCCGGGAGGAGTGTGCCCGATACGGCGGCCATGTCGTCGCCGCCAGTGGTCCGTCAATGTGTTCTGCTGTCGATGGACTTTCACAAGATCGAAGTCAAGAAATTCCCACGGCGATACTTCGGCAGTCGCGAACTCTAAATATCGGCGCGGCTTCCTTCCGCTGACCGATCCGCTTACTCGCGGCTGACTTGCCCTCCCACTTGACTTCCTCCAACCTCACCTCGCATTTCGCTCCAATAACTTCCGCCCTAATCGGAGGCGTTTCCACGTGTGCCACTATCCATCACGGGCAATTGCTCAAAGGGCGGAATGCTCATGACTATATCTCTATAGCAAGTACTCCATTTCCGTGTTCAAACACATCACACATCACTCATGCAAAAATGTTGACCAATACCTTTTCTTCCATCACCGATTACCTTGATCCTTTCTTTTTTGCTAGCATTCTCCTCGCGTACACTGTGTACTCCCTGCTGTCAAAATGGAGCCGGTTGAGAGAGATACCAGGCCCACTCTTGGCCAAGTTTACAGACGCATGGCGACTGTGTATCGTATGGCGACGCGATTCTCAGGATACCTACCTCGATCTTCACCGAAAGTATGGCGACTTCGTCTGCATTGGGCCAAACTGCATCAGCATTTCAACACCAGAAGTTATACCAATCATCTACGGCATTGGCGCGAAAGCCATCAAGTCCGACTTCTACCGCGTTTGGCAGAACATGGTGAACGGCAAGCGAACTGCGTCCTTGGTCTTCACCACAGATGAAAGCCAGCATGCGATGATGAAGCGACCAATTGCCAACGCGTACTCGCTTAGCACTTTGGTTGAGTTCGAGCCTTTGTTGGACTCCACCACTGCCGTGTTTCTCAGCAGACTGGACGAATTGTTTGCGAATACTAGCAAAGTGTGTGATTTGGGAACTTGGCTGCAGTGGTATGGTGAGTAAAGAACTACTGCGAGCATTTAGATGGCATTGCTAACACCCGACACGCTTTCGATGTCATTGGCGAGTTGACATTCTCCCATCGCCTTGGCTTTCTCGAACAAGCAATGGACGTGGAGAACATGATTGCGTCCGTCTCGGCCAACTTTGACCGCTGCTCAGTTCTCGGTCAGATGCCCTGGCTGGATGAGTGGACATACAAGAGCTCCATCTATCAGAAGTTCTTCGCGAAGCCAATCGCAAGTCCGATCATCGCCTTCGGACAGCGGCTCATGCAGAAGCGAGTAGACGGTAAAGAGGAAAGTTCTGCGGAACGATTCAGTGCCAAAGACCCGGTCTTAACTGAGAAGGTCTTACACGGTACTCTTCCGAGCAAGCCAGACTTTCTTTCCCGCTTCTTGAAGCTTCACGAAGAGCAGCCGGAGGTAGTCACTGATAGAGCTCTGCTGGCCTACCTCTTCATGAACATAAATGCTGGAAGCGACACCATCGCATCAACAGTGCGAGCTATATTCTACTACCTCCTCAAGACACCAAAATCCTTCCTGGCACTGCAAGAAGAGTTACGAACTGCACGTGATGCAGGCAAGCTGACAGCACCGCTCCCTACCTGGACAGAATGCCAACCGCTACCGTACTTGAATGCAGTGATCAAAGAGGCGCTGCGTCTCAATCCAGCTTTAGCTCTCCCGATGGAACGCATTGCACCAGCAACAGGACTCCAAATTGGAGACACGTTCATTCCACCGGGCACTGTCGTAGGGGTAAATCCTTGGATCTTGCAACGTGATACCAGGATTTTCGGCAACGATGCTGATCAATGGCGGCCTGAACGCTGGCTCGATTCAGATGCAGAAAATATGAAATACATGGACCATCATATTCTTGCTTTTGGAGCTGGGAAGCGAACGTGTCTTGGGCGCAATATTGCTACGCTTGAGTTGACGAAGTTGGTTCCGGCGTTGATCTTGAGGTACGAGATGGAGTTATCTGAGCCTCTTAAGGAGTGGAAGGTGTTCAACTCCTTTGTGGTTCGACAGGAAGGACTAGACGTCAAGCTCTCCAGACGCGAGTGACCACTCGGCCGCTTGTAGCGCACCGCCCATCAACGTCCTCATCACAAAGCCTCCCAGAAACCTCCACAGAACCAGAATGGCTGTCAAGAAGGCGCCAACACCAGGAATTTGCGAGCACAACTCGAAGAATCTAATCAGAACCACGCCAGCCGCCCTGGTCCATTCTCGTCTACAAGCGCTACTCGCGCCAGAGCAGATCATGGCCGGCGATCGTTCGCTCCTGCACACCTGTCAGCATAGGATGTCTCAAATCTGGAATACATTCACTTACACCCCGAGCTTCGCAAGCACCAGCCAACTAATGATATTTATCGCTTGCGAGCCTACGGCAGATATTCCATTCGGAGTGATGCCATAGAATTGCATCCCTGTGGGAACTGGAACCCCCATCCACGAATGTATATTGCTTAGAGCTTCTGGAAGCAACGCCGCGTTCTGATCGTAGAATATGGCCCACATCCTCAGACTCTGAGGTCCCATGGTGAGATCGAGGTTCCTTAGCGTTTGAATGGTACGACACTCTTCCAGCACCTCGATGCAGGCCCTGTCATCTCCAATATTCTGCAGCTGAAGATACTGTAGGCTCGTCATGACTTCGAACATCTTCGTGACCGAGAAGCTGCCGCCTTGCCTCGCCTGCTCTCGTTCCCATCCCCCGTCGATGACACGAACGTCGTAGAAGTCCAGGCTGCGGTGCACGACAACTCCGAGCATTTGTGGAGTCCTCGCCATCAGGAACTGGATACGAGACAGACCATGCTCGCGAACGCTGTGCCTCACAGAATGTAAGAGGCGCATCCAGGTTTTGAAAGATCCGGCTTCCAGTGCGCGACAGGTCTGGCGAAGATCGCAGATGCTCCTCAAGTCCAGCTGGTGTCTGTCTGGGAAGTCACAGCCGAGTTCGAAAATTCTCTCGATAATCTCTGGCGGTAGCGACTGCAGTTTGGCATCGGTGTGCCGTTGGTGTGCAGCTTCCCACATATTTTCGACGGGCCTGCCTCGACTACCGGCTGGCTGTTGCTTCGTGTTGGCATGCCTCTTGATCTTCGCGAACAATCTTCGCACATCTTGCAAAGGTCTTGATACATAGTTTTGGGACCTCCCGGCGGTTGGTGTGTCGGGTGCATGACTTTCTACTACTCTCGTCTGCCCACTCCGAGTCTGGGCAAGAGCCAGTCACTCATCAAATGGGACCAGCCTTGGCGCTTACCAGCTTCTTCTTCCAGCGTTGGAACATCCAGACAAGCCAGTAAGATGTCGCCAAAAAGACAGCTGCCATCGTGGCCTTACCCGGCCCGTCATGGCCTTTGTGCCTGGATTTCGATTCAAAGTTGTCTCCGGGCACCTCACCACTATCCGGTCGTCAATCACATGCGCACTCTACACATGCCATGCCTCAAGGACTCTTCCATAAGCACTGGCTTGCCGTCGCAATGCGCTCAGTGTGCCCTCTCGCCAGGCTCCGCGTGCGCAATATGGGGGAATGAATCAGCAAAGCTGGGATTCGACCTCTGCTGTCCTCAAAACTGAGGGCTGCGTCGTGAGGACAGAACAAATATCGACAGTACATGAACTTCATCATGGCTGCCACATACCGTCAACTCCGCACAGCTCGCGCACACTGCCAACGAATACACAGAAGCATCCCAGCGCACCCATTTTCCAGGCACATTCCATGTTACAAGACCCGCTCAAGCAAACAACTCAGACTTCAAGATGCCTGCTCCAAGCACTACTCAGCAGGCACCTGTCGCAAATTCTCGTGGCAGCTACCTCGCTCATATGCAATACGCCACTACTGCCAACGTCGATCCACAGGACGAGAAACACGAGTGCGCAATCTGCAAAGAACCCATGATCCTCGATACTCCACGCGGTTCGCAACAAAGCAACATCAACTCGCAAGCCAACCTTCTGCTCTCCATCATCGAAAACCAGGAGGAGCGTCCTCATCGAGCCGTCATCGTGCACGACGGACATGTCTTAGGAGAGACTTGCCTGAAAGACGCCATCTTCAAACAACCCAGGCATACATGCCCTTTGTGTCGACGAGTATTATTCCCGGATCCACATGAAGATAGCGACAGCGAGGACGATTACTTCGACGAAGATGATGAAGAGGAAGAAGAAGAAACGCCTCGCCTCTTCGACACCGAGTCCATCTACAGTCTACGAAAGACACTCTTCTCCTTCCGCACCGCCGTTGAACGCACCACTACCCGCGAAAGGCGGTACGGACTTGAAGGAATCCAACACGCCGTGGAGGACGTACGGGAGGGAATCATAGAACGTGTAGGACGTTACGACTCCGTCCCACGGAGTCTGGAAATGGACACCAATATCGTCCCTATCGCTCACAATTTGGCCATCGTACTGCTGCGGAGCTTCGAGAGATTTTCCCCACCAGGGCTGATGCTCGAATCATTTCGGTCATCAAACTCAACCTCCTTAAATGGTACGCGGATCGGGTCTTGGAGAGTGATTATGAGGATGTGATTGATATGCGATATCATCCGGTTGCAGCGAGATCGCTCGTAAGGGTATGGGTTCTCTAGATGAATGGTGTCAGAGATTTGCCCAGGAGAGTGGAGACCGAGTTTGGACGATCGACCCGAGAACGTTGTACGTCATGTTGAAGCAAAGATTAGGTCCTGGCATGGGAGAGGATGATGTCTTGGCTGGATGGAGACATGACTTGGCTTTTGCTACTGCGTTGTGTCTGCAAGGGGAGTTGCAGTGGATTGGATGGTTTGGGCAGATTTGATATTGATGAGGAGCGTGCATTGAGCTCGCTGAATTTGTTGCTAGGAGGATTGGATCGAGTGGGCCGAGAGAATATTTGCGGAATGATGTCGCGTTGCGAGTATATCACGCCATGGCACGCGATGCGTGTATGTGCCGCCATCGTTTCTTTATACTCATCGTTGGCATCTATTTTGCATAGTCGTCAGGACAACCATTGAGTGTATGAGTATGTGATACTTACAGCGTTCCTGTGGGTAGCCTCTTCTCCCATCTGTCATTCTCCTCTTCCCCGTGCAATGGATCCAATGCTCGGCTTGCTCCTCGTTCAGAGCACTTCGTCAGTCTCGGTCAGCAAGCAAGCGTGGCATGCTCTGAGAATGTTCGACTTGTCAATCTCGTACACCTGGCCGGCCACAGCTTCAACCGCCTTCTTGCCCCTCATCCTCTTTCGCTCCAACTTGTGCTTCTGCCTGCACCTCCGCTTCCGCTTGAGCCTCAGCTTGCTGCGCAGTCATCTCCGCCCACGCCTTCTGCTGTCCCTCATAGAGTCCTGTGTAGTACCCAGCATAGTACCAGGACATCATGATATTCTTGAGGGTTTCATCTTGTGCTACGAAGAAAATCAGCAGGTATCAATTGAGAAAGGGCCGAGTATGTAAGATACTTTGGTTCAAGAGAGTACCCGGAAGGCTCACCAGTCCTGGAGGTCCGGATGCTGGAGGCTTCGGAGGACCGATGAAGTTGGGTTTGGGAGCAGCTGTGAAGTTCGCTGGGGCGTTGGAGGCCGGTTTCGGAGTGCCGTTCGGAGGTTGTGTCTTCGGAGCAGGTTTCGATGGAGGAGGAATTGCTGATTCTGGGACTTTTTCGCCTTTCGCTGCGAGGCTGTGGTATTTCTGTACGAACAGGTTAGCATATGGTGATGTGGTGGAGAGAGTTTGGAGATACAGACTTTGTACTCCTCGACAGCTTCGTTCCAGGAATCGACGAGGGCTGAGTCGTCCCAGACCTGATCGTGTGTTAGCTCCTTTGCCATACTTTGTATAGCTGCGGCTTCAAGTCGAAAATGGCATGAGGCTAAGGTAGTTGCGAAGCGAGATCGCGTTTCATGTGAAGGCACCATTTAAGTTCGGTATCGGTTGTCGGCTCCACTTCGGACAATCGTCTCCAGATTTCGCGACTGCCTCTCGAAAAAGTTCAAGCCCGTCCATCCATCGAGTTTCTCTCACATTCGCACTTTACCATTGTTCAGCACCTGTCGAAGCAATCATGTCAGTCGATACCAAGGGCAAGAAACGCAAGTCCGGCGACAACGTCGTGCCCGCCGCGAAGAAAGTCAAGACCTCATCAACGGTCAAATCGTCCGATCGACCCGCACCGCTGAAATCTGCGTTGAAGAAGAGCAAGGTTGAGACGACTGTGGTCGAGAAGCCAAAAGAGAAGAAGGCCAAGTCCAGCGCAAAGCCAGCCAAGAAGGTCATCGAGGAGAAAATCGAGGAAGTCGAGCCCGTCATCTCCGACATCGAAGAAGCAGACGAAGAAGAAGGCGGCGCAGCACTCACACCCGACCAAACCGCCGCCCTCCTCGCAGGCTTCTCCAGCGACGAAGATGAAGACGACGCAGCCGAAGAAGAAGAAGGCATCGAAATATCGAAACTCCCCGTCGCACCCACAACCAAACAAGTCCAAAAGAAAATCAAAGCTGCAGCAGAAGCAGACTCAGAGAACACCCCAGGAGTAATTTACATCTCCCGCCTGCCCCATGGTTTCTTCGAACCCCAACTGCGCTCCTACTTCACCCAATTCGGGCCCATAACCCACTTACGCCTCGCGCGAAACCGTCGAACTGGAGCTTCGAAACACTACGCTTTCATCGAGTTCTCTGCCGCGTCTGTCGCGGATATCGTAGCCAAGACAATGGACAAATATCTCCTGTTCGGACATATCCTGCAATGTAAAAGGATACCGCAAGAGCAGGTCAAGGACACAATGTGGGGCAAAGGAGGTATGAGGGATCGCAAGGGTAAGGTCGCGCCGAGGAATAGGTTTGAGGGGAGGAAATTGGCGAAGGGGACGGATAAGGAGGGATGGGAGGTTAGGATCACTCGGGAGGAGAAGAGGAGGGCTGATAAGCAGGAGAAGTTGAAGGAGATGGGGTATGAGTTTGAGATGCCTGCTGTCAAGGGTGTTGATGGCGTGAAGGCGATTCAGGCGGATGCTGGTGCGGAGGAGGACGAGGGAGGAGTGAAGTTGATCAAGGGTGGTGAGGACACAGAAGAGCCGGTTGTTGAGGAGACCGTCAAGGCTTCTGTGCAGGCTGGGCCCAAGGGAAAGGCGGTTGTTGAGGAGAAGACCACCAAGCGGAAGAGTAAGAGTGGATCGGCTGCCACAACCACGACTACAAAGAAGAGGAAGACGAAGGCTGCATGAGAGTGCTTCTCTGTACAACGGGAAAAGGAAGTGTGAGGATTCTGTACAGCGTTCAAGCGGTCATCTCATTCATCTCCTGACTACTTGTACACTCTTTTCGCATTATCTCGTGATTCTCATTCTCATAAAAATGTCTTTCTTTTGCCCAGCCAGCGCCTCGCTAAGCCATGCAATGCAATGCGGTAGACTCAGTTCATCCCCTGTAAGTCTTTCAAGCAAAATGCCGCTCCATTCTCGACCACCAACACCTCGCTCAACTCAACTCAGCTCGTCAACACCCCTAATCGCCCATAATGCCCCCTGTGGCACGTCCTCTCTCCTGTCACTTCTCTATTGCACCACCAAAGCCGCAGATGGAACCAGACCCGCCTCCTTAAGCGTCATCCCGAAGTCCTCATACCCCCAAGTCTTGCGAGGAAATGTCGTCGAGAAGCTACTAGCCTCTGTTCCATTCTCCGATTTCACCGCCTCTGCGACCTCGAAAAGCGTCGTCTCCGCCGGGAACGTCTTCATCACGTTCCCGCTACTTGTCTGTAATCGCAATCTCGCCTCGGAGTGATTCGCCTTAGGTGCTGCTGCACCAGCCAGAGCAGCTCCGCCGGCACCTGCTGGAGCGCCGGTGGCTGCGCCGGGGTTGTAGGCGGCTGGGTTCTCGCGCATTTTCTTCTCCTGTTCAGCCTTGGCCTTTCGTGCTGCCTTGTCGGCTTCGATCTTGTCGCGAATCCGCTTCTTCGCGGCGATGTCGTCGAGCTTCTCTTGCTTCTTCTTCGCTGCCTCCTTGATCTGCTCTTTTCGCTGAAGCTCCTCTTTCGCATCGTCGTGTTCCTTGGTGTGCTTCTTGCGGATCTCCTCGTTGCGCTTGTTGGCGGCTTTGTCTTCGTCCTTCTGCTTTGCGCGCTTCTCGGCTAGCTTCGCCCGCATCTCCTCTAGTCTCGCCTTCTTCTCTTCTTCTGTGAGTGGTGCCAGGTCTTCGGCTGACTCTGCGAAATCGGTGTGGCCTGACTTCTCGGCGTGGAATTGGGCTTGTGCCATCGAGCGGAACTTCTTTTGGCACTCGTTGCAGATCATGGATCGGGCTTGTTCGCCGGCTTCAAGTTGTGGCATTTCGGCGTCTTCTGCTTCGTCGGCCTTGATGTCTTCAAGGGACTTGTCGGCATTCTTCTCCAGCCAGTCGATGGCACCTGTGAGGTTGCCGCCTTTTTTGAGGGCGATGGTCGCTTTCTCTTGGTCGAAGCCCATGTCGACGAGGGAGTCGAGGTCGCCAGCCATGATGGGTGGTGATCGGTGAGGTGGCGGTCAAGGAAGATGTAGCTTGCCTTTCAGGCTTCAGAGACTGGAGCTTGGTGGAGTTCGAGGTGCTTGTAGGGTGATGTGTTGAGGTTAGTCTGAGAAGGGTGAGGGCGAGACTATATGTTCTGGGTGCCTATGGTGAGTCGGAAGTAGACGTATGCAAGTGAAGATCGTGGTTCGGATAGCTGCAGAAGATGCAAGTGAAGCTGCTGGCCGAGCACATGAACGAGTGGAGCCTGCGGCGTCTGGATCTACGTCAGCCTGTCCAGAAACGTCCGTGCGCGCCTTCCAAGTTCGAGGGGCCTCCGTTCACTTACATTCCAATCGTCACTGCTTCCCTGCTGCTCACTTTAAAGCCCAAGCACTTCTCCAGCCTGCGACACTTGACACTTATTTCATACGCCATTACAGAAGCCAATCCACCCGCTGTCTGCCTCCATCGCGACTTCCGAGCGTTTGACCAGCCACTTGACTCGCATCGCATCCCCAAGGAAAGGCCAGCTTAGCAATCCACGGCATCCGAACACCAACCCTCGATCCGCCCATATCGCTCCTGAGATTACCCGCTACCATGTCGGTCGAGTTGACGCCGCCGGAGCTGGGCTTCAAGCGTACGTCCAGTCAACCGCAATGCTTTTTGGAGAGTGTTTGAACTGACAATGGCTCTCCAGGCCCCTTCACCCACGAAGTCAGCCAAGTCCTCCGCCTACATAACCCCAACAGCGACCCTGTGGCCTTCAAGGTGAAGACCACTGCGCCCAAACAGTAAGAGATGAACCATGTCAAGAAGAAGAGTTGGATGTGGACACTGATGACCCCCAGATATTGCGTCCGTCCCAACTCCGGCAAGATCGAGCCTGGCCGCGATGTCGAAGTACAAGTCCTGCTGCAGGCTATGAAGGAGGACCCACCGCCAGACGCACGATGCCGCGACAAGTTCCTGGTTCAGTCGGTGGCCATCACCGCTGGCCAGGATACCGGTAATGTCGCGCAGGTCTGGTCCAACATCGAAGCGACTGCCAAATCCAGCATTCAAGAAAAGAAGATTCGTGTCACTTTCCTCCCAGCCGACGGCTCTGCCCCAACTGCTGGTGCTGTCAATGGCATCTCCCACCATGATGAAGAGCCACCCGCATATTCCTCGCCATCCCCGGCCGCCGTCACTCCTCAGCGACCGACCTCCGGGTATACCGATAAGAGCCCAGTCCCCGATTCGACCGAGAACCTCGCGCAATCACAGTCTACCATGCACTCTACAACTGCTGCGGTTGCCAGTGCGACTGGGATGAACCAACAAGACCTCCAACGTCAGCTCGACGATGCGAAGGCCACCATCTCGCGGCTACAAACACAAGCAGCGGAGGCAACAGGGCTTCGGCAGCGCAAGGCTGGTGGAGATACTGCTACCACGGAGAAGAAGAACCCTGCAGCATTGCAGGCTCCCGCTGGAGGTGTTCCTGTGCAGATCGTTGCGGCACTCTGTGTGGCTAGCTTTTTGCTGGCCTACCTGTTCTTCTAAGAGCAGTGTCAGAAGCCGGAGAAACAACCAAAGCGCTGCCTAGAACATGAAAGGACTATATTGCAAGACGATTGGCTATGTTTGAGGATCGCTGATGCGCAATAAAGAGTTTCTACGCGGTGCAGAACGAGGAGAACATGGCTTTGGCGAGGACGAACTATGTCCACACTAGCCTGCATTGAGCGGGTCCACACGTTGGGCAACGGAGCGAAACCTTGTACTACTTCCACCATTACAGGACGTTTGGGATATGCATGGGATGCGAAAGATGGGATGGGATGGGGATGGGATTGTTCACGCTGGCACACAGCCATGCTCTCTTGCGTCCTCTTGTATTTTTGTGGCTTCTTCTTGTCTTACAACGAGTTTCCTTAGCTGTCGAGATACCGTTCATACATGAGTCTTTTTGAAAAGAAACTTTCACAAACAACTGCTTGCGAGAGTCATCTTCGTCTATTTCGTGAAAGGTGCGAATGGTGAGGTTTGAAAGGGGTATCAATTCAAGTCATACGTCTTCATCTATCCACTGTCATCGCAGCCCACCATCACTCGCCGTGCACCGTCACTATTTGCAGTCGCTTCCCATGAGCTGACCCTCTATTTCCCGCCCTCGGCCTTCTTTGCATCGGCTACACATAGTCAGTCAGCACGCAAGTCTCGTACGTGTCGTGGGTGGCGAATTGACTTACCGGCCGCCTGCTTCTTCCTCATGATCTCGGCGGCGGATTCCTTGTCTCGCTGTTGTTGGGTGCCGGAGGCGGTGTTTTTGGATTTCTGGGACGAAGTCAGCGTGTTTTCTCCTCCTTCCTCTTCGACTGTGGCTCGATTTTGCTCCTGAGGGATTATTTGCTCGGGTGGAGGGGAGGAAAATGGTATGTGAGAGAGGAAGGAGGGACACAGCGTACCTTTCCAGCTTGCTCCTTCAAATTCTTCTCTCGCGCCTTATCACGTTGGTTTCCGCGGGCCATGGTGTCGGAGTAGGAGCTGAAGCCTGAATTCGAAGATCTTTTGAGTCTCGATTTGCCGCGACGGTACGATTTTGTATGCGGTTTGTTTGCTGTTTGGAGCGTCCACAGTCGGACAATGCTTGTTGTTTTCGTTTGTGGTCTTCAGGGGATAGAGTGGTGATGAGAGAATTTCTGGAAATGAAGCACGAAAGTCAGAGCGGCGATGAGGCTCTTAATTTAGCCAGGTCGTGCCTGAACTGCGAGGTTCTGGAACTGGAAGACTGTGCACGGACGAAGTTTTAACAGAGATGATTGGGTGAATGTTTCGACGTGTGCAGGGGTCTCTTTTGGTGGTGATGTTTCCAATGCAGCCTTCCATTTGAGTCTCTCTTGCATGGCAGCATTATTCCATTCATATCGTCTTCTGTTTCCGCTATCGTGTGGAATCAAAGGCCGTCGTCAACATGTACAGGGACGAGTATGAGGCCTCGGCGGCCGCTTGCCCGATCATGGGTGTCACAGCAGGCTCAGCCTCACGAGCATTAGTCGTCGAAAATCGATATTCTGGTCCTCTCTCTCTGACCTGTAGCTCTGCAAGTGTTGCCCATGAGTGACTCGGAAGCCTCTCGCCGTTCAAGAGGGCAGTATGTTCATGGCGAGCTTTCAGACACCGACATCAGAATACTGGAACTGTTGCCGGGCCCGTGGAATGCGCCTATTCGGATGACTCTGAAATGCGTGTCGTTCACAGACCACGACACCCCACATTATACGGCTATCTCTTATGTCTGGGGCTCTACTCGTAACCGCAGGCCGGTTCATATCGTCGATGGACAGGGCTATTGGACGCTCAGAGTGACGGGAAGATGTGAGAAAGCGCTGAGGCATCTTCGACACAGAAGAACCGAGACGCGTGCCCTCTGGATTGACGCGGTCTGTATAAACCAGAAGAACCTCAACGAGCGCGCGAGTCAGGTCTCGAAGATGGCTTCCATCTACAAACGCGCAACGCAGGTTGTCATCTGGCTGGGGCCTGAGTATGACGATAGCGCCATTGCATTGAACTGGATCAAGTCCACATCTCGACGAGCCGGCTTTAGACCTGGAGATAATGCCTTGATCGATCTTGATGATCCGAGCCAATTCATCGACCCTTCCGGGCTACGAGCTGTGATAGATCAGCGTCAGTTTGCGGCTTACAACAACCTGCTGAACCGCGACTGGTTCGAACGTCTCTGGGTATGGCAAGAGGTCAAATCCGGAGCAGAACGCGCCGTCCTAACGTGCGGCAATACGGCGATCCCGTGGGCACAGTTTCGTGTGGCTAACCGCTATCTGCGAGGCAAATCGCTCGCCGCATCTGCAGCCCAGTACCGAAAGTACAGACTGGTCAACCGACTCGTGAATGCTCCTGAGAGCGATTTGTTGCGAGCTCTAGATGCCATGAGTGGTTTGCAGTGTTCCGATCCTCGAGATCGTGTCTACGCTGCTCAGAACGTACAGCCACAATTTCAGGTTCGAATCACGCCCGACTACACAATGAGTGTCGAAGAAGTCTACACACAATCAACCAGAACATACGCCCAAGCTTATATGAGCTTGGAGTTCCTCTGCTACATTCGGCAGCCGAGAGCATTGCAATCGCTTCCTTCGTGGGTGCCAGACTGGACCTTCAACGGAGTAAGGTCAGAGAAACTTGTCGGAGCTGCTGGTGCTTGTGCCCGGGCGTCTTTCGAGTTCGTCGATGATCAGACTCTCCTGGCACAGGGTCGGTATGTTGCAACCGTAAGGAGCGCCAAATCGTATCCTCTCACAGATGACGGCTATTGCGGCACTGGGAGCTTGAGACGATTGCTTCTGGCCACGGGAAAGCATGGTGATCGCAATCACGTCCGAAGAATGGCGAAATTGCTGGCAGCTGGCTACGCTCGTGATAATATTGTTAATCCTACATACGTAGGACTACCTTCATTCACGGATATCGAAAGTTTCCTCGAGTCTATGATGCGGTCGAATGACGATGTAAGCGCCGCGAAGAAAATCCATCATTCTCTGCACGTTTCCGTATACCGAGCTATTGCGTACAGTATTTCCGGGAGATTGCTCCTAGTGCTCGACAATGGATCATATGCGCTCGGGCCATCGACAACGCAACGCGGCGACAGTATTGTCGTTCTCCTGGGCTGCTCCAACCCGGTGATGCTTAGACCAATGAGCTCCGGCAGCTTCGAGTTGGTGGGGCCAGTCTATTGCGAGGACATCATGAATGGCGAGACCATCCTGGGACCCTTCGTAGATGGGATGGAACTAGCGTGGTACAGTAAAACAGGTGACCATCTACCTATCTTCAGGAATCTTGCCGCGAGCAAAGTCCAATGGGAAGACCCTCGACTTCCTGATTTGCCATTGGATTGGGGAGTTCTGGGATCAGGGGAAGAAGATGGTCCTCCGAGATATAGAAATCTCAAAACCGGTGAGGAGCGCGAGTATCAGCAAGATCCGCGATGCGATGTTGAGGCGCTGAAGGCGAGAGATGTGAAGTTGGAGACTTTCAAGCTTGTATAGCCCTTATGTCTATGTACCTATCCAAGCAAACTCAACTTCTCAAACCCCTTCAACACAGGCGCCGCTTTCTTCACCTGACTAGCAGCCATCGCATCAAACAGCACACCCTCCCCTCCCCACGGCCTATGCAACTCAGGCCCCACGCCATTCGCAGCCTCACCCGTAGCCTGCTGCGGCGGTTTGGCTCCATCTTCAAAAACTTCTTTCAAACACCCCCTGCACGCCTCATGAACCTCCACAAACCCTTTCTCAACAGCCACCGCTCTCTCCCTCATCCCTCTCCTCATCAACCCTTCAACCAACCTCTCCACATCCTCGCCCGTCGAATTGAGTCGTTCAATCAACCGCTCAATCGAATTCACAAGATACTCCTCTTCATACACCGTCCCTTTCTTCCCTCTCGCTCGTTTCCGTTCCTCCCTCCTCCTATTCTTACTCGTCTTCCGCGTAGCATTCGTCGCCAGAGTCCCCGTACTCCGATTCGTATACCGCGTCATGAACGTCCCCGCGGAAGTCGTGGCGTCTGTGGGCGCGAGGGAGATGTTATCTGGAATTTCGGCGCCTCCTTCGGCATCGCCTCCGCCATCGAGGAAGGCCATGGGGTCTTGTTTCTTCTTGATTCGGAGGTCTCGAAGACGAGGAAGTTGGTGTTGGAGTTGGGTTTTCATTTCTGCGAGGAGTTCGGTTGTTGAGGCGGATGCTTCGATTAGGCCGGCGTCGACGATTGTGGAGAGGAGGTCGGGTTTGCGGTGCAGGGCGATGAGGCGGATTGCGTCGGAAAATTTGTAGGCTTTGCAGAGGAATCTTGTCGCAGAGGGGAGGTCATTGAGGTAGTCAAGATAGATGGTCGCAGCGGAAGTGAAGTCCCTGGATTCTTCGCTGGCGTCGGCTAGGTCTTGTGCGAGCTCGGAGATTTTGTCGTCGGACATGCCCATGAGTGCGGCGCTGGCGAGACATTCGCGCCACATGCTGGAGGAGCGGTAGGCTTCGTACGCAGAGGCGTGGTCGCCGATGTATTCATAGGCTATTCCGGCTTCTTTGTATCTGTTTCTTGAGCTGAGGAAGTCGGCGTAGATGCGCATGAGCTCGACCAGGCGTGCATTGTCGTAGCGGTACAGCTCAATGGCGGCGCTGTAAAGGTCATGCTTGGCTGCATAGGTCTTCACTTCGTCAAAAGCACCGATAGCATGCAAATGCGACAACGCCTTCGTGTATCGCTTAAGATCGTTGTCGATGGCGAATTGCTGTCGTAGAGGTCCCATATCATGCAGGCCTTGTAGGTATGGAAGATATTCTCTAGGATCTTTCTGAGATTGTTGGGCGACCAAAAGTGCCACATCGAGATCATAAAGTCCGAGAGCCGTGTCATATAGCTGGTTAACATCAGCCAGGAAGCAGATATGTTCGACGGCTTGCTCAAGTTGCTCTTGTTTCTGCTGCTTTCGCAGCTCAGACACAAGTACCAACCCAGCTTCCAAATCTGGCGGGTTCTTGCAGACATGAGCCGTCACAATATTCTGCAAGTGTATCGCGGTATCACCAGTTAGCACAGCCAAAAATGCATCACATATTCTGTTGACCTTTGACCCAGAATTTAAGGGCGTGTGTGGAGTATCTCCGTTCGTCAGTTCAGCCGGAAGAGGCTCTGAAGCGGTAACCTTGAGCGTTTCCTTGTACAACGTCTGCGAGACGTCTTCCTCAGACAGTGAGCTCAAAAAGAGGTCGATGTGCTCGACCTTCTTCAACTGCTTGACGAAGAGCTGTACGTCTTCCATGAACTGCCCCGGCGCATAGTCATGCAAGATGTTCATGTCCACTCGGTGCGTTCTGCAAATGAGGAATGCCTTCTTGTACTCCCTTTGACCGATCTCATGGCGAATGCCGGCAAGTACCAGCGCTCTCGGGTAGATGGTCTCCAGATTACCTCGTGGCATTTGAAGCACGAGCGAGTAGGCACTGGGCGTGACTGTGACAAGCTTAGCACCACGCTCGACATCGCGACATCGTTCATCCTTCTCGGGCTCATCTGGTGGTATCTCGAGCTCTCCGTCGTGCAAGTGGACAAACTTGAGGAGATGACTGCTAGTCGTATAGATGAGATGTGTATGAGTGACAGCGAATGAGGTGCAGCCAGCAAGTTTCAGCTTCTGAAGGTCGCTTTGAATATGCAGAACGCCGCCTGAAGTCAATCCGAACAGAATGCTGCCTTCTCCACTTTGCCACACCTCCACCTGAGGACAGACAGCCGGTAGCTTCCCAACTTTTGCTTTTGACGCAAGATCATGGATCTCGCCCTTGTTGTTCTGAAACAGTATTCTCTGGTGATTCGTTGGTCGGAAAAGTAGAGGAATGTCTGAGTCGACCCGGGTTGACGAGGTGCCAAAGTCGGAGATTGTGCTGACACGAGTGCCTTCTGTATTTGTAGAAGACTCCAGAACAAGCACGTTGTCTTCGTCATCGAAGCATATCTGGCGTTCTATAGCATCAGTGCCATCAAGATAGAGGGTCTCCAAGAGACTAGCCTTCTTGGCCGGCTTTGAGCTGTAGTTGCAGTTCCATATCGTGACCATGTTTGAATGTAGGACCGCTATCCGCATACCACCGGAGTCAATGGCCACGTCAATCGTATTGGTCGGTAGAGAGACTTCGTCAAACGCCATCGGAGGCGGAACATTTGCAGTGCGTAAGGGTGTGATCTTGAGAATGCGACCGTCGATCACGGCTGCAATTCCATAGTCCATCGGAGGCACGACCGGGCCTCGAGCAACCTCAAATGAGTATGCAAGTACTCTCAAGCTCTGACCTGCAGAGCAAACGAGATGCAGAGCCTTCTCCGAGTGCCAATTCGCCTTGACCAACCCATGAGATGGTTCCTCGAGAAGAATCTCGTGCTTGAGGTAGTAATGGTAGTTCCCCATCGTCCAGAGCTGTACTCGGTCTTTCAACGAAACGGCTAATACAGAGGAATCGTTGTTCCATTCAAGTGCGACTGAGCTGCCGAGACGCTCTAACTCCTCTTTTGTGAGTCGAAGACTGAATTCGCCATGTCCCAGCCCGTTTCGCTCGAAGAACACGACATCGAGTGTCTCGCTTCGTCTCTGAACACCAGCGATGAGTTGACCGGATGGTTTCCAGCTCAGAGCACCTTCGAGACCATCAACTGGTTCGCTGACGCTATCAAGCACGCCCTCTCTGGAGTAGACCCGAATGACTCTGCGTTTCAACTCAGTCTCCAGAACACTGTTGATCGCCACCCACTGACCATCGCCTCTCCAGCTGATCGTCGTCCGTCCATCATCGTACTCGCTGAGTCTTCCTTCATCAATATGTTCTGGCACGGTCGGGTCTCGCATGGCCTTCGCTCTCGGTCCCTGAAATTGCGTCTCCCTTTTTCCCCAGCCAACATCCACATGATCTGAAACCTTCAGGTCTTCCGGTTTGAGCTCCAGATTTGCCACACCTTCGAATTCCCGTGTCATGAAAAGTACAGTATCTGCCTTGGAGGCGATGACCAGCAATTCTTCATCCGGACTCCATGCGGCGGCAGCTATCCCCGCATCAACGGATCCCACAATCTCGATCAATTCCTCTCCAGGCTGAGCATCTTGTCGTACGACAATGATGTCTCCTCCCTCGAGGATTAGACATACAAGACCGAAATCCTGGAGGCAATGGAGGTTCAGAATCCTATCGTACGCGAGGTCGGGATTCGGCGAAGGTGCGTCCCAAGACGCAAATGGTACGCCATCTTCAGGATTGTACGCTTCCGGAGCAAAACGCTTGAGAGTGATGGTGGGGTCGAATTCAGAAGGACCAAAGGCGCAAATCAGACTCGTGCCATCCCATGCTGAGGCCGTCAGAGGTTCGGCGGCGAATTTGAAGGCCGTGTGCTTAATGTTGCGAAGATTGCGCATTTTGGCGGCGAGACTTTCTTAAGGGCTGCTATTTTCCATACTCCGGTCGTCACTCATGCGAAGGTTGGAGCATGTATTCGTAGTATCATATGTGTTGTTATGTCGATGACATTCTATGTTCACAAGATTTTATGTACAGTCGGCGGTTGGCGGGCTTAGCCGCCCAATCAGATCCGCCGAGAGTCTCAGCAATGCAAACGCAAGTGAAGTCGAAGGGAGGCCTCATGCCACGCTCAGAATCTCAGATACCATTGGTATACATATGAAAGTAGTACAGCAGCATCTTGGCTATGCCATTGCCTCTATCCTGGGCTTCTGCAGCCACTTGCTTATCTCCCATGCCCTTCCGTGCTGTCCTAACTTCATCGCATCTATTGGTTCTTCTTCGTTTGCCAGACTACGCAGACCATTAGTATTCCGTCTTCTCCAACATCTTCTGGTCCTTTCAGTGTACTCACCGGCGATGCCGAATGGTGCGCCAAAGCCAACAACTGCCTCCCAGTTAGTATCCTGTACCCTTCTGCCCTCCGCTCTTTCCCACGCAGTACACGTACTCATAAAAGTCCAGTATCGAACGAAGAAGAATTTTGTGAGCGGGTTGAATGGAATGTTGCTTCGTGGACCCTCTGGGTAGTGGTATGGCGAGCCGAGCTGGGCGCGAGTAGAGTGAAAGCCGCGGCGGCCCACGAAGGTTGGTGCGCGACGGGCGATGGTTCGGGCGAGCATCTTCGCGGAGTCAGTAATGGAGACGGTATCCAGTACTCGTATGCGTACTTTGTCTGCGGCTCGGAGGTGTCGTGGAGGTGCAATGGGTGGTGTCGTGAGTTGGAGAGCTTGAGGTTCACTTCGAGATGCATGACGGAAGTCGGGAAGTCACGGACAGTTCCGTGTGGCCTGATTTGTTGCCTGACACTTGTGACGAAGCCAACCCAACATCGCGTCTTCGCCCTTTTCTCCCAAACAATAACTTACAATACTCACAACGGCACGAAGGCGCGACGTCTCTTCGAACATCACGATGCCAGAAAGTTGGAAGACCTACTAGGTACTGATCATTCTTGGGATGCTCATTGTGCTCCAGGGCCACCTAGATGCGAACATCTTGTTGTGCTGCTGACTGCACCTTTCCCGCGGAAGCATACAACAGTCTCGACTCATCGCTCTCCTCGGTCAGAGCTATTACTCTCTTCCTTTGATCAGGCTGCGCCTCCGCGACATTGGAGTCGAAGTCTTATCCACGCGGATTACCCGAACCCTCGGTAGACTCCAAGAGGAACCGCTGCGTGGACGGCACGATAGCCATACCGATTTTCAGCGGAATGGGAAAATGAAGCACTAACACTCCTTTGAAGACACCCACAACCGTGCATCGTGTCCTGCAAGGTAAGCTTCTACTTGCTCAAAACGCCCCATAAGCTCTATCATTATATTCTTTCGGATCTACTACTCGGAAAGTCGAAGATACACAAGGATTCACTTTACGGTTCACCTTCTCAATTGCTGTATGGTGCGGCAATGAGAAGCTTTGAGCAAGTTTAAATGCATCACAAATGCCACATGCGCTTCTACATCCAGTTAGATGAACGCTGCAATGGCTGACCGCGCTGCAAATACTGCCGCAGCCACGCGAATATGAGATGCGGCATCAAGTGGCGATCTGTCGAGAACGTAGAAGAGTGCGTCTGGCCATGCAGCTCGCATTTGAAGATCCTTGTTCAAGGACGAGATCAAGGTTATATCTGCAGCAACTGACCCGGAGAAATCGCAATGGTGCCATTGGACTTCGAAGGTCGTCTTAGGAACAATCAATCACCAAGATGTTGTCCCAAAGCTGGATCGCCGCAACCATCTTCATTCTCACCGCTTGCATCTTCCCAACCACAGCTTCCCAAGGACAAGCCGGGCATGGATTCATTGGGTATGGCATTACCATGTACAAGCCTGCTTGCGCATCTGCATGTCAAGGCTTCTTCTCGAACTATGCCCTAAAATGCGAGGGGCCGAATGGCTACTCAAACATGTATATGGACGGCATGTGGATGGAGATGCCTACCACGGAGTGCTATGCCACGAATGATCCATTCTTGCAGTCGGTTGCATATTGCATTTCTACCCACTGTCAGGACATAACCGAGTGGAAGCTCGAACGATGGTGGAATACAAGAGTACCCGGCCGCATGCCAAATCAGCCTACGCCGAAGGAAACCTACCAGCAGACTCTGGCCAGAATCACAACACCTCCCACCGCCGTCACGCCTTCCAACGAGACGCTCAATCTGACGAGCCTGGTTGATGAAGAATCTTACACGGCCGGTTTTAACGCGGATTACATCTTTGAAATTAACGAAGCCACGCATGAACGTTACGGGTATGAAGAGTATCTCCTTGCTGCGTTGCACAGCTAACGATTCTCAGGCTCGTCCTGCTCACGACAGGAGCCGCCATACCAATCGCCATGTCTCTACTGCGCTTCGTCCCACTTCCTCAAACGCTAGTCAGCAGATTCAACGCCATCTTCATCGACGCCCCTGCTTTTGGATCCTACCATCGCGTTCCCGTGTTAAACGCTTTACTCGCACCGACCCGCGGTCAAGCTCTCTTGATCGCATACCTCTGGATCATCAACGTCGTTCTCTGCTGCGTCGGCTATCAAAGCCGCCAGCCAAACGCATGGTACGCAACCAGGTACGAGGAAGTTGCAACGTACGTATCTTATCGGACGGGGGTGCTCTCATTTGCCAACCTCCCGCTTTTGATACTTTATGCTGGACGCAACAACATTCTTCTTTGGGTCACAAACTGGTCTCACTCTACTTTTGTCCTGCTTCATCGCTGGATTGCATTCATTTGTACCCTACAAGCATGTATCCATTCCGCTATCTTGCTCAACCAGTACATGACCATTCCCAGCAACGACTATCCCACTGAGCACAAGCTGCCATACTGGATCTGGGGCGTCGTCGCCACGCTCGGACTGGTCATTCTTTTGCCAACTTCGATCTTGCCTCTTCGACGCAAGGCATACGAACTCTTCTTGGCCTGGCACGTGCTGGTCTCTTTCATCGCGGTCTTGATGGGTGCTTACTACCATGTCGTTCTCGAATTTGGACATCAGTGGGGATACGAGACTTGGATTTACATTGCGTTTGCTGTTTGGGGTTTCGATCGTGTGATGAGGATTCTGCGTGTAGCCAGGAATGGCGTGAGGACGGGTCGCGTCACTGTTATCGATGAAGACTACATCCGGCTTGACATTCCTGGAGTCTCCGCGTCTGGTCAAGCTTACATCTACTTCCCGACTCTTACGTGGCGCGTCTGGGAGAATCATCCGTTCTCTGTCGCTGGTGCGCTAGTCACCAAACATACTGCAGCTGGCTCACCGCCGGAAGAGATCTCGAGTCCAGCCAGTATCTCCAAGGACCCCGAGAAGTTCCCCTCCCATGACATCGAACGCATCTCATCCCACCAACAACAACTACGTACCAAGCCCTATGCTCGCAGCCTCACCTTCTTCATCCGCACCCAAAACGGCCTGACATCCCTCCTCCGCTCCCGCAGCATTCTTCCCCTCCTCATCGAATCCTCTTACGGCACCAACGTCTACGGCGACCACGGCGGCGTCTCCCTCTCTTCTTACCCAAATCTTATCTGCATAGCTGGCGGTGTCGGCATCACAGCCATCCTACCTTTCCTGTCTGCTCATGTGGGACAGAGGAAGTTGTTCTGGGGCGTGAGGAGTGGAAAGCTGGTTGATGCAGTGGGAGATCTGATGGGTTTTGAGGGGGTGGAGGTGAGGGTTAAGAAAGGGGAGAGGTTGGATCTGAGGATCATTTTAGAGAGGGAGATTGCTGCTGACCAGGGAGTGGGGACGGTCGTGGTTGTTAGTGGGCCGCCAGGCATGGCAGATGATGTGAGGGTGTTGGTTAGCGAGTTGGTAATGAGGAACAAGAACGCGAATGTTGCGTTCGTGGAGGAGAGTTACAGCTGGTGAACGCCAAGCGCCGTAGGAGGTCGGGAGTCTGTTCTGGGTGGGTATGTGACTCACCTCGCCGCCGCCGAGCCTGAGGCATACACCAACTTGGACCTATAGCTGAGGACATAGATTGGAAATTAAATCTTGACTCATCACCAAGAGCTCTCGGGCTCTTGGTCTAAATGCAAGCTCGCTAGCTCAGCAGGGAGAGCGACGGGCCCATAACCCGTAGGACGAAGGATCAAGACCTTCGCGAGCTATGTTCATTCTTTTTGCATTCGTGCAGTTCTTTTTGGATGGACGCCTTGGTTCATCTTTTGCACGTCTAGGACTCGATGTACCACACTCTATCTACTTTCTTTTTGAATACATGGGCCTTCACAGTCATGCATTGCCTTCAACTTGGTTTTTGATCCTTTTGAGGAGTGTTCTCGGCTTGATGTGAAGATTGTCGCTAGTGTATCAGCAAGAAAATGTGATCTTCGTGGAACAGAGTCGTAGCGCGGAGATGAGATATTCGATGTCAGGTCTCCAATTTTCTTGGTCTATGCTCGCTGAGAGCCTCGAGGTTTCTCTATCCTGTTCTTGACGCTTGACTTCTATGCCTTCATCAAAGCTCCGCTCGCCCTTCGTCCGGCCCGTGGTCTATGAAAGCCACCTACATCCTCTCTGCTTTTGCTCACTCTCATCCACTCTCCCTTGCCCGATATCGCTGAACTATAGGTTCTCCTCCGGCACGCAGAACTCCTTGAACTCCTTCCACGCCTTCTCCAAATCATCGTTCACGATAATCTTCTCAAATACACCTGGCTCCTTAGAGAACTCAATCTCCTTCTCCGCCTGCTTCAGTCTCTCCAACACAGCCTCCTCCTTATCCGTCCCTCGCCCTCGTAATCGCTTCTCCAAGATCTCGATCGAAGGTGGTTGGAGAGATAGGTATCGTGCGTTGAGATCGGTCTTCTTGACTTGTTTCACACCCTGTCGTCCCAGTCAGCACACATATTCCCAACCTTCCAAGACCCCTTAGTATGGGAGAAGATATACCTCCATCTCAATATCCAAAATACAAGTCCTCCCCTGCTCCGCAACATCCTTCACAGCCTTCACGCTCGTGCCATACAAATTACTCCCAAACTGCGCATGTTCGATAAAACCATTCTCATCTACCAATTTCAGGAACTCATCCCGTGGCACGAACCAGTATTCCCGGCCATGTTGCTCGCCAGGTCGCGGTTGGCGGGTGGTGTGCGAGACGGAGAGGGCGAAGCGGTTGGGGTATTGCTCGCGCAGGCGGGTTATGAGGGTGGATTTGCCGGCGCCTGAGGGGCCGGAGACGACGATTGGGCGGGGCTTTTCTGGGTGGTCGTCAGTTAGGTGGGTGGTGGTGAGTGTAGGTGGGTTGGAGGATACCGGTTGGTGCCATGCTGGCGAAAGAGCGGAGATTGGGGTGGTGGGTTGTTCGGAGAAGGCGCGAAGGAGCGAGGCGACGGCGGAGGAGTGTGGTCATTCACGGCTCACTTGCATGTGAAGATCGGACGGAAAGTTGGGAGATGCGGTGTGGGCGATCTTCGTTGACTGAGATCTTGGCATGTGATTGGCACGGCAATCGAGACGCTAGCGGGTGTCGTTGCGGGTTCGTTAAGAAGCGACCACAGTTGCTTCCAACACCTTAGCTCCTTCAACACACACCGCACTTCCTGGATCTTGACTCTGTCATCCTCTCTCACTCTCTCACGCCCCCCAATGAAGGTCGTGCAAGCCGCCTGGAATGCAGAAATCTCGACTGCACAGGCGAGCTACCTCTCGACGGCACCCTCTCCCACCCTTCCAGTCACTGAGCGCACGTATCGCGGTCCCTAGCTATGAGGAGACGACAGCCGACAGAGAGCATATCGCGAATGAACTACATTTAAGCCTATCCATGGGTCTATGCAGCGCTCCGACAGCGCCGAGAGGTGTCTGCAGTGGCTCGGAGCTGGCTGACCTTAGCTTCAGCAGCAGGCTTCCATAGATCTTCATATGTCGAAGCCGTGGACAAGGAAACCGGATCTTCAGTCCACCAGCCTCTGAACGAAGAGTCAAGTTTGATGCATCGACCGTGTCTTCAAGCCATGTCCTCAAGTGCTTCGAAGATTTGCCTGGCCATGTAGCAGATCCAACGACATCCCACTAATAGCAATTAGACTTTTTATGAATTGAGGACAACGTCTTGGCTGTGCTGAGGACAGTGGCCAACATCGTCGCACCTGTCTTTCTGCCACATTTTTTGCCAGTTGGTCCTCAGACAGTGTCAAATATAGAGCCCATTAAATAATAAATAAAAGTCCTCATCCTCTTCTCTCTCATCTTACATAGATACTACAATCCGGACGATCCTCTCCGATACACAGCGCCCTCGAACACTTTTGGACGCATCCAAATTTTCGCTTTCTCTCAGTCCTATCCGATTTTGATTTTGACGATCAGCAACCAGAATCGAAATACGCAGCATACTTTCCAGCTATTGAGAGCACAGACGGACGGCCGATCCATCGAGCGATACTTACTCGCACTTCGCCCATCCTGGCTTCTTCAAAGCCTCCGTTTGCACGCTGTACACCTGTTACTACAACGAGAGGAAATCTTGCTCTCGAGAGATGCCGAGCAATGACACGCCTGTGGCACCAAGCAAGTTGTGTTATGCTAGGGCCACCTGCATTATGCTCACAGCTTTGGAGTGGATCGAGATCCTATATGCACAATCTGTCAGGAACCTGTGTACATCCCCGGCGAGGCGATGGAGGAGGAAAACACGATGCCTGTAAGGCAGACGGCAGAGGTTATCTCACCAGGGGAAGGCAAACTGCATTCTTCGGATGAGGATGCGATGGAAGTGGACACACCCCGCGATGAAACCATAATTAATACTTCACAAAGCTTCGGAACCGCGCCGACCACGACAGGCACCGATTCGGATGCATCTGTGGACGAGAGCGCTGCTCTCTCATCACCTATGCTGGACTCAACGCGACGACCGCGCTCTAACGAGCGACGTCGCTCGACCGAAGCCGCAGAGACGCTCAAGGGTAGTCGTACTTACGTGCCCAAGCCGGAACGTGCAGTGGTTCTTCATGACGACCACATGCTCGGACAACAATGTGCAGGCCTCTGGCTGTCTGATCACAACACCTGTCCAATCTGTAGGAAGACCCTCTTCCCAAAAAGGGACAATGAATCGCAGCTCATGCCAATCACGGAATCGGAGAACACTTTCGACAAGAACAGCAAGCTGTTCGTACGTTCTGTCCATGATCAAATCCGGAGTACCCCTGGCTCAGCACTCCATGTGAACATTATCCACAATAATTTACAGCTCTTGCGCCATCGCCAATTTAATGAGGACAACAGCTGTTGTCCAATTCAGCACACTAAGGATTTCGCGTGGACAGACCTCAAGAAGATGGACCAGCTCCAGGTGACCGACACTCACGGCATTATCGTTCATGTGTGGTGCTGGTTCGTTATGCGATTTTGCAATCGTAGCCCAGGGATCGTACATCACCCAGTTGCAACTTCGATCCTGATCGGGATGATCGAATATCTTCATCCCTATAATGGCCTTTATATCGATCCGCCGACGCTTTCGAACGCAATGTCGGAGCGGTTAATTGAGAGAGGGCTGGAGCAGAGTGTACAGAGATCACCCGCTTTTGAAGTGGCAATGCGGAGTTTTGTGGAGGATCTTACTTGGGCTGCTCGAGGATTTCTTCAGAGGTGGTTTGTTACTACGCCTCTTAGGGTACCATAGACAAATGGAATGGAAAAGTCTTTTCATTGTTGCGCTCTCTCACGGACTCCAGTTTATCATCGCAATTCTAATCAGTCAGTAGGATGATAGCCCAAGACCTCCGCGAGAGAGAAGCGTGCAACGCCCAACGCGGCTGGGGGATGACAGAAGATCAACGAGGCCGATGTGGAGGCCGCAGAGAAGAAGGCAGGCCGGTGACGGTGCCGTGTGGGCTTGAAGAGATGGCGCTTACGCAGTTGTGGGAAGAATGTAAAGAGTTCGCGTGGAGAGCCTTGCCTGTAGAGGATACTGCGGGCAGACGCCTTGGGATTATATTCTGGCAAAGTTGGATGTGAGCCTATGGACATGAAATCTCAGTCCTGGAGTTGGATATGATTGGACGTTCTCCAATGTCTCTTGACCCTTCGTTCCTCCTAATGCCCCAAGCGCTTTTGCTAGGTCCATACAAGTTGCAATCCTGAACTACCGAGTGTGAGCTCTTCCTCCGTCATCCAATACTGTAGATAGCGAAGCCAGCTTTCATCATGGTCCACTCCACGCTTTACTGTCCCCATCGCGCATCGAGCGCCACCAGAGCAGGACGGTGCTCGAGCAGCAGAGCCTCCACCCTTGACCATGGCAAATCTCGGAGTTCCACGGCCGTATTCATGAGATTGGCAACCATCAACGACCCAATGTCAACATTGACAGAGTCCGAAGCGGCAATCTTCGTAGGCTCTTCGACACCAACTCTGAGGTCCTTGCAATGCCAGCGACGTGCCCATGTCAGAAGGTTGCACCAATTAGGGATGTCAGGCGCGAAGTGTGTGTCAGAGATTTTCTCGGGGTTCAGCTTCATCCGCTCTGTCATGTTGTACCATTTCAAGATGGCGTCGCTGTTGAAAGCGTGGCATCTGAGCTTGAAGGTGTTCTCGTAGTAGTAGATGGGGATGACTTCTCCGCGGATCTGTTTGCAAGTGCCTACCAGGCCACTGCGATTGTAGCCGTCCTGCAATTTGTCAGCCCTTGTGCTACTTTGATGAAACTTTGTGCACACGGTTGCTTACTGGTCGGACTTGAATGGGCTGGGCCTCGAGGGCTGCATCACGGTAGATGCGGTTTCTCAGCTCCGCGGGCAGCTCGAGGAGGCGGCAGCGGTTCGTGTTGTTTGCCGCCATGTAGCGCGAGGGTCGCGATGTAGGCGCATTCGACGTGATGTTCGAGGTTGATGCAGTTGCAGACGCTGATGCAGAGCTCGCGAGGACGAGATGCAGGTGGAAGATAGAAGATCGCATGCAGGTGGGCGGACAAGTAGCGCACTAGCGTGGTCTTGGCAGTCACAGACTGCCCGTGCGTGAGTGAAGTGAGCTGTGAGCCAACACATGCAAACAGCGGAACTGAGCCGACGCACAACACTTTCCCATCCAACTTCGACAGGTGCTCGACATCTTCAAAACCACATCATCAACCTCTTCACAATCTGTCCGCGCGACTCACGCGCATCGCGACACTGCACGCCATCATGCTGTCCATTCGCCCCAAGTCCGCCGACTACGACTCGAACAAAGACTACTGGATGCTCGAGCACCGCGACGATCAAGAACCCGCGAGCCTTCGCATCACACTTCAGAAGCTTGCATACCGCGGTCGAAGCAAAGTCCCTGTCAAGCGCCTCGCCCACGCCGCATGTCGCGCCGAGCGCCGTCTTCTCTCCTACCACTCCTGGAAGACCCACGAGCTTCGCGACTTCTGCATCAACCGCGGCATTGACGTCGCCAACAAAGCCAGTTTCGACAAGCTTGTGCGAGCACTCGAGGATGCGGATGAAGTCGCGACATTCGAGAAGTTGATGGACCTGCCTGCTGAGATGCGATGCGAGATATTCGGATTCTACTTCGACTCGCTCATTGAGGACGGAGAGCCAGCTGGACTCGATACCCGCAAGATCCCACCACCGATTACGCAGGTTTCGAAGTAGATCCGTAAGGAGGCGCTGCCGCTGTTTGAGGATCGGTGTATGCCAAGCATCAGCGTCAAGAAAGATTTGAAGGAGGACATCGCCCCAGCGGCCCTCAAGTGCTTCAAGAACAAGCAGCCAGAGAAGGCAAAGACGCTCGCCCTCCATGCCATCGGTCGCAGCCCCTGGAACGACACCGTCCCCCGACGCCACTGGCTCATCAAGGTCGAGGACGGCGGGAAGGCGTACACCATCCAGACTCTCCACAAGCTCGCCGAGGGCCAAGAGTATCCATTCAACGATCTCGGATTCATGTCAGAGCTCGAGGATGACATGATAAAGAGTCTTCGTGAGATGCTGGATGGAGAAGTGCAGAAAGAGGAGGGTTTGATACTGTGTAAGCTGGACGAGCAGGGGCTTGCGCAGCGATGGGAGGACGTTCTTGGGAGTGCGCTCGTTATGATTTAGGCGGGACCGTTTGGTTGGTTTTGGGAAAGACAGATGGGTTGGCGAAGGACGCTATTCACGCTTGGTAGCTCATGGATCAGCAAAAGATGGAGCTAGTGTTGGGTGAAGTCCAGATCGGGTCCTGTACGTTATGCAAGTGCTCTCGACTAGTATTTTGCGTGCATTCTTCATTTGCGTTCGAGGGTTTGAGAAGTTAGGCGTGTCCAGATAATTTTCCCCTCAGGGTTGGTCGACGGGCGTTTTTGCTTTCCGTTTTCGCTGGACCTCCGGCCGTTATATGACTGCCAGGGACCCTCCCATGCGGATTTCATGCCCCCCTAGGCCGAGCACAAGTATGGGTGGGGCGCTAAGTTCACACGCCATGTCTGCGGTCATCGTCGGCTTGAAGCCTCATCATTCGTAATAGTCATTACTGTACGTACCCATTTGAGCTTGCGTAGCCACCCACTCTTCCGAAGCCAAATCTCTATCCTTCCTCTTCGCAACTGCCTTCGCATCTTTGTGCCAGTCGCAGGCCCACTGACACGGAGGCGCGTCATTCTCGCCAAAGTACTGCGCAATTGCTTTGTGCCTGCAAGTGCTAGTGTCCTCGCAGTACCGTATGAGAGCCTGTAAACTCTTACCGCGGTTGACTCCCGCGTCTGCATTTCCCTTGCCTGCGTATTTCTGAATCTCCCGAGACATCATTTGTCCGGCCCTGTCACGATCTTCGCGGCTGTAATACATGATGCAGATTGAAGCTTTGCCATCTCGACCAGCTCGACCAGCTTCTTGATAGTAGCCTTCGAATGACTTTGGGATCTGCCAGTGAACCACAAATCGAACATTGTCCTTGTCAATGCCCATACCGAAGGCAGTAGTCGCGACGATGACATCGAATCCTTCCTTGTTCTTCACCCAACCATCAAGGTTCTCGTCTTTCTGCTCCACTGTGAGTCCAGCATGGTACGGCTTAGCGCCTATGCCATCTTCCCGCAAACGGGCTGCGAGTGCCTCCGTGTCCTTTCGGTACCAGGTGTAGATAATGCCCGGAACATTTGTCGCTCGCTCATTTCGTTGGCTGAGTTCCTGTGATCGAGCCGCATTATTAGCGCGGCGTGCGTGAGATGCTCGTAGCCAGGCAAGCAAATTGTCGTAGTGGTCTTCATCGTCTCGGGTGTAGCGGACTTCAAAATGCAAGTTCGGCCGACTGGTGGTCATGGTGAAACTCCTCAATTTGCTCTCATCCAGGCCCAGGGTACCAATGACATCCGAACGCACTCGGTCTGTCGCTGTCGCCGTGCAGCATATCATCGGAATGTCTGGAAATTCTCGCTTGAACCAGCTGAGCTCTTTGAAGCTTGGTCGGAAGTCGTGTCCCCATTCGGAGATACAATGTGCCTCGTCCACGGCGATTCTGGCCAACTCTCGTTGCTCGTAGACAGTGCGGAGGCTGTTCCGGAAGTGGTCAAGTTGGCAATACTCGGGCGTCACATAAAGAAGCCTGGTGAGAGGATGACCGCTCTTGAGGTCCGCGATGATTGCATTCTTGGCCGACGGAGGAGTCGTGCTGTTGATAGTCTCGACTTTGATGTTCGCTGCTCTCAGACCAGCCATCTGGTTATTCATGAGAGCAAGAAGGGGCGAGATGACAATGGTGATCCCGAAGTCCACGACAGCTGGCAGTTGGAAGCACAAGCTCTTGCCGAAGCCCGTCGCTGCCTGTAGGAAGACATCGTGGCCTTCAAGTGCGGCTATTACGACCTCGCGTTGAACTGGTCTGAAAGAGTATGAGCAATGAAATGGACATCATGAACAGCTTGTCCTACCTGAAGCTGTCTCTGCCAAAGACCTTTCGGAGAGTGAAGTCGATGTCGACTTTCTGACCGAGCTGCTTCCTCGGCAGGCCAGGCATGCTGCCGTCTGCTCGCTCACTCCAGTAAGGATCCCGTCTTCCGTATGGCCGCACGATCCTGGTCCTCGAAACGGATCATGGCTTCGGGTGCAGGAGACTGGGCTTGAAGTGAGCGGAAAGCTTTTGAAGAGGATGGCAGAGCAAAGGTCGGAACGGAGAAGGACGGAGTTCAAGATCTGATGTCGGCAATCACGTGTGCACGGTCCAGCGCGATGAACAGGGGTCTGAACTCAAAGATCTGGCGCGACCTCACCTCAATCTTCACCACAACAGCTCTTGCTCCACGATACCCACGCAGATGCACGAACTACATTATATTTGAAGCGTATGGACACAATTCCTCCGGCCAATACTCTACAGCTGATCGGTCGTCTTTGCTCTTGCGGGAGCAGCAAAGCACACCTTAACAGGACCTCCAAGTGCTGGCACCTTTGTCATCCGGATGCCAGGCCAGAGTACCAACTGCAGCCTCTGTTCGAAGCCAGTGTTTCCATGAGCCGGCAATACCGCTTCGCCATCTATGAGGGTGCCAGACTCCGGCCAGGTATAATCGAACTGGTGCTCATGATACGATTCGATCTTCCCTTTGAAGACAAGAGCTGTCTTGTATAGATGGGCAAGGCTCGTGACCCAATCTGGATTCGTACCTGGCGCATTCTCGGGTCTGCCTTCCGCTGGACGCTGCTTACGCCGAAAAAGCGCTAGATGCGGCGCGATGGTCATCGCAAAACGAGCGGCAAGCCTTCGAGCATGCCCTGCCACTTCCGTGTCCTGGAAATGGGGATCATCCATCATCTTGAAAGTACTCTGCTTCAGGAACTCGTCCAGCTGGTATCCTCTGTCATCCATGGCTTCCTCATAGTACTTCAGTCGAATTCCGACAGCCGACTTGATCTGGTTCTGAAGATCCCAAGGCTGCTCCGACTGGAACACTACCTGGAGAACATCAGCAGCAACTAAGCTGGCCGCCAGGTCTTTTGCGCCTAGTCTCCAAGGCTTCTCTTGGTTGCACCGCTCCATCAGAGTCGTAGCCCACTGCTTGCCGCCAAGAGCCTTATGGTACAAAGCCTCAAGCTCGAGATCCGGATCCTTGACGAACTCTGCACACACAGTGAAATCGAGATTATTGGACGCGCAATAGTCGACGAGAAAATTGCCGGCCTCGACGTACATGCTGTTCATCGCGTCTTTGAGGCCGGCCAGAGCTTCGTTCTGCAGTCTTTGGGTCTTGCTCATACGGTTGTTGCGCGCCTCTGGAATTTCCGGAGGGTATAGATCCCTGGTCGCACGATCGCTTTGGGCGCGATTCGTGACCAGTCGCTCTGCGTGCTGCTCTCTGATGTTCTTCAGCGGTGCTTTGATGCGGCCCTCTTGGATGTCCCCAATCTCAGGCACTCGCGGGCCTCGTCGTATCTGTTGCTGCAGTGTCTCCTCATCGCCATCGTCACTCTCGGGTATTTCAGCGCCGCCGCCAACATTCGCGTCGCTGGTCAACGCAAAATTCTCAACCTCATCATTTGGTTCTGACACATTCGCAGTCTCTCGTTGACCCTGCTGCATTCCTGCACACACCGTGGTGCCTTTTGCTCGTCTGGAAAACGCCTCGTCCTTTTCGCCCCCCACCGCTTGTCTGCTCTGACCGTTGTTCTGCGGAATGTGTTCTTGATCGTGTCCGGTCAAATGCATGATCGAGGGCATAGGTGCCTGAGTGGACGTTGCGATGTCGGCGTTGTCAGTCATAATTGGGTCCCGCTCGCTAGACGGTCTCTTCTCATGACTCGTCTCTGGCATATTGCCCGGGTCTCGCAGTCTCTCTTGACCACCTGCACTCCCCGTGTTCATCGCGGAACCGATCTTGATTGTCATGCGCTTTGGAGAAGGCTGGAGGGCTCCATCCAGGTGTGCTGCGGAACGATTGCGCTTTGCGCCAGCTCCTGGGCCTGAAGAGAGATCACCGGCGCCGACAATCGCCAGCTGTTCGCGCCCGAGGGCTTGCCCACCACTGTGATGGGTGGTTGAGTGGCTAGTGGCGGCAACTACGGCGGCTTCTGGCAGCAATCCAATGGTGCTCAGATGCTTTTCCTTGAACATGCTGGAGCCGAGTCTCCAGAACTCTCCAATCTGAGTACCCGTCTTCTTGTTTCGAGTCTGGTTTTCTAGATGCTGACGCAATGTGGCAGGCGTATGTTGAACTTGGGAAGTGTGTGTCGTCTTCTGAAGGTTGTTGTCCCGGATAACCTCAGCAAGAAGTGCATCTTGAGCAGCACGATCAAGCAGGCTGCCGATTTTGGCATCTACCGCGCTATACAGTTCTCGAGAGCTCTTGCGACTCGACTCGTAGACTTCAGCCTGACTGAATACCGCCATGCCGGGTTGAGAATTGTACTGCAAGCTTGCAACGAAAACTTCGAGGTTTGCGGAGGAAGATAGCGTGAGGATGTGGGAGTGGAAGGCCAGCTCGTATTTCGATTACTACCGTGAGACAACTATCGGTCACGCGTGCGACAAAGTGGCTTTGTCCATGAAGACAACCTCTGCTTGATGCAAGCGCTGATGCGTTTGTTCCGGCGAATGCGCTTACTGTGGACGCGGCCTAGTGCTTTCCATCAATGAGTGAAGCAGACTCCGCTGTTGTCTGGCCAGCCGTCACATGCAACACACTAGCGGCTTTGGCGCGTCGGGCGTTGAAATCGCAGCTCCCACGCTCTCCAAGTTCTTCCTCAAAGTCACCTCGACACCTTCTCTGCAATCTGCCACCAACACTACTCACTCGATACCTTCGTCGCCAACATCTCCCTCCTCCATACTCGCGCACCGCTTTGGACTCTTGCCTGGAAACATGGCGGGCCCCTCGCAGCCATCTGCTACGAAGAACGCCTTTGTCGACTCGGTCTCCGCGAGAACGAGACGAAAGGGCGCCTCTCCGGAGAAGCCGCATGAGCAGCGACCAAAGGCCTCGAGACAACCAGCTGAAGCCAAAGACTTCGTGATCGAATTGGGCATCGACTTTGGCATCTCGGGCGTCAAGGTTACGCATCGAGTGCTTCGACGCGGCGACGGCACCATGCGAAAAGCTCAGTCCATGCTCTTCATGAACAATACGAAAGACACCATACCTACGTACATCGCTTGCCAGGATGTTGTCTTCTACTGTGGATTCGACGTCGAGGAGCACCTCAAGAGAGCTCGAATGCCTGAGCTCAAGCACTCTAAGATCATCGACAATTTCAAGCTTCTTCTCTACGAGCCATTCATGAAAGAACACGCCAAAACCGCCGACCAAGCACTTCGCCGCGAGAAACTGGATAGAAAGAGTCCCGAGAAGTTTTTGCGTGAATTCTTCAACTACCTGATCCCGGTTCTTCAAGAGCGACTCTGCGAAATCTATGCAGGGTACTTCGAATCCGCCGTGCTGCTTGCCATCGAACTCCGGGCTCGACTCTCCACTCCAGTGTTGTGGTCGCCGGAGGCCCGTCGCATGATGACCGAAGCTGCACGAGAAGCTGGCGTGCACTTTGCAAATACCGTCTCTGAGCCGATGGCGGCCGTTGCGCAGTGGCTCGAGGATCAGGAAGCAAATGGTCATTTGCCACCTCACCTAAATGTTGGCGACAAGCTCATCGAAGTCGACTGCGGTTGCGGTACTGTCGATGTCGCCGAGCTTTCGCTCAAGGATCCGCTCTCCCCCAACGCTCGCTTTGTCGCTGTCCAGCAAGTCTGCGGGCCGCTGGCGGGCTCCTTCAGAGTCAACGAGTATCTTCTCGACCTGGCCAATAAAGAGTTGAACATCGGGGAGACGGCCAAGAGTTTCGGTGTTGAGCCCAGCAACATCTTCTGGCAGCTGAATGAAGGCATCGAGGAATGGAAGAAGAAGTATCGTGACCTACCCCCTAATGGCAAACCCATCAGCATCTCAGGGGCTCGGGATGGGCAGGTAGTCTACTTCAACATCACAAAGTAGGTATTGCAGTTCGTGTCATCTGTGCTATTACTAACGCGAATAAGGGAGCGTATCGAAGCCGCGCACGAGAAGTCTCTACGACTGATCAAAAGCATGATCGACGAGATTTGCGACAAAGGAATGCCAAAGGCCATGTTGGTCACTGGAGGCTTTTCGCAAAGCGAGGTGCTCATGAATTTCTTGCGAAACACGTACGGACAGAAAGTCAACGTACTGACTTCGGACAAGATCAAGTATGTCTTTCCATATCACTGACCGCAAGCGTGCTTCTTGCTGACTTCTTTCTAGCTCGTTCTTAGTCGCAGAGGGGATCTTGTCGAGACGATACGCCCTTATTGACACCCAGAAGCTTCCGTCTCGGTTCGGGTACAGCCTTCTCGGTGACGAGACTGCTAATCCCGACCTCCACCCAGACTGCTACAAGAGGGTGGGCGAAGAGATGATCGAAATCAAGAAGCGCGTCATGCCTAGCCGCTACGACAGCAACTTCAATATCGTCATCGATCGCCAAACCATCGTCTCGCAGATCGGCACTGGCACATCTGGCCTTATCAAGAAGACCATTCCGCGTGAATATCCCGTCGACCCAAACGACCCCTTCCTCGAGGATCAATTCGTCTACACCGACCGCCACTTCGATGACCACGAGGGCGCGCTCATCCTCACCCACAACGCTGCCAAGAAGGATAATCCCTACCGTGAGGGAGTCCGCTATTGGGGATCGGTCAAGGCCGAGCTCTCAAAGGACGAGCTGAAGGGCTGCAAGCGTGTCCGTGTGCGTGGAGCCAAGACCTTCGTCTGGGTGGAAGCTCAGCTCAACTTTAAGTACACGGACGAGAACAACATCGAGATCACCTACGACGTCACTGCTGGTGACAACAAGTTTTCCAAATCCGGCGAGCTCTGGAATGCCAAGTACTCGGAATTCGCTGAGGATGTGGAGGGCGATCGCATGGTTGACTCTAATGAGGAGGAGGAGGAGGATGTTGCAGACCGACATGATCCTGACGCCTGTGGCAGCGAGGTCGATGGTGACTTCGAGATGACAGACGTGGAGAACTAGATCCTCACTTGGCTGTGAGTGACTCTACCACACGGCTGCTGGCTTTTTGCTTTGCGACACTAGATCTCTTCGGTGCAACAAACGACTGAACGCCTGAAGTCGCTGCTGGCCTAATACCAACTAGCTTGACTCGGCAAATTGACTGAAGCAACTGGAAGAGGCTGGCGGACTGTTTTGAGATTTCACTTTACGACACTTCATCTGTTCGGCGCAACAAGCAACCAAGCGTCTGAAGTCGCTGCTGGCCAACGCCAGCTAGCTTGACTCGGCGAGATGCATTGAGCGATCTGGAAAGGACTGGCGAACCGCTTTGTGATTGTGTTTTTACGATAGCCCTTTGTGTACGGCGTTCTGATTGACTAAGGGCTTGATGTCGAGGCTGATCATACGTCAGCGTTCCCGACTGGGCGAAACGTTCTGCCTCTGTGGAAGTGGAATTGAGCTGCATTGTATGGAATACATTGAATGGGGAATTGGTTCGCTCATCGTGTCATTTTTCTAAAAGATCTTCAAGCACCCCATAATCCAATCCTCATCTCCTGTACCGTTCCCACTTCCTCCAAAACTCTCCCATCCTTCCCCCGTTCCTCAAAAGTCCATCGACGCCAGACCTTTTTTCGCGCCGTGTCCAAGCAAAAACTTCACCGTTCTCCGGGAAGTTCTGGCAAATCATCATCCGTCTCCAGCTCTCGTTGGCAGAGTGTCGGGAGTAGAAGAAGGGAAGGTCGAGAAATATCGTGTCCCGTTTATAGTTCCAGGACTCGTTCCGCAGGTGAAAGCGAATGGAGTCCGGAAACTTGCCGTGGATGTACTGGTTGAAGTCGGGCCACTCCTTCAGAGGAACTAGCAAGAGCGGGTTGAAGGTCAACGGAGCATCAGAGTCGCCAGCTGGTTTTGGGGAGGGCTTGAACCACAACTTTTGCTGCAGCTTCATCGATCGATTGGTAACGTGCTGGAAAGTCTTGTTGACTTGTTGAGCGCGAAGCGCGGTCGACATGCTCGTATGAAGTAAGATGTTCTCGAGGAGTTCGTATGTCTCGAAGACTCTTTGGACGGCTTCGCTTGGTTCCTTCTCCGTGGGTTCTGGCGACGATACTGATGTTGGTGGTGTGCTGTCTCCTTCCACTCCCTCGCTTCCAGCCTCGCTATCTTCCTTCTTATGCTCCATCCCACCCAACCACATCGCCTGCCTTCTCTCCGGACTCCTAGGCACGCGCTTCATCTCTCCCAGCGCTTTCCGAACCTGATCAGAATCCTTCAGATTGATCTGAAGTACTTTTCTCGCAGCAAGTTGCTTCTCGCACTTCGGCATATGGTATTCAACAAGATCCGAGATAGTACAACTGAAAAGGCCGCAACCAGGACAGCGATAAAGTAGATGATCCGTTTCGGCGGCTGCAATATGTCGTTCGATTAAAGCAGGATCGTTATCGGTGAGGCTGCATATGGTGCATGTGCTGCAATTCGTGAAAGATGGCTCGTCGTCCAAGATGGTGCTGATGGATGGTAGGCTGTCTGTTGGCGGCGTGGAGGTAGCGGATCCTTGAGGCGGGTCGCGAGGATGGGGCTCGGTAGATGTGGTGAGATGTGTTGCTGCCGCTGAGTTGCTGCTGTGGTATGTCAGTCGAGGGCGCTGTGTAGAGTCTCCAGGCCGGTATGTGGTACTTACGCCGTGAGGTCTCGCTGATAGATCTGGATGTCTTTTGGTTGCATGGTATGAAGAGGCATATTGTCGACGAACGCTAAAGGGTCAGGCAGAGGCAGATGGCGGTAGAATGAGTGTGTCGATGTTCGCTGGTTGTTGATATGGTGTTGCGGTGGTGTTGTTCGCGGTCGCGGTCAATTATATGGATGTGGAGGTGGTGCGAACCTATTGTTCAATCAGTGCAGCAATTCACAGTAGGGACCCAACAATAAGGACCCTGAGTACGAACGTGAAGCATGTGCTTTAGAGTGAGACAATAGCAGAATCTCTGTAGCACAATGTCAATAGACAATACGTATCTTGCCTCGCTGCAAACGCCATGCTCAGTTGAGCCGCCAGAAGAGCACTAAGCCTGTAACGCCGCTCCAGACTGACGCTGGAGTATGCAACGCCTCATGGATATACAAAAACAAGCATTCTGTACAGTTCGCCCCCTTTTCCAGTCTCCAGCGCGTGGTCTATCCAAGTACGACGGCCAAAATCACAACAGCCAACACGATGGCCAGGATGATCAACAGGCAGCATGCCTTCCCTCTTGCGCTCTTTTGGTGCCTCGACGCAGTCCTCAATTGTTGATCCGCATTTCTCGTATCGTCTCTTGTCGTCATCACGTTCTCGCTGATGATATCCAATGTCTGTCCCTGATCATGCACCATGGTCGCGACATCTCGGAAGAGCTCGTTCAGTTCGGATACCGAGGATTCGATGTTTCGGATCTCAGACTCTCGCTCGATGATGAGAGATTCTTGGAAATCGACCTCGCTTTGGTCCGCCAATCTCAGCTGTTCTTGTTGCTGCAATTGTTGTCCGCCTTGCTGTGTGCCACCCGGAGATGTTGGCCCGGCCTCATCGAGCGCTGCCTTGGCTGCCGTTGCGGAGGCGCGTTGCTTCTCCAACGCCTGCTTTTGTAGAGATTGGAATTCAGTCAAGCTCGCCCTGAACTCCGTCCCTAGCTTTCCTGCTGTGTATTTCTGCGAAGGCCCAAGATCATGCCACGCCTGCACCTTCTTCAATCCCTCGCCCACCTCTTTGAAGCCATCTCCTGTTTCTGAGAGAAGATCTTGTACGCGCTCACGAACGCGATCTGTTTCTCTTCGCGTGCCAAGAAGTGCGACCTGGTTTGACAGGCGGGAGATGTTCGATGTGAGGGAGAAGAGCTTATCGCTGAGTTGGGTCGTGTATCGCTGGAACTCGGGATCGTCGGCGTATTGTGGGTCGTCGTTGCGCCGCCATGTGGTCGGCTGGGACTCGAGGTTGGAAGAGTCGTTGAAGGACATCTCGTCTGTGTGTGGCAGGTCCAAGATGCGAATGTCGAGGTGGAAGTATAGAAACAGATGCCTGCTGCTCCGATGAAGTCGCAAAGCGCGGACCAGCCACATGACGAAGCGTTTCGGTTCCTGCCGATCCTTGCCCTCTGCTTAGTCACGCCTTGCATGGATGTTTGGCTTCACGTCCGGAAAGCGCGTTGCACGAGCAACAATTTTGGGAGGCTGCGACTTCAGCGACCTCGACATTGAAAACAGCCTTCTGAATCTTGCATTCTCTGTCGCTCCTTCTGCAGCTTCCACCGCCATGCGCACATGACGAACGACGGGAGTCCACCCGAATAGCGACGATCCTTTTCCTACACCTCTGAAGATGGCGTTGACCCAAACAGTGGCTTCGGCGTCGACTGCCAACATCTTCGCCGCCCCTCGCACACATATGGGAGCTGCACCACCACCGAGACCGACTCCACAAGAGCGCATCAAAGCATACAGAGACTTCCTCACACCCGCCCTTCATCGCCGATTCGTCAAAGCCGCGGGGCTCGTCCTCTTCTTTTGCTTAGCCGAGTCTTGGCTACTCTCAAACTCGAGGCACTTCATATGGTCATGGTTTCCAATCGGGCCGGCAGGAGCCAGAGCGCTGCTGCTCTTCATACCATGTCTGGCAGTCTTCATTGTCAGGCTGGCCAACATCCACATTGGCGAGAGAACGGCTGCGAGCTCGGCCGGGATGGTATGGAAGCAGATTGCAGGAGCTAAGGGGATCGCGGGCACATTACACACCATGGGCTGGTACATGATCAGCGCCTTCTTCTTTGGCGAGGTGTACATTTGGTCCAGCAGTGATAAAGATGAGCTGAACATGGTCGATCCGGGCAGGACGTATGAGAGACCACGACTAAACGAGAACCCGATTGCCATGAGATGCACGTTTCTGACATTGGCCGTCATTCAGAGTGTGCTGCACTTGGTCCGAGACTACGACCAGGTGGACATTGCGCCGAAGGAGAGAGACGAGACCCAGAAGCCGAGGTGGATGACTATTCTCTTCGGTCCTTCGCCCAACATTTTGGACAGATTGCCAACATCAATTCGAGTGCTTGCAGAGCAATCCGGGGCGATAAGCCACAAGTCATTCAACCTTTCCATCGGCACTGTCTTCATTGCCTCGCCCTCCGTCTACTATTTTGGCCTACGAAAACCGGTCTGGAGCGCGACATACTTCTTCGCCAAGATCTTCTTTCACAACTTGCCTGCCTACGCTCCTCCGACTGGAGTGATGCACATTCAGAAGCTATTCTTGCAGATGTTCGTGGCATGTTTCATGCTGGTCTTCCTTTGGGAGGCCTCGAACACAGTATTTGGAATCTTCGTCGCACAGCCACCAGTGAAGAAGGGCAAGCCTCTGACCAGCGAGATCAAGGATGGCAGAGGAGTTGTCTTGGCTCGGAGCAAAGACCCGAATGGCAGCTTACTTACAGGCTTGAAGAGCAAGAAAGAGGTACCAAGAAACTTTGCTTTCTGGGAGCTATACATCATCTGCACGAAATTCGATAGGCGAAGGAAGACGATCTATACCGAGGTGGAGCGGAAAGACGGCAGTACCTGGTCGCAAGTGTGCAAATTCTGTCTAGAGGAGGTGAAGAGTATCACTCAACGCATCAAGGATTTCACAGAACCTCTGGACTACAAGAAAAAGCAGCAAGAAGCGGAGCAACTGAAGAAGTATCAGGAGTACCACATGGCATTGGCAGAGGAAGACACCGGTCTGAAGAGGATAGCAGATCAGGGCGTAATCATTGATGGCGATGTCTACCAAAGACGAAAACCAGATTTCGCCAACACGATTAGTGGACTGGCACGGTCGGTTGGATCGCATCCTGGCGCCGAAAACCCCGTCCTACCTCACGCGCGCAAGGCCATTCGAGACGTTGCGAGCCGTCTGCCAGAGGACCAGAAGCGATTGTTCGACCCTAGGTATGTCGAGGACCGAGCTACTGGTTACTTCGCGGAGCTGCTCAAATCACCTCTTGGGCAGCCTTTCCGCCAGACCTTCGCTAGGAGAGCCGTTACAACCATCTTCGGCACACCTAACAGCAAAAAGGCGGCCATAATCCACGCCGTGAAGTCACTGACTACCCTGGCCGTATCCTCACTGAAGGAAGACGACTACGGCCAGGTCCAGAAAGACGTCGCGAACATCATCCGCACCTTCACAGAGGTCATCAAGGCGATTGAGAAGTACATCAGGGCAATGAAGCCACACAAGACGGACGTCGAGTTCATGGAGGGTAGAGATCGGAGTGTCGCAGAGGTGGAAGAGCTTTTGACCATACTGAAGGAGAGCTTGGAAGCTATCGTGCTTGTCTTTGGCGAGTATGCTGACAATCTCGGTATCTCTAAGAAGGAGCTACGAGAGGCGAGAGAAGCTAGTGCGAGGCCGGTGGTGGATCCTGCTGCGGGTGTGGTAGGTGGGCCGGAGATGGCGCAGGCGAGATGAGTCTGAATTGAGAGGCTGAAGTACGTATGATACCAAACGAGAAACTTGAATGTGATGAGCTCGTACACCTCGCATCCTTGGCGCTTCATCTGTCTATCGATCTTCACGTCGGAGGCGGTGGTCTTTCTACGATCTACCGAGAGCATGTTTTCACCTCACTCATCCCTTCCGCCCACTTCATTGCCGGCCCATCATCCTCTTCACAATCGCGACCAACACCCCCAAAGCCAACACCGCCCGAACCAATAAACCCACACCGTCAAGCCATACTGCTCCCATAACGAGTACAAACATCGGTCTCAGATGAATCGTCAACCAAGTCGTTCGAACGACCCAGCCCCAATGCTCCAGGTCTAAGAGCATGGCTGCTCGTCTGAGGGTGAGTGCCGGCTCTGGTCTGATTCTCAAGTCGAAAGCTCGTGGTGTTGGACAACGGGAGAGTTGGATGAGAGGAGGGTTGGGAGTGGTTGTTTGTGTTGCTGTTTCGGTCTGGCGCGGTGGGAGGATGGTGTTGGATGCGGTGTCGGAGGAATTATGGGGGAGGGGTGTGGCATTCTGTGAGGCCATGGAGTTGGAGTCGCTGGCATGCTGATCGTTGGAGGTGTCAGTGTTGGGTGCGATGTCGTCGTCGAAACTGTTGTCTTCAGCATCGCTGGTGGGGAAGGGTAGGTTGCGGAGGTAGTTTGGAAGATCGGGATGTTCGTCGAAAGGATCGAATTCGTTTTGTTGTCGTTGGATGATTTCTTCTTCTGATTCTCCTCCTTCTGGTCTTGGACTTTTTGTGGCTTGCTCTGCGACGGCATCTTCAGTTCTGTCAGTACCGTGCTCTCGGGAGGAAGGCATTGTTCGCGACTCGAGTTAAGTGTTGAATGTACGAGGAGGTGAGAGGAGTGGACAATTTCGAAGAGAGAAGGGATATGGGAAATGGTGCGATATTCACTGCGATGATTCGCGACAGCTCTTTCTCGTATCCGCTATGGTCACCGCTGGACTGCAGTTGAGTTCCATCAGCGTTTCCATGCTACCCTTCTCGAAGAATGTCATCGCACCCGCCTCTTGACGCACAAGCAATTTCAATAATCAACCATCAAATACTCCGCCTTCTCCTCTCCTCTCCCTTACCATATTCATCAAGCGCCTGGCTCATCCCATCGATGCCCGCTCCCAACCAATTCAGTACACCCTGATTATCCTCATGCTGGATCAATTGTAGCGCCTCTCTCAGCTCATTCAAGTCGTGTTCAACGTTTACATCACGCTGGCCTGAAGGAGAGGTCTTGATTCGAACAAAAGAGACAGGTATAAGGTCTTCGTAGCCGCCGTAGTCAGAATCGTCGCCATAGTCGCTGTCGGAGTAGAATAGACCAGAAATGTCTTCGTCAGGGTCTGGGCCGTCGTAGCGGGTACGGTCTTCGAGAGAATCAGCAAAGCGGTCTTGAGCCATCCATTTTTCGAGTCTGCTGCGATGGAGGGCGCGGGTCTGGCGTTTCTTCTCGCGTTTTTGGTCCAGAAAGTCGAGAAGATCGCGGTTCGACTCGCGTGTCTCCGCACGCTCTCGCTTGAGTTCCGTGTCGTCGTCGCTCTGATCTGCGATGTTGATAGCGGAGCTAGTTAAGAGCGCAGGAAGGATCATGCTGGGCTTATGCGTCTCTGGTTTTGAAGCTGGCAAGTAGAGATGACGCTTGAACATTCTCCACACACTGATAGGTCCTGTTTGAGGAATGTCGCTTTGGCCGCTCCTGCCATTCCCTTCATTTGAGTCCGTCTCATTCGGGGTCTGCTGGTCCTTATTCTGGTAGCCTTGCTCCGCACTGATCGGCGTGCGAGTCGCTCTTTTCGCGCGTGAGAAGGCCTCCGTTGGGGAGTCTTGCGGTCGCTGAGGTGCCCTTAGCACACTCGAGGCGACCGTCACTTTTGGATAGCTTTTGTACACAATTTGCGAGCTGTGGTTAGCCATGTCGAGTTGCTTTGTAGAAGACTGTGCCTTCTGTTCAGATTGTCGGCGAGTGTAGGAACGAGGTTCTCTTCATCCAAGATAAATAAACGGCCGCCGCAAGCCCAGGCAGTGACGAGAGCGTGACAGCTGTCTCGAGCATTGTCGCAGTCTTTCAAATTGCCCAGAAGGCCGAAGACAGGTTTGGTCTCAGAAATCTTCACTATTAGGCTTGGTAGGAAAGAGAAAGACGTGCGGACAGGACGAGCTCAAGAGACAATTGTGTGACTCACTCAAGAACGTCCCATCGTGGTCCAGTTGGATGGCGTTCAATCAAAGCTAATCTCTTCGACACCACTGGCATGGTCCCTTCGCGCCTGGGGAGAGACATCCGAAACATTAGACAACCATGCAGCGGAGTAGCAAGTCGCAGAGCGGGCGACCGTACGATGCCGAGCGGTCACCATGGGCATGGAAGCCGATTCGAAGGTGGCGATTGTCGCATGGGATAGAGAGAGCATTTGGTGGCCGAGAATTTTGTCCGGCGAGATATAGATATACGGCGCGTCTACCGCTGGTCTTGCTGGTTCTTGGCTCGTTTGCGATCTTCGAACGCCAGCACGCTCTCTTTCACACCCCATCCGTCCTTTAGCAGCTCACCGATGTCTTCCAGTTCCAGGCCGGCAGTTTCCGGATAGTAAAGCCAGATAGTAAACCAACCACAGAAGCAAATGATCGCGTAGAGCGCGAACGTCGAGCTTGGTCCCAAGAATGTCATCATTGGTAAGAACGTCATCCCGATCACGAAGTTGCTGCTCCAATTCGTGGCAGTTGCCAAGCCAGATCCCAGTGACCGGACACGCAGAGGAAACAATTCGGATTGCTGCCACGGCACGCATCCGAGACCCACGGCATACGCTGCCACGTACTTGATCATACTGACTAGCAGAATGACTGGCCATACGCCACCTGACTTTATGCTGTCGATGCTGGAAACTTCAGACTCGCTTGAGTGGATAAACAGGAAGGCGACCGCACAAAGCAGGAGCCCAGTGAACATGAGTGGGATCGAGCGGAGGAGGATCAGACGTCGACCGATGGTGTCGATGTAGGCGAAGGCGACGCAGGTGAAGACGAAGTTTGTCAACGCGATCGAAAGCGATGTCGCAATTGGCGAGGTGAAGCCGACTAGGGCGAAGATCGTAGCAGAAAAGTACATCAAAGAGTTCTGTGCCATTGTCAGCATGTAATGCGGTGCTCGTGAACTAGAGATCACTTACGAAGCCACACAGCTGCTGCAGGCCTTGTAGCATGCATGCAATGATCAAAGCTCTTCTGTTTCCAGGAACGCCAACGAGCTCCTTTAAAGCGGATCGGAAGCCATTACCGTCATCACTAATGCCCTCGCCAAGTCTCACTTTGTCTTCGGCCTGAATCTCGGACTGGATACCAGCAAGCACATTACGCACGACTTGATCACGATCGTCTTCTGAGAGCACAGCATAGACATCCTTGAGCACGGCTCGAGCTCTCTCATCTTTGCCAGTCTGCAAGAGCCACCTTGGAGTCTCGGGCATCTTGGCAAGGAGGAGAAGTTGCAGGACAGCCGGAACCGCGCCCACGCCTACCATCCATCTCCAGCCGTGCCGCTGCCAGGCGAATGCCCAGCCGATCAGGTAAGCCACGACCTGGCCACCCGTGATGAAGAGAGATTGCACTGTGACAAGCCTCCCTCGTAGCTCTGCTGGTGCAAGCTCGGTAATGTAGAGAGGCACGGCGCCAGATGCCACACCGACTGCGGCTCCAACGAGTGCACGACCGAGCACCATCACCCAGACATAGCTTGCAATGGCTTGGACGATAGCGCCAATCGCGAAGAGTAAAGCTGGAAAGAAGATGACAGATTTTCTACCATATCGATCTGCTAGAGGACCAGTCGTGGGTGCGAATATGAGTGCCAGAAGCGACGTGATGGCCGTGATGATGCTCTTGTCCGTAGTCGTCAGCTCGCGTTCGGAAAGGTCGGAACCGATTGAGATCAGCGTAGACGAGATGACTCCAGTGTCGAATCCGAAGAGTAGACCGGAGATACCAGCAGACAGAGTCAGGAAACGTACTACTGGGCCAGCTTTCCAAATCGACATATGAATTGAAGGTCCCGTCTCCGCTTCATCTTGAGGATCAGGTTGGTCCGCTATGAGCGGCTGGTTGGCATCGACCTCGGCATCTTCCCGCCGCATTTCGTCGAGCTCGATGTTCTCGTCCAGGTTTCCAGGCTAGATTGATCGTGAAGGTGTTTGGTAGTGAGAGAACACGGATGGAATGGACATGTTTCATGGCAAGTCTTAGCGTCCCGGCTTCCGTATGACCAAATGCCAAGAAATAGTCCGGTCAATCGTGGAAGAGACCATGAGGGCTTTCGAGGTAGGCTTCTGGAATTGAGACATCTTATCGCCCTCCTAGCCAATTCTAAGAGACCTTCACGTGCAAAATCGTCAGTGAAGTGATTGAATTGAGAGTGGAGTCGCGCCTGTCGTGCAACGTGAAGTCGGTCTCGTGGCAAAGGCAAGTGCAGCCGAGCATATCATCCGAGCTGCCATTGGACCGCTGCCAAACCACCAGCGACCTCAACCTCGAACACCTTCGTCGCCGGGAAACAAGCACATCACCACAATGGCGACGGCAGGCGCAAAGGGCGCCCTCAGTAAGGCTGCGAAGGCCACACAGCTTGGCGTACGATAATCCGCGCGGCAATGCGGAAGCGGCATACTGACAGCGGCAACAGAAATACACAGTCCAGCCCACAGGCTTCTGGGGCCGAGTACACAAGTTCTTCGCCCTCGATGCAGGCCGATCAAGCGGTGTTCCTCTCAACCCACAATTTCGAAACCCTCCGCCCGGCGCGAACGACCCACGAGACTACGAAGACCCCGTAACAATCCCAGCCGGAGACCTCGCAGAGAACCCCTACTGGAAGCGCGATGTGCGGAGGTCATATCCTAAGCTGTCAACCGTGACGCAGACGGACGTTGTGGGACTTTTGACTGTCGGATCTGCGGCGGCGCCGAATGAGGAAGTGCTCAAGATTGGAGATGCGGGCAAGACGCAGTTGGTGGAAGTTAAGGAGGAGGGCGAGAAGGGGTTGGCCACATACTTCCAGAAGAACACGCAGGTTTTCAAGAATGTGCTTGGACCGGATGGATTGCCACCGCTCCCTTCTTCCAGACATCCTACGGGCAAGCGATATGAACTGATGGGGGACAAGGATCAGCCATACGGACCAGAGTACGTATACCCTGGCATCCACGTTGAAGACCATGGGACTGCGAGCTTGGGGGTTGTGAACATGCTAACGAGACAACAGCTACCCGTGCCGGGCGTTCCAATAGACTTCAGATACCACATACAGACGAAAGAGATCCATTTGTACATTGTACGAAGCACGTTCGGTGTGATTGTGGAGAAGGTAAGCTTGCCTCAGGCGCATGTGAAGGTGAGTGGGTGTGCCAGAGTGGAGGAAGGAGCGATCTTGAGCAGGCACGCGACGCGACTTCCCCATCTGAACTTGGCGACAAGAGCCGATCGGATCTCGATTCAACCTCATTTCTCATGTTCTCCCGTCTTCTTTCACATCTTCCATGCCTTGATACTCACTTCTGGCGCGATGGCGCCGCCGGCGTCACCCAATGGCGACAAGGTCGACAAGAAGCCGTCTATACAGGACGTCGTGTTCAGCTGCCAGATCTGCCAAGCGACCGTGTCGGAGGTGTATGCCACAAAGGAGAGCGACAAGGGCTTCAACAGCAGCGACGGAGACGATGATGGCGTTGTCACCAAGTTCTGGATCGCAAGTTGTACGCATACCATCTGCGGCAGACATCTGGAGGGCGGCGGTGAGTGGCCCTCTACGAGCTAACGCAACATGGACTGACAGTCATAGCGGTGCCTTTCCACCCGAAAGACACAGGACCTCACGCACCCTGTCCGGTCTGCACGCGCGACTTCCACGACGAATCGCCAAAAGACCTGTTTGCCATTCGAGGCTTTGAAGAGGGCCAGTACGACAGAGCCATTCCCGCGGGCTTCCTCCGATGCCCACCTATTACGTTGGACAGACCCAATGATCCGTCCATGGAAGCTCTCCGTGTACGCCAAATGTCTTCTCATTCGCGTCACGTACTGATCTTCTATGCAGTTTCAGTACAGCCACATCGTCCGATATTCACAAGAGATCGCTACGTACTCCAAGACAGAGCACCGGAAACGTCGCATGGTGGAAAGTGCCCTCTCCAAAGAGCGCAAACAGTACCGGAAGCTCGAGAAAGACCTTCAGGAGCTAAGGGACCGACACGAAGTCACAGAAGCGCATCTGCAGAAGTGGGAAAGTCGCAAGCAAAAGGTTCAGCACTATATGGGCATCGTCAGCGAGATGGCGAGGTGAGACTTGGCCCTTCTCATATATTTCCGGCGAAGCTGACATATGGAAGCGACATAGCGTCCTTGCGCGAACAGCTGGTACGGCTCGGATACCGCATTCCCAAGAAGTCGTATGGAATCGAGCCCAAAGCTCCTTCGGCATCGCAACCGCCTATGCCACCCGTCACTGCACAGACTCAGCGTGGCGGTAGCTCGACGACATTAGGTAGCCCAACTTCATTTCCAAACGCATTCCCATGGCTGACAGCTTGGTTTAGTGGCAGAGCATGAGCGCACCTCGTCATCACGGAAGCGCAAGTATCCAGAGTACAATGCGTACGATGATGACAAGGAGAATCGGCCTCAGTCACACCTTCCTGATACCCGACGAAGCTTCGTGCCACCGCCTGTCCGCGTGCAACCAGATTCAGCATCTCAGGGAGAGCACACGCAGCCACCAATGCGTGGATTCTTCCGGACATTCAAGCATGACGCCCGGCAAGACGCTGGCCCTGAAGCAGCTGCGCAGAAACATGTCCGTTCAATTCCTGCATCGCGTCCAAACGTGCGGGCCGGCAATCCTCTGCCATATCGCATGGCACCACGGCAGTTGGCCACCTCGAATTACGCTCAAGATGCTCAGCCCGCCCCGGGACAATATCACAGCAACCATTTCACGGTCGAACAGGGCTCACAAGTACCCTCTGGTCTCTTCGCTCAGCCTCCACGCAGGCCACCTCGCAATGCGCACGTCAACATGGTCGAGCAGCCTTATCAGTACTCCGAAGCGGTTCAGCCAGTCGATCTGAGTTACGACCGAGGGTATGACAACCATGCGCAGCAACCTGTTGATTACGCTTTCTCGCAGCCGGTTCAAGCGTCTCAGTTTCCTACACACGACCGTGACCAGTCGACAATGCGTGGCTCTGATCGAGGCCATCGAGCCTCTTCTCGTCGCGAACCTGCCGAGCCGCCTTCCGCCTCTGTCCAAAGCGCTTTCTTTGGTGACTCAGGTACCTCGTATCGTCAATCAAGTCAGCGGGCTCCATTTCGTGGACCGGCTCCACAGCCGCCTTATGCTCCGCCTACACGAGACACCAGCTTCAGTTACCGCACCATGCCAGTCCGAACGTCTGTTGCGCCTTTGCCGGCTGTACACCGACCCAGTCTCAACAGCCTATCGTTCATCGACACGCCACACGACTCGGTCAATCATCAGCCCCTCTCATTGTCCCAGGCCAATCGTCAAAGCGACATGGCACCACCACAAGAAGGGTATCGACAACCAGGGCCGACACCTGCATCTCGATCTTCGTTTCGCCGCCCTGCCGTGGCTCCTCCACCAAGGTCATACTTCGATCGACCCTCAATGCCTCCTGCTTCGCGGGCCGGATCTTACGCCCAAAGTGTCGCTGCTCCGTCACATCGATCTCGCATAACCCTGCCTCCAACTTCCTCGCAGCGTCGGCCATGTGGCGGTAGCTACGATCCACAACTCGCCATGATCAGCGGTGTGAGAGGTGCCGGGCCTTCGTACTCACAGAATGGCGGCCGACAAAACTACGCCCCGAGCTACAATCCGTCCAGGTCTGGCTTTACGGGCTCTGCGAGCAGACGTGCTGTACAGCGCTGATATGGGGCACGAAATCTGTTGGAATTTGTGTTTTGTTCATTTGCGATTTGCTCAATCGTGGCGGATAGGCCACTTGCTCGTCAATCTTACTGTACGTGCTTCTTCAGCGATGTGTTGCGCTAATGGCACAAGTCCGCTTTAGCACGCTTAGCCGCTCGTGGCGAACTCGAAAGCATTCTCAACGTAAGCGACCCTTTTAATGATGCATACCCAAGTTAGACCTTTCATCTGCGAGTCTCATCTCCAGTGCTTGAGGCAACTGAGACCGACTCCACTGATCCCATTCCGGTTTGGATACCATGACTTGTATCCGGACAGCCCCAGTCTCAATTGATACTTTTAAGCAGAACACCTATAATGGGACGCTGCCAGCACTCAGGTGTGGTCGCATAACCGGGTAAGCAGAACTTCGGTAGGATCGGACGTTCTCTATATGCGAGCTATCCGCTATGCTTCTCTCTTCGCGAATGGTGGCCTAGGCAGAGTCCGATTTAGGAGAGGGGTGTCAAGAGCAGAGTGTCGAAATTGACTGTCCGGATCAATTTCCTTCAAACGGGGTGTATGGATCGCTCAACCTAGCAAAAAATCGTCCCTGGCCCAGATAGTATCACATGGAGCCTTATTAGGTCTGCCGTTCCTCAGGACATACTTCTCCACTTCGACCACGCCTCGTCATGCTCTTCCTCAACCCGGCTGTTGAGCTCCATGTACCACTCAAAAACCTGACCCAAAGTAGCATTCGTCTCCATATTGCGCTCCTCCTCATACCGTCCCTGCGGATTCACCGGCGCGTAAGGATTGCGAATCGACAGGGTGACCTTGACTTCACCCATCCCTTGACCCCTATTCAGCCGGATTCCTCCCCATGAGCCCAAGAAATCTGGGCTACGAGCCTTGATTGCATTTTGCCATACGTTCTTGAGATTGCTGTTGGCCCAACACAGACCGGAACACTCATCGATCCAGAGGGAGATGTCTTTTGGTGAAGTGCCAAGGCTGAAAAGGTCAGGCTTCAGCATGCGGTCTTGGAGGCAGGGAGAGCCGGTGATGATAGCGGCGAAAGAGCGGTTGACTCGTTGGACAGCGAAGAGTTGACAGGCATAGTCGAGGTCCTCGTCGACACCGTTGATGTCGGGTTCCACGAGACGTAGGAGGATGTTCTCGAGGAGCTCGGGGATGTTGAAGACTCGAGTCGCAGCGGAGGTTGCCATCATCTGCGATAGATGTCAGCATCCGTGTAAGAACCAAGTCTGTTGGCACTTACGTCGAGGGGCTCCGGCGAGTATGTGTAGCGAGTCAATGTAGTGGAAGAGGATTAAGGGGAAGGCGAAACAAACTCGACATAGTGGTGGTCATTTGAGCTTTGACCCGCGTCGCGGGCCGCGCCCTCGGACAAGGAATGTGGAAAGTCCATGTGATATCAGCATGATCATCCACTTTGAGCATCTGCAAACCAGCTACGGCATACTCAAAGACATAACAATGATACTGTCACACCAGCTAAGATGACTCCAATCTTCGTGCCTAGCCTCAACCCTCCAGGCTCTGCTTCATCCTATCACTCTGTCTCATCTTGCCAGTCCTCCGGCACACCGTCATCCTCGCTATCCACCTCAGCCTCCACCTCAGCCTGCGCCTGTCGCTGTCTTATCCTGGCAACCTCTCGTCTCGACAAAGCAGGTAGCTCCTCTTGAGTCGGAGAGATAAGTAATCCTGACTTTCTCGGAGTTGGAAGAACGGCAGGGGCTGATCGACCGCGTCGATGCGCTGCAAGGCGTGGACTACGGCGAAGAGGTGATGCTGGAGTGTTACGGCTTCTACCACGGCGAGGCGATGTTGGTGGCGTGTTGCGTGGACGTCGGGAGGGCGGAGGTGAGTCAGGTCCCTCAGATGGTTCAGAGTCGTCCGGTCTCTTCCGCTTGCTGCCATTTCGTGCGCCTGATGCTTGGTGCTGCGTGGTTTCGGGATTGGCACCCAAGTCATGCTGTTGATGCGCTTGCGCTTGCTGTTGCTGCTCCTGCTCCTGTTGGCTGGAGTATCCTTCGTCCGCGTTATCGCCAGTGTAGATGGGCACAGGACGATGCTTCCCGTCGTTCCTGTTGTCGTTGTTGTGAGACATGTTGAGGGACGTAGTAGATTATCAGATCCTGCTGAAAGTGTGTGATTCGAAGTGAGATATGAGATTCGTGAACTCGTCGTGTTAACAAAAGAAAGCGTTTCTGTATCGTGGTTGTAGTATGTTGAGGCCGGCCTGTCGAAGAAGTCAACAGAGTAGTGCGCAGAGTCAGAATGTATATTCACCCCTTGGCGCTCGGTCCATGGAGTGTCTTGCATTTTCCCGTGAATGTCGTATGAGACTGTGAGGCTCTTCAAAATGTGTCGGATATTTGTGGTGTCAGTCTCGCTGGCCTCTGCAAAATCGTTGGCTTCCAAGTGAGACATGATACAGCTCTCAAAGGAAAGCCCGTATTGCGCAGACAGTTTTGAGACATGCGTGCTCAGTATCTGTCAGCGTCAGACCGAGATCCCCGCGCCGTGTCGTTCGAAGTTCGTACCTGAGTTTCGAGCCGGAAGCGGAGTGTGTGAACATACCCTCGAGAGAATATCGTCAAGCTCACGACGAATAGCTTCATGAGAGGAGTGAATTAGCACACAGTATGTTTCGCAAGCAGTTAGATTTTAGATATGCGTATGTAGTGAGAGGCGTTCTACTGAAGCCGGTCAGTGATCTCAAATCGCTGGCGAGAGTAGTGAGCCCAAGATAGAAAGGGGAAGCGCCCCCCGTTACGCGGAGATACAGTTCTCTACATGTGTCCAACGACGAGGCCAGAGTCTGCGATGATCAGTATGAAGCAAGACTTTGCAAAAAAAAAAAACCTCGGTTGCTTACCGATGTGTACTGCCTGTCCAGTCATCGACGTATTGCGAGCAATGTCCACAAACATCTGCGCACAATCGTCCAACTTGGTCTGCACCAAATATCGTCAGTACAAACATCTTCACCTCAACTGTACAGAATCAACTCACCTCCTGCTTCAAAGCCGCCGCATTCCTCAACCCATTAATCCTCTCCTCGCCATACAAATTCCCCCAATCCGTCAACAACAACCCGGGCAACACCGCATTAACTCTGATCTTCGGCCCCTGCGTATTAGCCAAACACTTCATCAAATGAATCTGCGCCGCCTTCGTCACACTATACGCCATCGAACTCCCACTCAAACTCTTGCCAGCAACCGAACTCGTCATGATAAACACCCCACCATCAGGGTTAGAATTGAAAATGGGCAGAGCTTCTTTGAGAAGTGCATGGTTGCCTTTGACGTTGGTGTTCCAGCATTTATCCCATTCGTCGTAGGACATGGCGGAGAGGTCGGAAAAGGTGGAGAATTTGGTGAAGCCGGCGTTGCCGATTATTATGTCGAGGCCGCCGAAGGCCTGTGAAGAAAGACTCTCATTAGTAAGGCGAACAGTGTTTAGGGCTGGAATACTTACCTTGACAGTTTGCTGTATGCAATTCTGAATGTCGGCGACAACGCCGCCGTCGCCCTTGATCACGGTCGTCTTGACATTGTGTTTCGATTCCAGTTCTTTGGAGAGCTCTTGGGCGGGACCTTCGTTGTTCGCGTAGTTGATGGCGATGTTGCTGCCTTCCGCCGCGAACTTTCTCGCGACTTCAGCGCCCAGGCCTCTGATGTTTGTTAGTCATGTTGTCACTGCCCATATCATACCGAGCTCGGCATTGGTGAGCTTTCGGAGAGAAAGATCGCTAAGAGTTAACAAACGCACCTTGAGCCTCCGGTGATGAGGACGTTCCTGGCTTTCAGTGCGTACGGCATGGTGTCAGTAACAAAATATCACAATGTGAAGTGCCAGCTCAGTGTGAGATGTATTTGTATTGCAAGGGTCTGATCAGTGAACAGGTACAGGTGAAGTGCAGGACGGGGATGTTACGACCCCGCCTATCAAACTTTCGGCCGTGCAAGCCCGAGGAAGGTGTCGCGTCGGCCACGTTCGGTCAGCTCTGCAGCACCTCTACGCCCCAGTATCTTCTTAATCCTTACCGTGCTCTTCTGCAAACTGATTACAACAACTCGTTCGGATCTGAGTTGTCGCGCCCTATTCAACCAAAATTGAAGTCATCCAACCCATCCATCCCATCCATTTCGATTCCGTCCAGGCCGGCAAAGATGTCCTCCTCGTTGTTTTCCATGTTCACCCCCTGCTGGTTGTTCTGCTGGTTATTATTCGTATTCATACCCAATTCAACGAAGAGCTGATGGTTTTGGTCCAGATTCATCGCGTTCTGGGGATCCGCCATCTTTGCCAGATCTTCAGCTGTTTGACCGTCCACATTGATAGACAAATCAATCTGCTGACCCAAGCCTGACATGTCTGCAGTTTGATCCATCGTGCCGTCTGCATTTCCCCCGCTGCCTCCGTTCGCGTCGAGTGACAGTCCTAGGTCTTGCATCATCTGGTCCGCCACCTGATCTTGCGTCTGCATTGGCATGGTGATCGAGGGCAATTGTGCGACCGCAAGCTGAGCTTCAACTCTTCGTCCGAGACGCACCAGCGCCTCAGCTTCAGATACTGGCCGATCAAGCAAAGCTTGCACATTCGAAGAGACAAGTCGCACGCTGTCGCGGAGCTTTGCGCGTGGCGATGATGAGTGCGACGACTGTTGTGGGTCCACAGGCACTGAATCTGGCGAGCATATAAAAGAAGTGCAAATATCCAGCGCGATCGGCAGATTTGAGTATCCTGTCTGGATGATTTCCTGGCTGATGGCCTTGAGGAAGACATCGTTGTTCGAAGCCTGGCAAGCGAGGGCAAAGGTCTTGGCGGTGTACCTCGGTGGTGGATTTGGCGGATTCGAGGAAGTGCATGCCCAGGTGATCATCTCCTTGATGCTCTGCTGGGCCCGATCCACGAGCGTCGATCCGTTCTTCGTCCATTCTTCGAGTTCCGCCTTTTGAATGCGAAGTGTTCGCTGCGAGTCGAGGTATGGTTTCAGGAGCTCCAGCAGCTCCTTCACCTTCTTGTTGCTCGACTGCTTTCGAGAGTATTCCTCAAGTGAGTTGTAGAGCGGCCTTGCAACAACGGCAAGCACTGTTCGGTGCATTGCTTGCGTCTCTTGAGCGCTGCTGGAGGGCTTGAGTAGCTTTTCCAAGACCTGCAGCAAGATATCTGCATCGTTGTGGTCTTCCCAAGAGTGTTCCGCGAGCCATCCGAGAGCCATGATGAGTGAAGGTAGGAGGAAAGGTTCCAGCAATAGCTCCAACCCGCCTCTAAAGGTCTTCAGTGAGAGAGTGTTCGACTTGCATGCCAGAATACTTTGTTCAAAGAGCGTGGGCACCAGGGTGTAGAAGGATTGCGGTGAGCATTGTCGCATGACGTCGTCGCCAATACCGCTCGTTTCGCCGTGCTCGTCAACTGCATACAGCCCTTCTATCCACTTCGCAAGCTGTGGCTGCTGCTCTCCCGACAACTCACTATGTGGTTTGCTAAAGGTCATGTCATCCAGAAGCTTGGCGATCCAGCTGTCGCCCAGGATGCCGATATCAGAGAAGCTGAGATCATAGCGGTGAATGACAGCCAGCGTAAAAAGCAAAATTGATGCGAACTCTTCGTAGGCGGGCGTAAATTCCGACTGGTCTTGGTCATGAACCCAGTCATTGAGGAGAGTGCACAGCGGAAGAAGTAGCATGCCAGGCGCGGTGTATTGCATCACGAAGTCCATGTAAGGTACTCGGCGGATGAGCTTGTCGCAAACTGACTTAAGCGACATCGTGTCCTTGCTCATGCACAGATTGTTGACAGTCTCGACGATGCAGCCAGCAATCGCGCCGACGTTGCCTTGCATGCCTGCGAGCTCCTCCACCAGATCCCCAAGCTTGCTGATGTTGTTTGCGCACTGTGCAACGAGGGAGTCTTTATTGAGCTTGCTGATTCTTGGTAGAGCGACTGACTCGTGGAGGATTTGGGTGATAGTGTTCTCGCTCACAAGGCCATGTAGCGCACAAGCTTGCAGGAACTCGAGTCTCGCAGTCTTGAGGCCATCTCTGACTTCCGCCGCACCGGGCGTGATTGGCGCAAGCGGATCCATTGAGATCATGCCTCCGGGTATCATGGCCATTTGTATGCACGTCTCGGCTGTAAGCGGTGGGTGGATGTTTCCAGCCAGCATCGAGATGAGCACGGGGACCTTGTTGCAAACGAAGGATTTGACGACTCTCACGTTTTGTTTTGACTCTTTCGTCAACATGGCATTGGTGAGAACGTCGAATGACCCGACAAGTAGGTCCACCATCAGCGATTGCGGATCATCTGAGTACCGGCCTTGTAGGTAGGTCAGGATAGTAACATCGTCGACGAGAGGTCTGGCGGCCAGTGCAGCAGAGAGCCAAACGAATATTCCAGCACGGGAGCGAACCATCGGCAGCCCGCCAATTTGCGCTAGAACTTGCTCGTCGGTGAACTTCGGTCTGCCCTTCGCGTCGAGCTCGATGTAAGGTGGGAGTCCGGTGAGGTGACGCAGGCGACCGGCAAGCTGTGAATTCATCCACTGCAGAACGTGCGAGTCATAATTTTCCATCTCGGTCACCACAGTCGCTCGGCGCTCTCTCCACCACTTCTGCTTCATGACTCCGCGCATGCCTTGGTTGCCAAGCACCGAGATCGCCAGTGACCCAAGTGCTTCGTAGAGGCCGTTGGCAACGTGATCCATCGCGTGCAGTCCTTGCAGCTGCTTGCCCATCGCATCTTCGCTAACTTGCTTCATCCATCGTGTAAGAATGCGCACCAGCTCATGGATTGCGAGGACGTTCTTGGGTAATTCGGTAGACAGGTGGTACTGCGTAAGGTGGGTGAAGATGCGCTCTTCGCAAGTTGGTAGTCCAGACTTGTGGTGTGGTGAGGTGCCGCCTTGTTGCCCATATGGTGAGTGCTTCAGTAGTGCTGCTAGCAGGTCGGCAGATGAGAAGTATTTCTCCTTGAGGAGGTATTCGATGTATCTGAAGAGCCGCGGGTCATCGGCGCGTCCAATTTGGGAGCGGAATCCAAGGAGAGTCACGGCGATGTCTCGAGGTCTTGCCTTATGGCGCTGCTGTAGTTGTTGGAAGGCTTTGCTGAGATTCTCTGGGCTGGCGCGTCGTAGAAGGGCCTTCTTGAAGAGCGTCTGCCACGTCTGAGCGGCGACGCTCTTCGGCGGAGCGACGTCCAGATAGATCATCTGGATTCGATGGTGCGTGTTTGGTGTTTTGTTGCTATGCGGAGATGGGTGGTGATGTTGAGGTTGTTTGTGTCATGAAGTTGTCAATTGGAGGTTGGAGTTCAGGTGTTTGAGGTGGCACGCGAAGACAGGGATTAAGGCGCACGGACCACTGCTAAATGCGGTCACATTGAAGTTGCGCCCAGTCTCGTGATAAAAGGTCACAGTACACGCAGCAAACAGATCAGCAAGCAGACAAATTCCGTGGTGAATGCAGTGAAATTGCACTCGAGATCGAGTTCGGTTCACATAGGGCATATTGGGTTCAAGGAGACTCTCATCTAGGAAGCCTGAGGCACCAATACAGTTGGTCTTGGCAACGGCTTTGAACGCTCAGTGTTCCTGGCCATTCTCCCAACGATCTTTTTTGATGGGCGAGGAACGACTTTCATACAAGAAAAAGCATCACATCCTTTTCATTGAGCTATCTAATAAGAGTTGATGTATCATTTCGTCTGCCACCGTTGGACTCAAACGTTGTCCTGCACCCACGTCCACAGCTTCCGAGCATACTCTTCATCCACAGGTTTCAACCTTTGCAAAGTTGGCATGCTTTGAAGCGAAGCATGTACCTCATAGGTTCCATCGTTTCTCCCATCACCTTTTCCAGCTTCGTCCAGGTTGTTAGTTTTGCCGCCGTACGCTTTCTTCCAGAACTCAAGCAGCTTCAAAGATGAGTGCTCTGACTCCTTCTTGTTTCCAGAGTGAGAAAGTTCCTCGAGCTTGGATAGCCAATCCGACGGAGCAACAACATCAAACAGTCCTTCTTTCTTCAACCAGTGGAGAAGCATACCCCAAGTGGTCGTCCGGTCTTGACTCAGCAAGTGGAAGACTCGCACTTTGCTCGCATCAGACGCCGCTGTCCCTGTCCCTGTCCCAGAGGTATCGTCCAGCAACTCCAAGAAAGCTCTCCCAGCCAAATCCACAGGGACCCAGCCCACACTCTCACCTGGCAAATCAGGCAGACAGCCGGTGACCTTCGCACTGCTCAGCATTAGGGGATATGCTTCACTCTTGTTCCAGATACCATTGACGGTGTCTCCGCTCAACTGGCCGACTCGAACAATGCTGATGGCATCTCTGAGCTCTGGATGTGTCTTCGCTGCCGTTGAGCAGATGCTTTCTGCGACCCACTTCGAGCGTGAGTAGCCGATGTCTCCGCTGCATTCGGGATCGTTGACGATCGTTTCGGGGGTCTTTGACCCTGGATGCAGATTCTGATAGGAAGCAACGGATGCCGTACTTGAGCAGAACACAAGCCGAGAGGGTTTGCCATTCGAGCCGTGCTTGGCATGTTGCAGTGACAGAGTCAACAGTCCCTGAAGACCAGCGAAGTGCTGCTTGAAGCCTGTGACAGGCAATGTGAAATCCACAGCCCATGCTAGATGGTAAACGATGTCAACCTCTTGAACGAGACGCGAGTACAGCTCAGCCGAGAGACCTAGGCAGGGCTCAGACAATGAGTAGAGATGAATGCTGGCCTTGTCATCAAATTTTGATGGGACTTGAATCTGTCTGGAAGTCAAGGCTTTTCGGACTCGTTCGTTCGCGGCTTCCTGCGTCGCACCTCTCACAAGGAGATGAATTTGTCGAATCTCCGTCGAGTGTAACAGCTGGACGAGGAGGTGACTACCCAACGATCCTGTAGGCCCGGTCAATAGTACAGTCTTGCCACGTCTGTCAGGACTACGAGGCGGGGTCGGAGGCATGCTCTCGGAACTTGAGGTACTCTCATCGTCAAGGCGACTGTACTTTTCCACAAGCTCCTTCATTCGACGCACCTGCGTCTCCGCGTCTGAGCTAGCTGTGTCTCGTCCATGGCGAAAGTCAATCGTCATTTGGCTAATCTTCTCAACAGAGCCGCAGTCCTGCACAACAGTGAATGGAAGCGCAGCAGAGTCTTTTGGCAATAACTTTGAGACTGCGTGGCGGATCTGAACACAGGCTGCTGAGTCCACCCCAAACGCAAACAGGTCTGTGTTGGGCTCTAGTTTGGCTGACGTCTTCGAAGTGTTGGTGACAGACGACACTATGTCCAGGATGTATTTCTCCAGCTCTGCATCCGGGACATCGTCGCCACTGGCTGACTGCCCATCATATGCGCCTTCGATCTCTGCAGCGTAACGCTCATCTGCTTTCTTGCGAACAACTGTGCCTTTGCTGCTCTTCTCGAGGGGCTCTTCATCATATGGCATCGGAATCAGCATGGTGCGTGGGACCTTAGTATGGCTCTGGCCTTCTTGGTTGAGCTTTTCGACTCCAGGCCAGACTTTACTCACAAACTCGTCACTCGACATGTCCTTGGCCTCATGAGATCGGAACAGCAAGACGCCAGGGTAGGGCTTGCCGGCTCCGAAGATCAGTGCGTCCATCAGCAACGGTGATCCAGCCGCGATGGCATCTTCGAGTGGCGCAGGGTCAAACTTCTTTCCCGTGATCAGTGTGAGTTGTGCGTCAGCTCTTGAATCGTACCTCCAGGCATGGGGTAGGCTCGGGTGTGGTTTGAAGAGATCGCCAGTCGCAAAGGAGCCATCGTCTCGATTCGTCTTCGATATATGAGGCCAGCCTTTGAGGACCACGAGCTCAGACAGATCTCCATCACGTTCCTCAAATTGGAACCATTGAGCTCCGCGGTCGGCTCGTAAGTAGTCCCAAGCCTGATCTTTGTCGTAGTCGCGATCAGAGGACATAAGAAAGCCACATTCAGCACTTCCATATCGAGACGCGAGATGCACACCATCCTGCACGAGTTTCTTTCCAACTTCTTGCGGCAGAGCAGCACCTCCCACTGCTACGATGTCCATCTGCCGAAGATGCTGTAGGCTCTTCTCCTCCGAAGCCATCATCTCAAGTACGTAGGGCACCGACGAGAAGTATTTGACTGGTGGCGCTTTGGTTTCAGAAGCAATGTCCAGGCATTTGTTGATATTCGAAGCCGTGATTGGGACGTCTCCGCCCGGAAACAGCCAGATGAGCGAATTGCTCGTCCATGCCCGGAATAGGTCTGCGATTCCTCCATGAAAGAGAGGCGTTGGAGTAAAGGTGGCTCGCGAGGATCCATCGAAATGAGCATAAGATCCAACACCGGCATGATTGGTCTGTGGGATAGGTTTCGGAGAATTCGATGAGGTACCGGAGGTATGGTGCAAGTAAGCAACGTCGTTCTCGTCGATGTCTGCGGCGAGATGTGGTTTGACTTTTGACTGCATCAAATCAAACGGATGAGATCCATCAGCGAACGGGAGGAGATGGAAGGAGAGGTGATTTTCGCTGTTCTTGGCCTCTTCAGCTGCACTACCGGCTAGGTCTTTGTAAGTGTCACTGTAGAAGACATGGCTAACATCTGACTTCTTGCACAGCTCCACTATGGCACTTGGTGAAACTTGTGGTGCCACGAGGAGAACAGCATGCCCAAGCCTTATCAAGCCCAGCCACGTGAAGAGGAACTCTGCTGTACTTGGGCATAGCAATGCCACCGTCTGTCGGCCAGATAATTTGACATCGTTCAATATCTTTTCGGCTGTTGCAGATGTGCCGCGTAGGATTTCTTCGAATGTCACCAGTCGGTAGTCCCATTGTGAAGATGGATCTGCACCAGGCGCATAGAATCCGACTGCGGGTAGATCGGAATATTCCTTAGCATTGCGGTGGAGCAGGTCGTTGATGGTCAAGTTGTCGGGAGTTCCATACTCTGCAGCCTGTCCAAGGGTGCATGTGAAGAAGTCTGTCATGATTAGAGAAACGCAGCCATCAGCTATCCGTAGCGAGTACCTACGAAAGAGACATTGTGGTCCCAAAGATTAATTGTGCTGCAACACGATCACCTGTAAAGCGTCATAGATTACCGCGAGAAGAGTGAAGCCGATGCGGGATCGGATCGCAGCTCCACCCCCACTACATCGTCACGGTGATCGCGCCATGTTGTACCAAAATATTTCGGGCAGTGCAGCGTTCATTATCGCATGTGCGTATCCTCTGTGAAGCCATACCCATGGATGGAAGCAGCTTTGGGGTTTAGACATGCCAGTGTACAGGATCCGGGCTGCCACTTTCCTGCGATGGTTCTTTCTGCCGCCAAGGTCGACTTCTCAAGACCCAAGTTCGTTTTGTATCAGCAGCGTACAGACCTAATCTCAGTGTAGCATCTTTGCCTGAATCGCGTTCATTTCTCGAGGTTCACGAACGTCCTCCACGCCAAATTCCAGAAGACGATGGCGCTCTCGCTTCCAGACAGAGGTGTTCGGGCGACCGCCAATGGCCGCCAGCAATCGTTAAGAATAGAGAGTACTTCTCGAATCCGTGACTGATACTCGTAGTTCGAGTGTGCACTTGTAGAAGTATGCGAGGCCTTGATCATGGACCAGCAGCCTACTCAAGCTTCACTGCACATGCCTTTTTGTGGAACTTCCACTCTTTGCGTTGGCAGTCTCGGCTGCAATAGTGCCGCCATCGACACTTAGCGCAAGCATTCAGTCGCCCGCCTTCGCCGTTGCCTGTTGTGGAGGAACACACTCCGCAAACCGGCTTTACATCTGGATGTCTCGCCAGTACGGGAGACTCGACCTTGGCCCACGACTTGTCCATGTCAGAGATCTGAAGGCGCTGGTATTGTTGAAAGAAGGCATGGAAAGCTTCGTTGCTCATGATTTTCGCCATGTTCTGCTTCACCTTGTCCTGTTGTGGTCCTGCCGGAAGTCCCAACGTCCGCTCCATCTGGCTCAGGAACAAGTCGTTGATGTATGTGGTCAAAACGTAGAAGATCTTGTCCCCAGTTTCAAGGTCGAAGCTGCTTCCATCTGCGAGAGCAACCAGAACACTGCCGCGGATGGGAGCTGTCTTGTATTGGCCAAAGCCATCCGCGTTTGGATCGGTCTCAACGAACAGCGACTGCGCCGGGTAGTTGAAGGCCGTGGGGTTGGGGCCTTTCCCATAGCCCTTGATCTTGAGCGGAACACCAAGCTGCTCTGAGAGCGAGGATTCCCACCATTGTGCCGTGGGATCTGTGACTAGGAACTTCGGAATCTCAGCGAAATTGACGTCCACGTCCCAGTCCTGTTGCATCTCTTGTGTGTTTTGAGGCGGACCGGCTGCGTTCAGCGGTTCGACGAGGAGGACATTGATCTTCTCGGCGGACATCGTGAAGGCTGAAACTGTCGATGGTCTCTGCGGGAGCGTGTAAGTACCGTGATGGTTCGGTGTGTGTGCTACATCCGCAAAGACTTCTGCGGAACGCGTCTTGACGCGTTCGATGTCATCTCCGAGCTTTCCCGAATGATCCCCAGGCTTCACCACCTCGCTCCTCCAGCACTACCACGTCTTGAACTATTCAACAAAGACATGACTATGCGACTGCTGAGCATCTACGACCCTGATTCAGACGAGCAAGAAACAAGAGGTTCATGTATGCCGCATCAGGATTTGGGAAGCTGCATGGCCGATTCCACGGCGAAGAAGCGACCGGAAATGCAAGACCATCTAAACACGCCGAGCTCAATACCATTGCTTCTTGCTGAAGCTCGTCCAAGACGGAACTGCCGGTACATGAGATGGCTTGGATGAGGGAGATGACGAAAGAGAGTGTGATACTGTACATGCATTCCCACTTATCGGAGTCCCTTTTTACTATTAGGCCTCTTTGCATTCCCATACCCGGTTTCAGATACCCAATCTACTCTCTAACCCCTCTGACAAAGACGCCTCTTCACGTTACAGTCTACGCTTCTCCCTTCAGGCGTCAAAGAAACTCCTCCTTTCCTCACGCTTGCCTCGTTGGCTTTCGCTCTCGACCCGGAATCCGATTCATATCTGGATACCTCTACAGATCTGAACGTTCTCTCGGAAGAAGATCTCGCACTCTCATCATCATATGAAGACGCTGCTTACGTCCTTAGTACCGTACAATGCTGTCGTCGACACTGGAGAGCTTGTCTCCGACAAGGCGCAGTCGGTTGTCTTCCTCATGATGATTTGAGATTACTTGCGCTCTATGAACGCGATCATAAGAGCATTGACTGCGGTCAGGCAGATGAGAGTCAGGGATGTTCTTACTTCCTGAGTGGCATAATCGTTCTGCTCTTGGAGGCACACTCAAGCATCTTGATGTCGGTGAGAAGCAGCGACGAGCTCTGTCAAAATCCAGTGGAACGAAATCCGATTGCCCGATGTTTGTCTTTGTTGACTGTTGTTGGGAGCTCTTCCGTCAGAAAAAGGGAGCAAAATGATAAAACCTTGCTCCTATATTTGTGCCGCGATAGCCGCTCTCTGTTCGGGGTAGAGAGTGTGAGTAGAGCAAGCAGGAATTGAAGGCCACGGCTGGTCTGCAAATGCACAGAGATAATGGAAGGTTTGGAGAACTCTGGGCGGTCAAATATGAGCGTGTATCGCAGGGAGGATGCATGGACCGTTTGATGCGCTCGATGAAGACCAACTCGATGAACGTGGTGATTTGACAGATGAGCAACGAGCTCGACGGCAATTTCATTCTGCGTAGGAGGGAAGTCCTACCAAGGTGCGTACATGGCATGCAATGGCGTGGAGAGCAAGATTGATTGGCGCTGGTAAAGGAGAGTGTCTTCGAGCCGAAGGTTGGGTGCTACCAATACGAGTTGGACTTCGTCGTTCTACATTTCCATGTTTTACGAATATCCCTAATTCCGTATTTTCCATCTCAACGTACAACGGCACCTCGGATACCCGTGAAATTCTGCAAACATTAACTTTATAGCCTCTTCTTTAGTTCTATCTATCTAACATGTTGCCCGACGTCGTCGTTGTCGCCGTCTTCCTTACCCCAAGTCGAAAATCGTGTAACCCTAAGCAGCTTCTCCAAGCGGCCTGCCTACACAGGCTTGGCTTATGAACCGACGATAGCGTTGGGAACATTCAGAACGCTTTTCGAATCGGTTCAGAACGATACCCGTCCTGAATGCGTGCCATCACTATTGTCAACATCGGGCGGTGCTTTTCTGACGTGCAAGGAGGGTATGAAGCTTGAACGTATGGGACAAAAATACCTGAACAACATCGGATCTCAATGGACCTCTTTATGTCACGGCAGCTTGACCCTCCTCCGGTATGCTCAACTCGCCGTAGCGGATCTGCAGTGCGTATCTTTCATGAGCTTCGATCTTCATCAGTCTGCCGTCTGTGTTGAAATCGATGTGGCATCTCTCAAGTTGATCGAACCTCCATCGTCTTGAGTCCATATCGCTGACACCGTCGCATGACATGAACACTCATGTCAGCTGACGACACACATGTCGTTTGAAGGTATCGAGATCGATCCGTCTCAGATGAAGCTGTGGTGAGGCCGAGGAGAAGGTTGGGCGGGAGAGGTGGCTGACTCATGGTCTTGGCGGCAAAGATTCACTCACCGCGAAAAAAGGGTCCAGCAAGCTCAACGGAAATGGCAAGAACGCATTTCTTATACAACGAATGCAACGATTGCAAGTCTAAGCTTCGAGAGGATCAAACAATGAGTGTAATTCGTGACAGTTGTAGCAAAAGAACCGATCTCGCAAGCGTTGTCCCCGAGAAATCCGGGATTTATCGATCCCCTACCCCGACACATCAACCCTGTCCCAAACTATTGATCTTCTAAGCTTCCCCGCTCTTCGCAATGCTGCCTTGATATACAGATGATTTCTCAACGCTCTCATCCAATCAGGAACATCCTCAATGGTCGTAAGTCACACAAAAGACCATTTCATGTGCCAACACATGATCCTAACTCCTGTACAGTAGTGGCTATGATTTCCGCTTGTCACAGCGTGCAAACGCATTACGAGCGCGGGAGACCGTAAGGAGATATCTATAATACCATCAAAGAAGCTACGAATGCTAATAATCGCTTAGAGGGTTCGATTCCCTGTTGGGGAGTATACAAGCCTTCGGGCGCTCATTCTTTTTGTCCTTTTGGCCTTCTTGATAATCTTCAACAGTGCTGATAATCTTGAACAGTGCTGCAACTATTGTGGGCATTGGGGTTCTTTTGTGCTGGACCGGAAGGTCGCGGATGGGGTTGGGTGAGGATTTAGAATTGCCTTACCAATCAGGCTGGATGCGACGACAAGGACATGTCAGGACGTTGTCGAAAGCTCTTTGTTTTGCTCTATGGCAGATATACAAGCTGTGTGTGCTCAGATACTGCTTGCAAAAACTTGAATGGTCGAATTTCCATGTGATGGCCCCAAACTTCACTCAGCGATCACTACGCATAAATTGACGCTCACATTGCTTCCAAGCAGCAGAACGGAAACGTTCAGGCCTTCGAGAACGACAATCAGAGAAGCAAAGATCATGGACAAGTCAAATCTACATTCGTATATTCGAAAATTTCTCTCTCCCTTTCAAGACCATGTGTCAAATTTTCCTTCGGGCTTCATTCTCAACCCCGTCCCAACCCTCAATTTCCCAACCCTCAATCCCCAAACCCTCATTTGCCTTCTCCGCTCATAGTCCCAATCCAAAAGCCAACGAGAGACCACTCATACCACTGTTCCGCAAGTCGCAGGTTGGAACGACATATTCCCAGCAGGTCTGAACAGTCCAGACTATGACTGCGATCTTCAAGACGTTGAAGCAAACCATGAGGAAGACGAGGTATCGTGCCCTAAGTGTTCGTGAACCAATCGTGTAAGCTGGGCCTATCGCTCGAGAGCGTCAAGGCTATTGGAAAAGGCGCTTGGCACGGATGGATGCTCTGGAGTGAGGTCTTCGACGGCGGGTTCGTCTCGCCGGATTTGGTGAGCATCGATGCTCTTCCTGGGTTTCTGAGATAGCAATACAGGTCGCATATAGGCTGCTTCGGTCAATTGTGCTTTTAGGGAGATGCGTCGTCCTTTCGGCAGCACACCGGAAACGGACAGTCGGATGGGATTGTTCTTGCTATTACCTATGAATTAGTCGTAACAACAAGTCACTGGCGGAGACTGAGTGTGAGAAGAACGCAAGCCTGATACAGCTGTATTCAGTGATGTTGCGCGTTTCAGGAGGTGAGGTCAAAGGTCGGCAAGCCGAAATCTCGCATGGGCACTCGGCATGCCGAACATCCGCATTGGGAATCCGCCATCTTCATGTGCAGCGAATCGCGACTGAAGCAGTGCCGATCTAGTCTGTATCCACAGGGTCCCAATCTAAAGATATCATGGTCAGTCAAATTATCACATGGTGCCGTACCGCTTGCTCCAACTCACCTGTAACAAGATACTCATCCAACCCATCCATCTTCTTCAGGTCCGCCTCATCAATATTGAAGAAGCCAATGTTCGCATTCTCCTGTATCCTTTCCTTCCGCACGCTCTTTGGCAAAGGCACGAACCCGTGCTGCAAGTTCCACCGAATCATCAACTGCCCTGATGTACAGCCATACTTCTTCGCCAGCTCAACGATAGTAGGATGCTTCATGCGGAGTGCTCGGGCGAGAGGCGCATAGGATTCGATTACGATGCCGTTCTTTGTGCAGTGCTCGGTGATGGCTGTTCGTGTGTTGAAGGGGTGGATCTCGACCTGATTCACAGCAGGTTTGATCTTGGGCTTACTGGCGAGGAGCTCGTCGATCTGGCATCTGGGTGAGAAACTTGTCCTCGACACGTTTTCGAGAAAATACCTACATGCTTGTTACCAAAGTTGCTTACACCACCAATCCTGACTTCTCCATCCTGAATTGCATCCTCAACAGCCCTCCAGCTATCTAGCCTCGCCTGCTTGCCGCCGTACGGGCTATGTAGCAGGAAGAGATCAATATATCCCAACCCACACTCCTTCACACTCTTCTTGATACTCGCTCTCGCCCTCTCATAGTCGCTATTGCTCGCAAGCTTGCTCGTGTAATGTATATCCTCCCTCTTCAACTCCGGGTGGCTTTTCAAGTACGCAGTAATCGCAGTCCCGACATCCTTCTCATTATGGTACATCTGAGCCGAATCAAAGGCCCGATATCCAACATCCAGGGCATGTCCTACTGCTGTATGCGCCTCTTTCCCGGACATGAGGTAGACTCCCAAGTGGAGCCGTGGCATCTCGAGGCCATTGTTGAGCTTGATCTTCGAAGCGAGGGAGAAGGTCTGATCGGCGGCCATTTTCGCGATTCTGGACATCAGAAGTCGGTGTATCACAATCGGGACTACGATGATTAGGAGGAGTAAAAGTGATCGTGTGAGACGATGAAGCATTGGAGCATCGTGGCATGACGTCGCCGTCTCCACGCTCTTTTCGGCCAAACATGTTGATGCCGAACAGCAGTCCGCTTATCTCGTGTCAAAGAGGATGTCGAGAATAATACCTGCCTACCCGGCACAAAGCAAACTCGTTACACGATGCAGCTCTTCAGTTCCGATACCGCGGTGTGTTGTTGCAGAGCTGCAAGGAGCTTTCGATCTTGGACCCTTCCGACGCCCCATCGTCACCTTTCCTCTCCACCAAAAATGATAGGTCCCAAAAACAACGAGGCGGAGAATACCATGTTGATCACCCACTCTATCGATCTCGTTCGGATCTGACTAGGCATGAGGTAAGATTTGGCGTCTGGCGTATATTGCGCTTGGATCGTGCTGTATCAACACTCCACCGTTGCGCTGTATGCATGACACTTTGACTTCGCTTTCTCAGTATAGTCAAGCCAGGTCAAGCCTACCGCTGCAAGGCACCCGACTCGCTACACATCACTAAACAAAATCCGCCAGCCGAGCAACTAAGTAGACCATGGGCAGCATACCGCCTTACTACAGCAACGTCCCCTACGACAATCCACAATCCCGCCGATACACGAATTCGAACTCAAATGAAGCCTCTCGCTCTGCTGGCTCCTCGACCCGTGCGTTCGTAGACAGTGCCATGGATAGCGAACATCCGACTATGCCCTCCATGGGCGATCCCAGCTTCGACATACTCGAATGGCATCCTGCTTTTCTGAGCTGTCAGAGATACTTCCTGGACCATGCTCAGTATGAACCAGGAACACAGGCCGTCTGCGCCCTCATCAACATCCGGCTGCCGTTCCAATGGCTTTCCACTCCATTGACCTCTTCCACGCCCTCTGCCCCTCCAAATTCCGGCGGCTCCAGCTTCAACTTCAATCCCTACGCTCAAAGCGGTGGCCGTGGTGGTCAAAGCCCTCACTCTCGAAACGCGCAGAATCAGCAGAACTTCGTCTCGCCTGTCCCATACATCCGCCGACTCATCGTCACCGGCTTCGACAAAGCCCCAATCCTGCATGGCTTCTTCGGCGACGACTACGTGCGCGGTGTCATGCCCCACGTCGAATGCGAAAGACGAAACTACCTCTTCGCAGCGAAACACGGCGGCTGGAGAAGCTGTAAAAAGCAATACGACACAGGTAGCGGCCACGGCGGCGACGAAAGCGTCCCCTTCATGAAACCACTCGACGAAGCAAAAGTACAAGAGCTAGAAGCAGCAGAACAATCATGGAGCGAATGGCTAGCAATGGAAGACTGGATGGTCGGTCCACGCGCGCCTTCCGAAGAGCGTCCACCACAAGCAAGAGGCGGTGGTGCACATACATCCGCGGGGAGAAGGGAGATGAGGGAGGGACTTGCCGATGGGATACCGGATGGATATCGTTCGCGATAGGAACGCGCGCCTGATTCATCTGCGACCTTGCGACGGTCTCGTTCTCCTGAGCGACCTGGTGCGAAACGCGCTGGGAAGCTGCCTGCGATTAGGGATCGCAGTGAGAGGTGAATGGATTGTTGTTTGAGAACAGATGAATCAGGCATAGGGATTGCGAGCACGATATGTGCAAATTGGGCAGTAGGGAGCTGTTCTTGCCACGAGGCGATACGATCGGTCCGAAGACTGCTCGTTTACAGACCAGTCAGCGAATTGTTGCCCATTGACCTACGAATGCGCCTTAACGAGTATCCCCTGCTGCAAGGGTGTCGCTGCCATCGCATGGACAATAGCTGAGCCCGCAGCTGCTGGATATGCCAGGTGCGAGCGAGCCATCACTTCCTCATGGGCCAGCAAGAGGCGTCGTTGCCTGTCAGTGCAACACGATGCCAACGACCACTGGCATTCGGTACTATCGCCATCCTACAACGAACGCAACAACTTATCATTTGGACGCCAGACGATAGCACAGCAAAAGCTCAACATGCAGGACGACGAAAGCTTCTTTCTCTGGTTCTTCATCGGCGCATTTGGTGGTCTTCTCATACTGATCCTCTTCAATCTCCCAGAGGGACCAGCACAAGAGAAGCCTATCCAAGAAGCGTTAGTGCACTGCGCTTGTATGGTCTTTCGCTCATGCTCACGAAAGAAACAGGCGACCACATCTTGTCTCAAAGCTGCTCGAGACCACCGAGTTGCTAGAGCTTATTCTCCTTGATCTCGATACTCGGCATCTTTTCGCGGCGCAGAGAGTCAACACGACATTCCGAGACACGATCACATGCTCACCCGCACTAAGGCGCGCCATGTACCTCGAACCGATTCCGCCATGGAAGATTTCGGAGCTTCCAGTAATCAATCCACTCCTCCAGGCTGCTTGCTTCCCAGAGAGCCGACGATGGAGCAATCTCTATTTGGAAAGAGTCGTGTACCTGTCAGACGGTGAACACAACCGGCCCAAGGCTCGGCTGTTGTTTGTGCATGGTTCCAGTGAGCATATCTCGTGGTCCTTCACGACCTGCGGAAACAATGTAAAAGCAAATCAAGGACCTATACATCTACCCAAGGGCAGGGAGAAAGAGGAATCATGGCGAAAGACGCTGGTACAACGGCGGCCCTTGCACGAGCTGGAAGTACACATCTCGACTCGATGCTGCTACATCAGGCCAGAAGAGCATATCGATGCGCGATTCAAAGTGGACGACAATATGACCATGGGTCAGCTCTTCGACACCATTTGGGGATGCTATAGCTGGTGATTCAGCCACTCAATGCACGCTACACGAGCAGAACTCCCAATTTGGTGGCATTCAGTGCCCAACAAGCACGGTTCGAGCAGCGGGCTGTGGATCAGAACTGCGTGACGAGATTTCTTGTGCTCATCACATGGAAATCTGACAGGACTGATGAGACATGGAATAAGAGTCAGATATTCAGATGTTCGTGGAGAGCTGTCACCTCAGAAGCGCAAGCATCGCTTGAAGATCTCAATTGCTTATCACATGCTGCAACTTCACATGTGCGCTCTTTCATTGGTCAATTGCTATCTGCTCTAGGTTTCGCTGCCTGAATGCATTTTGGCGGTCAACTTGCAGCAGACGCTGAACAATCCTCAGCCCAAGACAATAACAAGCAAGCTACTCGACACATCCATGACCAGCACAGCCATGGCGAGTGTCAGGTAAGTATTACAACGTTCTGCGAGAGACGGACACTGACAATGTTCAGCGCCGCAAGTAAGAAACCAAATGGCAAAGCTGCCGCACGGGTTTTCGCCATACCAGAGCTCGCCGAAGCGATCCTGCTCAATGTCCGATTTGAGGACCTCATTACAGTCAATCGAACCTCCAAAGACATCAACAACACTATCATCGGATCACCAAAGCTTCAGCAGATGCTAGGCTTCCAGCTACTTCCACAAGATGACAGAGAAGATGGCACGGTCCGGAGCAAGATTGCCGAGAGCCCCTATGCTATCAACTCTGTGTTCCTCCGCAATGGTCTCCATTCCATTGGCAAGAGCTCAGCGATGGTCTGCACGTATGATGACAAAGACCTACAAAGGCGAGAATGGATCCATCCTCAAACCTTCGTTGAGGCAGTTGGACTCAATGCGGCTCATAAAGCAGGTGAGGAGATCGAGCTGCGATTACTAGTTCCTGTTGAAGTCTATGAGTCCGAGCGCCGACTCGTCAAGGCGAAGGACTGTCATTCTTGGCGTCGAATGCTCGTCAGTCTGCGGCGAAGCTACACGATAAGAGCCACGATAGAGCTAGAGAATATGCGAGAGAGGAGCCGCGCTGAAAGGATCTTTGGGAGAGACTCTGCGAGCGTTTCTTTCAAGGCAGGAACTCGTATGGGCGAAGTCATGGAGCGGATTGAGGAGGAATATCTGGCAATCGTGAAGACTCGAAAGAAGCCTGAGCCCACCGCAAAGCCAAAGCCCGCGCCCAGGACGATATCTGATCCTGACGAAGACTCCGACTACGGATCGGATTACGAATCCGACCACAGATTCATCCCTAGATCTGTCAATGTGTTTGACTTCGACGATGATGAGTCCGAGCACGACTTCCTCTTCTAGCTGGCGCGGCCACGCGAGACCGAGAAAGGATGACACAGAGACGCGCCGTCTCGAACAACCGATGTCAGACCCATTTACGCCAGAGCATGAGGTGGCATCCGCTGTGGAAGCTCTCTATCCTGGGAAAACTCACTCGAAAATCGACTTCCGCAACGAAGCTTCGCTTCGCCCACCAATGCCGAAGGAGTCACCACTACACTTTCACTTCAAAAACACAAGCATCCACTCCCGATTGAGGAAGGCTCATGAAGGAGATGGCAGGCGTGACCTTGACCGAACGAGAATGACTCCAGGATTCTGCGATCCCCAAGGCTTGTCTTTGGCCAAGACTTCATATTAGGTTTTTGGTCATCCGGTTGGTTGCTCGTCCATCTCATGGATCTAGGGACGGAGATAGATAGCTCTCCGCGCGCATATCATCTTCCGAAGACATCTTGCTTTACATACGACGGTACGATGCTCGTACTGCCAAGAATAGAAGGCATGTCTGGTCCATGGCGTTTCTTTCTAAATCTAATTCGTACCATTCATTCAGGCCAACCTGCCGAGGAAACATACCCTTATGATCTTCATCAAGCCATTCCTCAATTAATGTTCCATTTCTCTGTCTCCTTCACCTCTGCCACTGATGCTGATCCTCTGGGAACTGGTCGTATACTCGACACTGGTCAAATCATTACCTCTTCTCCAGGCCCTCGATGGCGAAGCTGTCGTACCAACCTCACAAGACAAGTACCAGCGCCTATCAAGACGTCAATGGCCCTCAATAATCGCAAAAACCGCCTCCTACTCCCCATATCAACCATACGCCTACTCTCAATTGCCCCGCCCTCTCGATCCCAACGCCCCCTCAACTCTCAAAGACCCCATCGTATCGTATCAGAACATCCCATCGGACTATAACCATTGCGCCAACTCGGATAGTATCAACCAAAAGGTCGACTGTAATGGCGGATCGTATCAGAAAACGCAGATAATCAATGGCGGATTCTCTTCCTTGCAGGAAACGGGAAGCTTCTCGACATTCAAACACGGTGATTCGAGAAGGCCGTTTGTGCAGCCGTTCAAGACGTTAGGTGGCATCTTGAATAGTGGGAGTATTGGGACGTTGAGTAATGAGAACTCTGGGTTTGTTGGGTCTGGCTCAGCTTCCAATGGCAATGGATTTGGACTTGGAGGGTTCAGCGGTGCAGGCGCAAGCAGTGGAAGCGGAACTAGCGCCGACTGTATTGATGGTTTCGACTCTAACGGAAATGTCTGGGGGAATGATGGGGCGAATGGGCAGTGTATTGATGGGATTGATGCGAAAGGAAATGCTTGTGGGAATGGGAATAATAGTAAGAATGAAACTTGTTCTGACGGGCAGGTGCAGGATGAGAATGGGAATTGTGTGGCGGATAACGGCAGTGGAGGTGGTGCTCGTGGTGGCACGACTGGCGGGCAGTGCGTGGACGGTGTTGATGAGAGTGGGAATGCGTGTGGGAACAACAACGCCATTTCGAACACGAACAGCGATGCTAGTGTCACTTCCAAATTCAACACCAACAAAGCGGCAACGAATCCAACAAATCGATGCATCAACGGGAAATTGCCGAATGGAAAGCGTTGTGGGAATAGAAAAGGCACTGCTGCCACGAACACGAATGGCAATATAAATGTTGATACAAGTCAAAGGGGAATTGATGTCAGTCGATGTGTGAATGGCAAGTTGCCCAATGGACGGGCTTGTATGAATGCACAAAACTTGAATTCGGACGGAGTTGGGCGGTGATGAGGATAATTCTGAGCACAGAACAGGTTGGCGGCATGGAGATAAACAACTAATAAATCCATGAGGAACTCTCGAGGTCCGTGGAGAGGCGCCGTGGCTCTTGTGTTTGTGGTGGTGTTGTGGATGATCGTCAGAGTATGTGTGTGACAGCAGTAAATTTATCACGGGCGACGTTTCATGATGGAGGAGGTGTTGTTTGCACATGTAGTTTTATGACCATCCACAACACCATCCTTGCGAACACGAGAAGGATCTCGGGGGATGGTTGTTCTGCAGAAGGGCCTCTTGCAGAAGTTGTGGTAAGTGACTGAAAGGGCGTCTGCTCAGGTTGAGAATATTGCCTTGACGAGCACGTGCGATAGGTGAGGCACATGAAAGCGCACGGGCTCCGCGGAAGTCCACGCTAGTGCACCGTTTGCGCATCTGCACCTTTCCATTCCAACATTGCGAGCTTGCCACACCACTTCGACCTAAAACACATCGTCAACACAACACCCAACTGCTGTACGTCACCTCGAGCAGCTTACACTACCGTCATTAGCGCGGCACATCAAGATGGCGACCACAGAGACAGCGCAAGCCGCAGTCAGCGCTCACTCTAGGTGAGAGACGAGTGTTCGAGATAGCACTTCAGAGAACGCTAACTTCGGGTAGTGACCCCGAAGACAAGAGCTCCAGTGGCGAGGCTGCGAATCAAGTCTTTGAGACCGCCGAGCTTCTTGAGATGATCCTACTCCAACTGCCGACTCTGGATATCTTCGTCACTCAGCGAGTCAGCAAGACGTCCTTCAGCACTATTAAGGCATCATCGATGCTTAAGCAAGCGATGTTCCTGGAAGGCGAACCAGACACCGAGAGCGATGAGGTCAAGGAGCAGCGCAAGCAGGCGGAAAGTAACCCCTTCGATTGGGTTACCGGTGAATACATCTCATATCCGCACATTCCAGCGCGGAGAATCACCATCAATCCACTCCTCCAGGAATTCCGGTTCATCCCCTCCATGGCCATCGAGAAAGGTCTAGACGACTACATGTGGGTTGCTGATCTGGGCGAGCGCTTCAAGCGCCTTGAAGTCTTCATCGGCTCCGAAAAGCCCGCTACTGAGCGACACCATGTACTCAAGTACTCCTCGACCGCATCCTGGCGCAAGATGCTCCCATGTCAGCCTCCGCCAACAAAATTCACCACAGCGGTCAAAACCAATCCACGTCCAGCTACAGATACATTGGTGTACTATGCCGGGAGCCCAGTGGGACATGAGTATTGGATGGTACATTGGGAGGGAGCCCGTTTGGGCGACTTCTTCGATCAACTGAACAAGCGCTATTATAGTTTTGAGGAGTTCAAGGCCAGAAGCCAGAGGAAATGAAAGCAGGGAGCGTTAAGCGATTACTACTGGATAATGAGGCAATGGGATGCGACGATACGGATCGAGGTCGGACACTGGAGAGCAGTAGTCCAGTGAGCCTTTTTCAGATGCTCCAAAAATCATACGAGAGCTCAGAGTGGGTGTAGCTCTGCACGAGAGCTAGTTATCAATCTTCATACGAAATGGTGTATTGCGTAATGAACAACTCTCGGAAATACGCATCTTCTTATGCATGTGAAAAGCACGGACCTAATGCAGCAGCTTGCGTCATCACGCCATTCGGGCCCGCGGGGCTATTTTAATTGACATCATTTGCTCAAAACTTGACATTTTTCGCATCCACAACTTCTACATCAAGACATGCCATCATCAGCATTTCAGATGGCGACCAACGCAGCCGCGCTACCAGGTTCTGGCCTGCAAGTTGGGTAAGCGAGAACTCATCGATCTGCGATTCTTGAATAACATACTGACTCAACGAAGCGGCGCCGACTCGAAGGAGTGTGTCACCGAAGCCGCCAACCGAGTCTTCAACACCACCGAGCTGACCGAAATGATCTTGCTCAATCTACCGGTCGTCGACATCTTCGCTACCCAGCGAATTAGTAGAGCATTCAACGAGACTATTGAAGGCTCGACCAAGATCCGACAGGTCATGTTTCTTATAGACGAGCAAGCCACCAAGACTGTCGATGCCGAAGAAGAAGCCAACGAGCTAGACTGCCCAATATTCGGTCCGGACGCAGCTCAAGACGATGTGCGCATCCGACCACCGCAGTCCCTTCCTTCATCCAGAAACCCACTCATGGGCGGCTCTTGGCTTTTCATACCTTCCGAACGTCGCCGCACCGAGTGCATCAACATCACTACAAACATGGACTTTGGAGACCTGAATCCCTCGTGCTTCTCCCTTGACCACCCGATATTCCAGTCCTTCGACGCCAACATCTCCGAAAGGTCCTCCGAGATCGACTTACCTTACATTCGAAAGCTTCAGCTGAAGAAGTACAAGTCTCAAGATTCTGGATCTTGGCGCAAGATGCTGGTCTTCCAACCACCGCTCGATGCGACTTTCGAGGTCACCTTTCAGTGGCTGTCGGGACAGAGTGTCTCTCAAACATTCAAAGGGGATGCGAGGATGGGCGAAGTGGTGGATTGGCTTGATTCCAGGTACCCTGTCGTGACGGAGCTCATGAGGATGGATAAGATGAGACAAAGGGAGCATGAAAGGTTCTTTCGGGTTTGATGAAGCTCAGTAGGTGAGGAGACTTCAGGATGCCGATGGGCGCTTTTCTGAGACAAGTCGCTGGGAAACATTGCCACGGGCAGTACGAGAAAGTCCGTACGAAATGCGACGAGGACAATGTTATAGTAGATATTCACGATAAGTGTCCTGACGATCGAGATGGCGTTGAGCTTTGGGGCAGTCGAGCTTAGCTAGGCGTAACAAGGTCAGAGAGCACTGTGCGACAAGATAGGCTTGGATACTGCGGCAACTGCGTCCGGTTACAACATAAGCGCTCTCCAGCCTACGCATATGTAACTCATATACCTTAATATGACTAAGTCTCGCGTATAATGAATGACTTGCGGGAACCCACCGCCGTTCAGATGCATGTGAACGAGCACGGGCCTCAATGCGTCATCTGCGCTTAGGGCGGCGCACATTTTACAATTGACTGGGTCTATCCCTCAAAGTCTTCTTACGGACGAAAAAACCAGTGGCGATTGCGACAAGAACAACTCACAACCAACCTCGACAATACGCGGCTATTATGGCGGCTACTCCAACATCACCGCCTGCCTCGAGCACGCCTGAGTAAGTTTCTACAGAGAACGAACCATCTTCCATGCAGAAGGTGCTGACTCTCAACAGCGACATGGAGTCCAAGGAGCGTGCTGCCGCCGAGGTCACTCACCAAGTCTTCAACACTGCCGAGCTGCTCGAGCTGATCCTCCTGAACTTACCATCCGCGATTAGCATCTTTGCCGTTCGACGCGTGAGCAGGACTTTCGACTCTACCATCTCCGGCTCCATCAAACTGAAGCGGAAGATGTTTCTCGAACCCTCCACCGAAGCGCTCACCGACACCCCGCTCATCAACCCAATCATTGAAGATGACACATGGCGCCTCGTCCCATCTTCGTCGCAGGACGACTACATCGAGATAACCCGCATGCAGATTTTCAATCCCGGCTACTTGTCGGAACCAGAGTCTCACCCCCCGTACCTCGTCGAGTTCAGGGGGATCTTCGCGACACTCGCCACTCTCCCATCCGCGGCTTCCTCCGGCGCTCGACTGCTGAAGGCCACTTTCACTGGCTCATGGCGCAAGATGCTCGTCTCTCAACCTCTTCTTAGCTATGTATTCGATGTGAACCTCACACTCACACCTTTAGCTGCGGCGGTTGAGTTCTTTCAAGCAGACGTCAGACTCGGAGAAGTCGTGGATTGGCTTGATGAGCAATATTCGATTCTGAAGGACGAGGTGCGGAGATCACAGCTTCAGTGGAGGGAGAGACGCAGGTTTGGATACCGTTGATTTGGGCGGGGAGGAACTATGGCGAAGGGAAAATTCGAGATGAGATTGCAGGTTGATCAGTTGAAGCAAGCATACCGCGGTCTGGGTCGGATGACGAGGAGGCGCATCAGTGGGAAGTAATGGGTGCTGAATCAGGCGACTCCTCTATATCTGTAACGAGTTCTATCAAGTCTATCAGCTCTTCCAAAACAAACACTGTTGTACAAAACGCTCGCAAATAGAACAGTATTGCCACCAATCCTCTACTCCGTCCTCTTAAACACAACCCTGCTCCCCTCCCCACTCGTAAACGGCACTCCCAGCTCGAAAAGCTTCACCACTACCTTCTGGAAATCGTCAAAGAAAAGATCCTGATCCTTCGCATACCTCTCCACCCAAGGCTTAAACTCCTTATCCTGAACCAACGCATAATCCGTCGGCAGCATCATCAAAGTCTGCGTAGTCTTATCCTCGTACTGCTTATTCCCATCCCACTTCTTAAACTGCCAATCTTCCTCCATCAGAAGCCGGTAGAAGTCGTTGGTTAATGTGATGGGAGAGAATGTCCAGGGACCATCGAAACCGGAACGGTCTTTATGGCAGCGGCCGAGGGCGTGGGCGCCAGAGAGTGCGACGATTTCTTGGTCGTTGAAACCCATTCTTCCGAAGATGCGGCGTAGATGGTCTTGGCCTTTGCTGCCATCGGGTAGTCGACCGTCGGGTGTGCAGTATGAGACGTCCCGGTCTGAGCGGCCGGGTCGCCAGGGAATATCGGGACCGCCCAATTCTTGGACGGCACAGGCTGCTGCGAGTGTCCAGAGATCGGAGTATGTTATCCACGGGAATTCTTCTTTGATAGATTCGAGGAAGTCGCGGGCGTTTTTGAGACCTGCGTTCGCGCCGTGGTCCGATTCCGGTGCGAATCGCATTGTGGCTCCGTTTGAGCCGCCAGTTCCTGTTTTTGCATCATATGTGCCGGAAGCGTGCCAGCCGAGTCGAAGCACAACTGGGCCGTATGACCCATCATCGTAATCATCCTCGTCGATGAGTTTGGCTGCGATAGCATCGTAGACCTTTTGGTAGTCTTCTGTGGTAGGCTTGAAAACTTTTGGTTCTTCGGCGTAGGAGTTTCTCCCTTTGAAGGTATAGTATCCTCCGATTCCCGCTGCGAGACCACCTGCTATGCCTGCCCAGATGTATCCGCTGTTGTTGGTCTGTCTTGACGATCCGCTAGAGTATCCGCGGCGAGCTTGCTGTTGGAAGAATTGTGCTCCGCGGCGGGAGGCAGATGTGCGAAATGCTTGGGTAGTTGGCGCTGAGCGAAGTGCTTTGGTGAATGTCTTGGTTGCTGTGGCCATGTTGTAGGCGTTTGAAAGTCTGATGGATCAGTTGAGGCAATGGGTCAAGAGGAGTTAAATACAAAGTCCACACAATAGGCAACAGAAAGTCAATTGAGAAATCCTTCAATGTCTTGGCCACAAAGAAAGATTCTTGGAAGAGTAAACAGTAGCAATCAGCGAGCGTTGCGAGACGTGACGTTGCAGAGCGGAGCGAAGTGTAGCCTTTCAGCACCGCAAACACCGCACCTCGTGGTAAGCATCAATCAGCAAGAACCACTCCCGGTCCTGTTGGCCGACCATACCCATGTCCGCATACCTCAAACAGCGAAGGCGCACGAAGCCGTCAAAGAGCCGTTTGAAGCCCGCAGAGACACCTTGTCGCCGACCCACAAGTGTATCACCGGGAACGCCCTATCGGACATCTCGCGCCATGGGCACGGATCTTGTGTTCAGAAACCGAATAGGTCCTGTAGTCAGCGAGATGAGAGAGACATCCTCTCTCCAAGTCTTGGAGAGAGTCACCGCAGGGCGTGAGGTGTAGATGCGGCATCGTATTTCCCAAACTGATGTTTGTCTGATGCGGCGTCCAAAGAAAGATGAAGTTGGCAAGGTTGGAGCGGGAGGAAGATGGCTCGGAGCGGGAGCGGTTGCTGACTCACGAGATCTCGCTGGCGATGGCCATTTTGGGAATCAGCGAGCGAGCTGGATGGAGGATGTTCTCCAGGAACAAGACCTCACCACACAATCACCGCTTCACCATGCGCTCATCTTCCATCTCTGGGTCGATATACACTGAGCGCCGACGACACCCGTCACTGATGTCGATAAGGTGTCTATGAATCGACCATGGCGTAGAGCTCACGCATGGATACTCATCGCCCATGTCAGCACACTCACCAGGAGTCGGCCTTAAAACGCCTAAAGAGAGGATAACCTGGTACGGGTACGCTCAAGACCTGTCAATGAGACACGAGCCAGTGCTTGTTCTGCCTCCGGCGGGCAAGTAGCTGTTGTCAGGGCAAGATTGGACACAGACAGCTGTCATGAACAGCGAAGTCTCAAGAGCTGCGCATGAGAGACGCCGAGCTCTGTTGTCGCCCGTGGACAGAGTAGGCAGGGTGCAGTAAGGCTCAGCTTTTGGCGCAACTCTATGCGGGCAAGACGAATGGTGCAGGTCAATGGACAACTTCGACAGTGATGACGAAGAAAGACAGGCTGTCTGCCAGCGCTCTACTCTCGATCTGCCCGCTGAGCCATCCAGTTTCCAGTCTCGGCCGAGAAGTCCCGGGTTGCAATTCTCGACGGAGCCGCATATGCATCATAGTCACATTTGCCATCATGGTCCGCCAATCGAAAGATGGACTTCCCCCTCGTTGGTCCTGCGTGAAGAGCCATCCACGTTGGGCCCACAGCCAATACCATCGATGAGCGCAGCCAACGCTGACAGTGAGAATATATCGTAGACCGAGCGACTTCCCCATGGCGCAAGCCTTGAGCGCAGTCGAGGAGTATGAACGTAACACGTGTGTCAAATACGAATTACTGACAGTCTCGCAGTACCATGTACGACAACCTGTGCATCATAGATGAGCCATTATAGCTGGCTTCAGTGCTATATGTCACACGATGTGAAAGCGCTTGACTGTCTTGGCAAGGCTGATGTTCTAGCGCATGAACGACGTGAAGTCTCAACTCCAACGCGCTGAGAGGAGGATTGTCCCGATTAGGAAGGAAGGCCTCCCAAGCCTCTCATGCCCTGACGAACTAAAATCCATAATCCGATCCGGCCTAAAACAACTGCATAACATTGAAAGCGTATGGCGATTCAGAGACGAGACTGGTGCATGATGCTTCGGAGGTATCAAGGAAAGGATCAAGGAGACTTCAGTCGACGAGGGCAGTGTCTTCTTGCGCCCTGGAGAAGAACAGCAGATGGCTGCTGAGTGCGAAGATATAAGAGCGACCACCGCAACCCAGGTTCCTCATTCTTCATCTCAAACCAGCAACCAATTCACCATCAACATCCACCTTCCAATCAACAACCAACAACCCAAACCCAACCACCAAAATGCACTTCGCAACTCTCCTCGCCCCCTTCCTCGCCGCTGCAGGCCTCGCCACAGCCGACTACGTCTCCTTCACGACCTGGTCCGACGCCAACTGCCAAGGCACAGGCACCGACCTCGAAGTCAACGGCGACAGCTGCCACCCCGGCATCAACGTCGGGTCCTTCAAAGTCACAGCCCTGCAGGGAGCTGCGGACTCTGAAGTGCAGTGGTACGCTGATGGGAGTGCCTGTGTAGGCAGCACTGTGAGGAGGGATGGCGGTATGGCGGGAAGTATTACGCCGATTGGAATGTGTGAGAATACGAATGGGAATGCGGGGAGTGTTTACTTGTGAGTATTCTGGTGATTGAGGTTGGTTGTCTTATGGCGGAGGGATAGGCTAACGGATTTGATAGTGAGGTCTAGATGATGGGGTGACATGTGAGGTCGTGGAGATGATGAGATGGCGATGGGGACGGAGATGAGGGAGGAAGGAAGGAAGAAGTGTTGATAGAGTTGATAAAGTCATTCGCTAAAATATCGCGTTGATGTATACATCGTTTTCAGAAGAAATCAACCCGCTTGTGACGCCTTACACCCTTCGCTAATTCTCAGTCCTCCAAACCCAAACCGTCCCGAAGTTCCGCTTGTGCTCGCTCTAATCCATCCCAAATCCAGGAAGAGCCCAAAAGAATCCCAAAATGACATCTACAAATCCCCCCAAAATATCCCCACACCTCGAAAAGTCATGAAGACTTACTAAGCCGCCTTCTCCTTCCCCTTCTCCCCCTCCCCAATAATGCTACTCAAATGATCCACCCTACTCCTAACAATCCCCTCTCTCGGTTCTCCATCACTCCTCGACCTCACAGTATTCACACTCCCCTCCCTCTCCAACCCCCCGCCAGGTTTCCCTCCCCCTTCCCCTCCGCGTAAATCCATCCTACTCCCCTTCCGACTAACCGCCCCATCCGACGCACTCCTCATAGACGCCCTCTCAATATCCGCATTCACAACCCTCAACCTAGCTTTGGGGACAGTAAACATCCCTCCCATGACTTGTACATCTCTCCTCCCCGCAGCAGATTCGACATCCCATTCTCCTTCTGCGGCGCGGAATTCGTGGCTTGTGCGGGGACCAGAGGGTTCGCCCCAGTCTCCATCGACAGTTGGATCATCGGGTGTGTGCCAGGCGGATTGGCCTCGTTTTTGGCGGAGGAGGGCGCCGCCGTCGGAGATGGCGCGGCGCGGTTGAGGCTGTGCTGGGTCGGAGGGGGATGTGAGTATGGGGACTTTGCGACGGCGGGTTGGGGAGGAGGAAGAGGTGCGTGGGTCGGTTGGGGAGAGGTCGCCGGCCTCGGTTGGGGAGAAGGGGTGTTTGTTTTGGGAGGTTAGGGAGAAGGAGCGTTCGCTGTTGGAGAGGGCTGTGAGGGCCCGGCGGAGGGAGCCTACCCAGCCGCGGCGGACGATGGGAGCTCCGCCTACGGCGCTGTAGGGTTCGTGAGGGCGAGGGTGGGTAGCTGTTGCTGATGGGTTGGTTGCTGCCATTGCTCTTTGGTAAGGGTCGTCGCGGTCCATCATGGGCCGGCCGCCGAGAAGAGCTTCGCCTTCGCTTTGAAGTTGTTGGAAATTCGAGCGTGCGGTTTTGAAGGAGTCTTGAGATTTCTCGGCCGGATGTCTGGTCTCGGCAGGCATCTTCGAGATTCTCTTCGTGGCTCCTGTATGAGAGTCTTGGAAGTAGTAAGGTGACTTCCTTCCGGAACTCGAAGCCGTCGTTGACATCGTATTTGCTCGCGGCTCCAAAGGTGATGTGGCTGCGGTGTCGTTCGCCTCTTTTCTTGCCAGAGCAGCTGCCAATATTGCGCCGGTCCGTGTCGACATCGTTCTTGTTATGGACGTCGTTGACCCGATCGATCTTTGTGACTTCTCACTGAGCGTCGATGAGGTGCGATCATCAGTCTTCGTTGGTGATATTCGTCCATTCGATGATCCCGATCCTGATCCAGAAGCCTCGTGCTCGTCCTCGTCAGGCTCAACAATTCGCCAATTCATTGAGCTTTCTGCCTCCGCACTAAGCGGTCTTCTGGTGGGCGACCCTCCTCGGCTTGCGTGAGTCGGTACTCTCCGCACAGTCTCCAGTGTCGATGGAGAAGCAGGCGACGTTGGATGACTCCCAAGAGGGTTCGGCATTGGATCCTGGAATGGATCTCTAGGCGGCACTACGGCCCCCTTCGTTCCAGATTCAAGGACTCTTTGAAGCTCTCGCAACTTCGCCTCTGCGGAGCTGTAGCTTTCATGAACCTGCTCTGGCTCTTGAATCACTTCTGCATCGCGGAATGGATCCGGAGGGCTTGGTATCATCTCCATATCGTCCTCGTCATGTCGCTCGATTATCGGATGGATGCCAGCACTGTTGCGACTGGCTCGACTCTCATCGTAGCGAGGTGCTTGATGATACATGTACGGTCTTGTCGATAGTCCCTTCCGCAGGCCCCGAGTCGGACTTGGAATATTGAGGAAAAGACCAGATGAGCCAGACGACTCCTCGGCCATTTGTGGGCCTGGGTGATTTTGAGTGGCATAGTGATGTCCGCCCCGACCATCAAATCCTCCGTTATCGTGGTATGGTTGTTCCAGCGCTGCGTATGAGCCGTCCGAGGAATGCGTCAGAAGTGCTCGTTCGCGTTCTTCCCTCTTGCGCTTCAGCCGTTTGTTATACCAGAAGTAGAATGCGATCAATGCGGTAAGTATCAGAGCGCCGAGCCCAAGCCCGACTCCGAGTCCAGCCTGCTGTGAGGTTTTACTGAGAGGGCCGTCCGATGCTTTCTGCGTCTCTCCCATTGACTTCGCGGTCGAGTCCTGGTATGAGCTGACCCAGCTGCTCGAGGAGATATTATACAGCAGTATGCTCTCCTGAGACTGTCGCTTGACCCTGGATGAGGACGATGCAGGGATCTGGTATCCGCCCACGACCATCATGATGCCCCCAGGGAGAACAGTTGCGCCATGGCCGTATAGTCCGGCACCCTCGGCGATCCCCGATCCAGTCTGGGTAGGAATCGACCACGTCCACGCTTCTGCCTCGTCGCCGCCGTACTCTGAGCCGAGATGCAAGACTGCCAATTGAGGCTGTGCGGGATTCGTCACATCTCCTACCCATCCTCCGAGCACAATGATTTTGGTACCGTCTTCAGACAGTACTGCCGTGTGTCCAGATCTTGGCTCCACTGTGGTCACCGTCGATCTCGTTGCAAGGTCCGTCCTGGCACTCGAAGGTTGTTGTACAGGCAAGAATGTCCAGCTATCTTGCGGGAGTGAAAACAGGGCAACTTGCGACATGTTCAAGAAGGCTTCCTGGGTCTGCCCTCCGAGAAGTAGGAAGTCCTGCTGTTGAGACTCAGCACTTCCGCTGGCGTTGACTCTGAACGTTGGCGTGAGTCCAGTGATCGAGAAACCGGCTTCCGCGACTGGTGGGCCTCTCGTTGCAACCGCGCTTATATTGTATGTAGAGTCATACGACCCATCTGACCCAGTAATCGCGATCATGCTGTTCGAATATTGCGCCGCGCTTTGCCAAGTCTGGGAAGTGCTGTTGTCGAAGAGACACATTCCAGCGAACATGTAGAATCCCAAGTCGGTTTGATCGTTGGCAACGCTGGGTGAGTATGCCACGCCATTGCTCAAGAAGTTCACTCCTGCTAGCGCAGTTGTTCCAAGACCTGTCGCAGAGGTCTGGAATTGTATCCAAGATCCATTCCCAGCTTGATCTCCCAGGGCCGGTAAGAACCTCCATACTTGTGTACTTTGCGCTCCATCCTCACAGCTCCCTGCGATAACTGTGATGTTGCCTGATGAATCTATAACCGGCGTATAAGGTACTGTCTTATCTGAATTGGACCAAGGAAAGCTTGAAAGTAATGTGGTTGGCGACACTCCGCTCGCAGACAGCTCTTGTTGTAGATTCACAGATTGGAATGTGCCTTGATCCGAAGAGTCGCCGGATTGCCTGAACACCCAGACATGTGTAGAGTTCGCGGTAGTAAGAAGATGTGTCGGGTTATAGGGTAGGTCGGCAAGAACCATTCGCACCAGAGCCAGTAGGCCCCATGGCAGCGAGTGGTTCTTCATAAGAATAATAGGTCGGAGTCGTCGTCTCGGGTCGTAGAGGTCATGGACGGGAGGAGGTTGTCGTCGGAATCGTCCTACACCATGATCGAATCGTATCGTGTCGTATCGTACACCACGCGAAAAAATTCCTAACTCCAATGACCAGCTGCGTGGTGTAGTATCGGCAAGGGAGGATGAAAGGTAGGACGAGGACAGTGCGTCGGCGGATCGAGGTCAGATAGCAGGCCAATGTCCCTCCTCCTGCAGCATTAGTCGCGTACACCGTCTCAAGAATGGCAGAGGCCGGTCAAAGTCAAGCCTCGTCACAGATTTCAGAGTCGCGTGCATATAGAGTAGAAGAGACAGAGTGTGCGTAAGTGCGAAAGGGTCACCCAACCGCGACCCCCCTCTGGTACGTAAGTCAACACGGCAGCACAACAGCAGCACTCGGGAATCTCGCCTCAGAGTTCCAGCCTTCTCTTCACACCAAACCCTGCACGTCTAGCCACCGTACCGCGTGCGATATTGCGCAACAACCGAATGTGTGGAACGACGAATGAAAGACGGTCGTGTCGACTGGTGTGCTCCATGTCTCGCGCCAGCCATCGCCAATTGCGCAACCTGCAAGCCGAGCCGTGGGCACAGCAGCGTGAAACTTGGAAGACGGGTCCAGTTGTTGATTTCTGACCCGTTGGCCAGGCGACGACCCGCCAAAGCCGACCTCTCTTTCGCTTCCACTCTTGGCCTCCACCTGCACGAGCGCTAATGGTGCTAACAAATGTTTGGAACCGTTGTTCTATGCCCTATCAGGTGCTTGTAAAGTGCATACCGCTACTGCGAACACATTGCACAATCCTTACTAGGCGCTTGGTCATAAGCAAGGCAGGAGTCGCGTGCGCTTGGAAGTCGCCTGCTCGCTCGTTTGGTCGTTTCCATGTCGCCCTTCGCGAAGCCAAGACTGGTAATAAGGCGAGCATCACCATCAACCTCACCTCATACTCTTGAAGCTTAATGCACATTGCCGTACATCAAGCCGACTGCCACTCGGATGGACAGCAGCTCACAGCGCAGGCTAGAACATAGGGAGACTCCACCACGGTCCAGGAAATGCTCCGGACATGGCTCGGGATGACGCGAAAAGCTCACGCTATTGAGGGCTCGCTTTCCCAAGGAACGGTGCCTCAGCAGCAATGAGATCTCTCGAGATGGATGGTCACATTGTAAGTTCGACATTACGGAGACGGCAATGAAAGAGCTCGTCCGGGTAGACGGATCCAATGGACCTCGAAGATCGGCAATGCTTGTGTGACGTCTGCGGTTCCGATCCAAAGATAAGGACGAACATCATGAGAAATACACAGGCTCTTCACAACGATCTGTTGCATAAATTGCTCTTCTCAAAAGAATAACGAGGTTGACAATAATCGCGAAACCACCAAGATGTCCATCACAATGATCTCGGCGACTCCATCGCCATACGCCCGAATCAACCGCATCGCCTTCATCGAGAAAGGCGTACCTTTTGAACTTCAGACTGAGATCCCATGGCATTCGGATACCAAGACCCCCGAAAGCAATCCTCTGGAGAAGTTGCCAGTTCTCTTGTTCTCCGACGGCCGCAAGCCCATTTACGATTCTTCGCATATCCAACGCTGGATCGTCCACAAATACAAAGGCCAAGGACCTCCTTTGGTGACTGGGGACATCGACACTGACTTACAGTTGGAACAAGTTCAAGTTCTGAGCCAGGGCGTTATGGATGCCGTCGTCCTCGCCTTCTTCGAAAAAGCCCGCCCCGAAGGCGGAAAATCCGAATCCTGGCTCGCGAGGCAAACGAGAAAGATCGACGGTAAGACATGCCAGCTGAGCCGCGACAACGATACAGAACACTAACCTCCCACCTCTCTCCTGCACTCTAGGCGGTTTCCTCGCATTCGAAGACCTCGCCACCTCCCGCCCCAAAGATTCCGATTATCTCTACGCCGGCCAACTCACAATCGCAGACATAGCGGTGTGCTGCGCGACGGGGTTCGTAGATTTCAATGGAGCGATTCCGGGGTGGAAGGAGAAGTATCCGAATTTGGCGAAGTATTGGGAGATATTGGATCAGAGGGAGAGTTTTAAGAGTACGAGGCCGGTTATGTTTGATATTAAGACTGAGACGGTTGTGTAAGAATGGGTGATGGGGAGTGAGTTATGGGAAGTGGGTGGTCGAATGATTGACTAGCTGAACTGAACTGTGAGGAGCATGAAAGAAAGGGCTTGCAGTTTTTCAAATTTTGTGTGTATATGTTCATAGAAAATACTAAGAAGCTGTCGACATATGCTATCCCAATTCCCACTCCCCAGAAAGGAACATCCCATATAAAAAGCTCTCACTCATGTGGGAAGCATCAATCATTGTAGCCAGGAGCAGTCATTATGCTCAACCAGCCAATGTCTTCAACACCTTGTACGCCATTTCCGAAGGTGGTCCGATGGTTCTCGTGTTCAGACCTCCAATGCATTGATTCGTTTCTTGACGAACTCGAAATTGCTGAAGAAGATCATGTTGATGATGCATGAGCGGACGACGGAGACGCCGAGGCCTGTTCAGAAAACTATCAGCGGAATATTCGAGAATGTGAAGGGTGAGGTGGTGTTGCTTACCTCTGTAAGAACCAAACTCAAAAAACTTGATATCTGGTCTCGCCGCATGTCCACTTCCTGCGGAAAGGAGTGCTTTCTGATAGACTGTCTTGGCGACGTCGACGGGGTATATCTGTATCATCTGAAGTCAGCATTGTTTGTTGTCTCATCATTTCCGCGGACGCCATGTTTGGCATCTTCGTCTGGCGACTCACGCAAGCCCAACTAACAATCCCACACAACCCACCAGCAACAACAACCGCGTATGGACTCGTCGCGCTCTTCCCCCTAGCATTCCCCATCAATTGCTTCGCACTCTCATATGTCATGAAATATATCCCGGTTCCCACAGTGTCCCGCAACAAATGCAGCCTGTAACCCGCGTACAATCCCGCGAGTCCCCTGTCTTTCACCAATCTCCTCGCAGTAGCCATACTCCCTCCGCTCTTCAAATCCACAGTTGATTTAGGGGACCCCGCCGGATTGGACATGTCTTTCCGTATCGCAGCTTCTCTCGCCATCTTCCCTGCCAATTGCTCATTCAACTTAGTAAGTTCAAACGGACAACTAATCGTCGTAATCACCGCCCCAGCCGTGGCCCCTGCCGCGCCAAAACACGCCATAGTCGCAATCGTAGGATAACTCCCCGGCGCATTCGCCGTCACCAAGGGACTCTCCCCCGTTATCCTCTGTATCCCACTATCATACGCATATTTCGCCTTCTGGTACAGACTAAAACTGATTGTCCGCACGACTGTCACGGATATGAGGGGAGGACAGACTCCTCTCCAGAATGCTCGTAGACCCTCGGCGCGGTAGGCGTCTTTGACGGTTGCAAGGAAACCGGTTTCGTAGGACTGCATGCGGGATTTGGCAAAGTCGAGGGGAAAGGCTGCGAAGGTGGAGAGGACGGAAGAGGAGGAGGCGGAGATTTCGGTGCGGTAACGTTTGGCCCATTTCTTCACATCCTTCGAAGGTTGGAAATAGAAGATGGAGGCGGCGTTGTTCGCTGCGGACGACGTCGTGGCCTTCTTTGACTTGTCATCGTGCTTTTGTTGCTGGTCCTTCTGTGTGTTCGTATTTGTGGTTGAATGGTGTGCATTCTCGTCATCTTGCACTGGCATCATGGGTGAAGACGGGCGTCTTCAGGGCGTTCGATGGAAGTGCCTGGTAAGGCGCTCCATGAGCCCGTTGGTGAGGGAAGATCGTGTGAAGTCAATGCGGCCAAATGCTCGCAGCGGTATGAGGTATTTTTGGTTCCTCAACCTGTTCTCCTCTTCTCTCACTGCTCCTATCTTCTGTATACTCCTACGCAAGGTAAAGAGCTCCTCGTTACGTTCGGCGGGGTGATTGATGGGTATGCTCGTCGATGCTAGTGCTCTCCAGGATTGAAGATGCGGGCTGTGGGTATCGGTCCGGCTGGGGTACTTCAAGCAGTGGTGATGCTTGGTGCTGCGAAGCTGCTTTACTTGTATGTAGGACCACACTCCGCGTGCTGTCCTGCAGTCAGATGCTGTCGCCAGTCAGTGGCTGAAAATGAAGTAACAGCAATTGGCTCCTCGAAGATTGAGTCGTGATTGTAGGGCATGCAGTGCGGAGTGCGTTGACGATGATGTGCACCTGAAGAGCTCCCGCCGAGTCTCAACCAATCAAAACGCCCCACACCGCCAGCTCATCCTAGTCATCCTTCCCGAGACATGTGCATGTGAAAGGCGCGGCAGCCGAGCATTTTATTCCTCAAGTACTAGATACTCCTTCTTGATTGATCTATGTAGCAGACTGTTTCTCTATGTAGCAAGTGTTACGGGTATCCTAGATGCAATCGCCAACTTCTCACAACCAAATCATGCCCATAAATGCAACGAGTCCAACGCAAGCCAAGCTCCAAGCGAATCCAATGGTAGCTGCTGTGCTCGGAGGCTGTTTCGTCGTATCACTTCCTCCAGCGGTAGCGATACAGCTAGAGCTACAAAGATATCCAGAAGGACAGCATCCGCCTCCAACGTTAGCGGCACACGACTGCCAACCACTGGCACAAGAACCAGTGGGAGCATTACCTCCACCAGCAGCGATCGTCAGCCCAGATGTCACAACATCAGTAGTGGCCGTGGCAGGACAGGAAGTGGTATCGCAATTTCGATCGACTTGGCAGCATCCGCCCAAGTACACTGCCGAGCACATGTAATATCCAGTTGGACACCCAGCAACATTGGTAGACGTGGTCGTCTCCGTCGTTTGCGTTTCCGCGGCAGTCACAGAAGTGTCAGTGGTCGATCCACTTGTAGGTCGAACAGGCGGAGCTGCGGTGGCCGTGGTAGTGGTGGTAATATCCAGACAGCTTCTTGACGTCCCACAGATCTGACTGCTTCGACAGCATCCTCCTCCGAGCGATGCTGGACAAGATTGAAATCCTGAGGTGCAAGCGGTCGCTGATGAAGTACCTCCACCACCACCTCCGATTATGATGGTAGTGGGAGCAACGACAGTGACGGTGTCCGTTGTTTCCTGACCACTCGCCGTCACAGTCACGGTCGTAGTAATACCGGACTGGGAAACGATGACCGTAGTCTGGGCAGATTGGGTCGAAGTCGGCATCGTAGTCGCGGTGCGAGTAGGCAACGTGGTCGTGACCGTAGCTGTCCCATAGAATACGCATCCATTCTCCACGCAACTGGCCCCTGGCACACAGCACCCTCCCTCGGTATCCGTCGTGCAACTTGTATATCCTGCCGCAGTATCGCAGTCTTCTACGTTCGTCCCGCAGCTACCTCCGGCTGGACAGCATCCGACTCCCTCAGGTGTCTTCACGCATGTCTCGCCCGTGTTGCAGCAGAGGCTTGATCCGATATTGCTGCAAGAGTTGGTCCCAGTCGGACAGGAGAAGTCTCTCGCGAGTAGCTCCCGTCTCCTCAAAGCCAAATCGTATCTTTTATGATTCGTATGCGCTTTCACCGCTGGCAATAGCATTGATGCATTCCCGCATCTTCCCAGCTCCTCATGGTGGACCAGCCTCCGAAGACCCAGTTCTGCCTCTGTAGACGGACTTGTCTCCCCAAATTCCCAGTAGTCCAAGTAGAACTTTTCCCCCGGATCATCGCCCAGCTTCTTCACAGCCACTGGCTTCTCCCACACCAGCCTTTGCTGGACTTCCAGCCCTCGTTTTATATGCGCTTCGTCTTCCGGGTAGTATCGGACTTCGCGGGGGAGGTTGTAAGGCCATTGCTGATCTTGATTTGCGAGGGCGAATGTGAGCAGACTTGCAGGTAGAGCAAGCAGCCTCAAGAGACCTCGCATCTGATGTTCCCAGAGGGCTTAGAATGAGTCGAGATAGTGAAGTGGGTCTCGATGCACTGCAAATCGTATGCAGCTCGCGCGTGCGGAAACGTGCAGGTGGTGGGATCGCGATCCCAGGGTTCTGGTAAGACAATGGGACTGTGTCTGGGGAGGGTGTATGCAAGAGGAAAAGAAGGGGAGTGTGGTATACTTGGCCTGGTGATGAAACTACGAGGCTGGACTGGATGTTCATGTGTTGCAAGGAAGCCGCGATTGGTTGTTTGGACGTTGTTGCAGCTGCAAAGTGAGATGGCTGGTGACTTGTCGGTGTGTGGGAGCCGATGCCTGCCGAATCCTGCCGAGACGATGTTTGGATTCTGAGACATCCACGCGACTTCACTTCCACATCAACAATCACTTTTTCATGGACACAACTTAGACCATATCGCTCTCCCCGGCTTGCGTCGCGATGAGATTGCACACATTGCTCGAGCCCGACTTGAGACGGCTCACGATGCCCTTGAAGCACTGTCTCAACCGCCGCTGGCCAAGATAGACATCTTCTTTGGCACGCCAATCGTTGGGGAGAAAGACATGACCGGGTGCGATTTCCTCTCCCACTCCAATTCTCAATTCTTCATGCGAAGCGATATCCGAGAATGTATCCGGTGGCAGGAGCTGAACTGGACCACGCACTCTACGTGGGAGCAAATCAGATGTGCCAAGCCCTCTGAAGATGCTGATGGGCAATATGACGTCGGGGCTCCGAAGTAAATCATTGCTCTCCGTCGAGCTGCCATGAAATCTGCACGGCTGCTGAGGCGCAAATCCGGCGCGTTTGATGTGCCCGTAGAGCAGCTTACAAGGAACATTCAGAACAGCGGAGGAAAGCCGTGCTTGAGCTCAAGATTTGACCAAGGTGAAAATCAATAAAATTGGACTTGGTCTTGCGGGGTCAGAAGCAAGGAAGTCCGCGGAAGAGAGGCTCAGATCAGCCAACATGAGTGTGCTACGGAAGGACAGTAATGGACTTTGCCCAGTCGGATATCGCTCCTCGTTCAACTACGAGACACTCGGCATCTGTTGCTACTCTCAGCAAATCGACGGTACTTCCCACATTGGCACCCGGCTACGGGTAGTCTTGAATAGCACGTGGCGATGCAGCTAGCGTCTGCACGCTGCCCATTTGCAGGAGAAAGTCGGAAGCCGACATGGTATGCTTGAGCCTCCTTTCGTACTGTGGACTAATTTGGTAGAGGCATTGCGTCAAAGACTTGGGAGCCTTGCGAACCTTCCCACTATAGTGCTGCAATGTCAATGATGTGAACAGCAAGGGATCTCATGGCCCAACGAGCAGTTCTGGCCATTTCACAGCTTGTAAGCAGAAAGTCGCTCCGACGAAGTGAAATAGATTGCAATGCTTGAACGGGCACTGGCCTCCAGTTTGTCTCACTTTGACAGCTTGAACGTGGCGAAAATCATGAGTTCGTACGATCGGCTTCGATTTCTAAGTTTGTATCACAGAATGCTGTACCTGGCGTTTGGCAGGGGCTGCGGCAACTGACATCCAGGTCGACAGTCGATTTGACTTTCATCACAGCCATCACATCTAATCTTAGCATCTCCTGATCAAGTGTATTTAGGAGGCGAGTAGAGCGTGCAGGAGAGGATACAAACACACACAACAACAGTCCTCTCCAGTTCTTCGGCCATCTCCAGAGCCAGTCGCTTCAGCCCTTCCAAAAGATCAGACAAGACATTGAATAATCAAAAAGGACTACATATCCCAGCTTCGATCATCATCAAGCAACTCTTTCGAAACATCAATTCGAGTCATAATGCATTCGACAACCAGAAACGCCCTTCTCATCTCCCTGCTTCCCTTCCTCGGCGTCGAAGCAACCAGATACCGTGGCAGCGGAGGAGGCGATGGCCCTCCTCAAGACGCCATGCTCGCTTCCAGCAACATGCGAGCCGCTCCTGGAGGAGGCCACTATGGCGGTGGCCAGCCTGACAGTGGATGCAGCAGCACCGGCGCTGGTAACGCAGGCAGGAACAAGGGCTGTAATGATTGCGGTATCTCTTCTTTCGTTGAGACCACTCAAAGCACCAATCCACTCGTTTCCGACTGCGAGACTATGTTGCAGAAGATCCAGAAGGATCAGGAATGGATCATCAATAGTCAGGGCGTGACAATTGTTACTCACGGAACTTGTGAGTGTCTTCAACCTCATATTCTTGCTGAGCGTTCATGCTGACTTTTTCTTTAGGCGCCTTCACCGCCACAACTCAAGGCGACACTTTCGCCAAGCTCGGCAACGCAGATGTCCTCGACCTGGTTCAAGATGCTATCAAGCAATTCGGTTCCGGCGGCACCGTTGGATGTCACGGCGGCTACAACCTGTACGTCGGTTCAGCAGGCGTTATGCCCTGCGACAGTCTCCAGCCCGGTGGCGAACAAGTCCGAGTCGACTGGACTCTGGGTCCATCCGGCAAGCAAGGCGGCGGCGGCGGATGGAATGGCAACGGCGGTGGTGGCAGCTGGCCGGGTCAGAATGGAGGAGAGTCTGGATCTGGGTGGCCGAGCAACAATAACAATGGCATGTCACCCTATGATCAGCAGCAGGGTAATGGTGGCGCTTGGCCGGGCCAGAGTCTTCAGGGAAAGCAGCCACCGAGGGGACAGAACCAAGGTGGGTGGCAGAATGAAAATGGTAGAGACAACATGGTCAGTGGGCACTACAAGTCTTTCAAGTGGTAGATGATCGATCGATCAGAAACGGCCTCTAGGGAATGGAATGGATAATAAAGAAAAGCTAGCTCACTCGATTCAGACTGTACATGTATCTATCTATGCAATGACATCAAACCCATATTGAATAAGGTATCCTTCCTTCCCTCAGTCGCCCTCTCTCTTCTTCTTCCACATTTCCACCGCCTTCCTAACATACCTCCTAAAATCCACAGTACTCCCAATCGCAATCCCACCAGATAACAGTCTCTCAACATCAATCCATTCCGCTCGTTCAACATGCTCTTGTTCCCACGCATCCAACTCCCTTCCCTCACCATTAACCTCTCCTTCCACAAACTCACACACGTAGTAAATCAACAAACTCTGCCAACTCCTATCATCTGAATGTGCGCTTCGAAAGAAACTACTCTCCAATCCCACAAGTCCATCCTCGGCTACGACTACTGTGATGCCTGTCTCTTCGCGGACTTCACGCACGCAGGCTTCTTCGGGTGTTTCTCCGAGTTCGATGGCTCCGCCGGGAAGGTCGACTGTGGCGTTCTTGTGGTGGAGGAGAAGAACGTGCGGTTTAGCGTTAATGGTTTTGAAGACGATTCCGTAGGCTGCTGGACGCCATTGCAGGGAAGATATCGGTGTGGCGTAAGTGTTGGAGGATATGTCTGTGCAGGTGACAGTTCTCGTATCTTGGGTCATGGCTGGTGGATTGTGCTTTTTTGGATGGGGTTGATAAGCAGCGTGTTTGCGAAGTTGATGTTTCAAGAATGGAACGCATTCATCCCAAGAAGTGAAGTTGGAACAATATGGGGCACAGCCTCCGAGAAGGATTTAAGCTTGCATTTAGGCATCAACATGAAAGCGGTGGCCTATTTGGGTTTATTGGTCGTATTTGTATGATCTTGCGCGAATGGCATACTGATCTATGACCACGTTTGGATCTCTAGCAACTCCCATGTCAGTCTAGCCCTTCTATACCCATAAGGTACTTCTCTCAGATTTGTTGTTTATACTGTGAGGCGTTTAATAGCTCCTCCGCTTGCATTCCATCGATGTCAATAGCAACATGTTGGTGCTGTGAGTGTGCAATTGACAAAGAAGGCCTCGCACTCTCATGCACCAGTCTTGTTCGTGTTGATCTCAATGCTTCAACTCCACTTCCGGCGGCGTCTCCATCTTCTTCTCATCCTCCTTCTCACTCGCCTTCTCACTGATCTCCGTCGGCTCCGGCTGCCCATGCGTCGTAACTGTTCTTCCGTGTCCAGACACATCCCTCATAATCGCTTTGAAGGTCCTAGCACAAGTGTGTCTGCCCTCCCACAGAGGATAGATCCCGACACAGATAGCCGAGCAGAAGAGCCAGATAAAGCAGCAGACAACCCAGCCTGTAAAGAACTTCTTGGAGAAGATATATCCCGTCCCGTACATGGGCATCGGCCATAGAACTACAGTGGCAAGGGTGAGAGCAATGGTGAGGATGCCGGCGATTTTGACTGAGCGGGAAAGACGGGCTTGTTCGTCTTCTTGCGCCAGAGACAACGGCGTCACGCTCCGTTCCAGATCACCTCGATTCGTTTGGTCGGAGTCGTCGTCTCGGCGAATGGTTGCCATACTCTTCCAGTCGTACCTGGGATTTTTGAATGCGAACGACAAGACTGGGATGAACAGCATTGGGCTCAGCAGCGAGCACAGGTTGCCTGTCAACATCGGGTCCATATCGCCGGTGGATGTGAGATCGAGATATCCATATGCGCTTTTCGCATGCACGAGCCAGCCGATCAGGGAGCAGATCAGCCCGAGAGGCGGAGAGAAAGTAGCAGCCGCCCAAGACTGCCAGTCGAGGAAGAGGGTGGCTGTTGCGGGCAGGACGGCTCCACTGACAATGACGCCCATGAGGAGGTAGAGGTAGCCGAGACTTTGACATTGTTAGATGAGCCGAATGCTGGAGTTGCTCCATGGACTCACCTGAGACCGGCGTAGTGTAATCCGGTACTCAAGGCTGCCATACAGATTGAGTATATGATACAGCTCAAGTGTGAGACACGGATCAGTCGCTTCGAAGATGCTTGCGGATTAATGTAGGCCTGCGAAGCGAAACACGAACTTGTCAGTATCGGTGGAGAATATGAAGCTGGTCTTTTCCATACCTTGTAGATGTCGTATGTGCAGATCGTTGATACAGCAATCAGCTCAGCGGACATTGCTGATGTCACGGCCATGAAAACCAAGACTAAAGTAGCAGCAGCGCCACCAGAGCCTAGTAGGGCCACGGCTGCGTATGGCAAAGGAAGACCGGCTTTGACATCTGCTGGGTCCATTCTGTTGGGATAACTACATCCAGTCAGTTGTTTCGTTACTTCCAAGGGTACATTACTGAATACTGGTCGTACGTTGGGAATACCGGGTTGTTCTCTAGAGCCAGTGCTGATAGACCTATTGCGAGGGAGTGATATTAGCAAGGCTGCGTGCACAATTTCATTTATTTGAAAGTCATACCCATCGTTGTGGCTGCAAGCCATGGAATAGCAAACCATGCGAGGCCACCTGCCACATAGCCAGGCAATGCATGTGCGGGCGAGGCTGCGATAGCTTTGTTCCAGTATCCATTGTCCAGGAAAACGGTAGCGAAGTTCTCAGTAAGATTGATGCTGGTTGGTATCAGTATACAGCTTCCTCCAGGGGTAAGACAAGATTGCATACAGAAAGAAGATGCCGCCATCTCGAGACCTCATGGTTAGGTAGCTACCTCCAGCGTTGCCTTTGACAGGGTGACGTTCAGCAGCCTGAAACCAGCGAATCTCAATCAGCAGCCCATTTTCATTTTCATGACGAGAGTCAAACCTCCGTGAGTGCCTCCCAAACAGCGCCAGGGCTTCCGAGCAGATCAGAAGTGGCGTAAGCGGTGAAGGCGAATATGAAAAGTACCGTCATGACCACGATAGTATGCACATAATCCGTCAAGAAAGTTGCCTTAATGCCGCCAACGATAGTGTAAAGGACGACTCCAACAGGCAGGAGGAAGCAAGCTGCAGCCGTAGGAACGCCAGAAAGCGAGGTCGCAACTGCGGAGCCGCCAGTCAGTAGCATAGATGTGACGAGGATGTTCGTCAGCAGCCCGAATACGATAAAGACTCCATGAGTCGCTGCGCCGTATCGAGCTCGGATAGCTTCCAGAAACTAGATTATATCAGTCTCGTGTCCGGGCGTGTGGCGTACTACCTTACCGTGTGCGCATTAGGTGCCTTTCTCTTGAGCTCAATAGCCAGTGTCGCAAACAGCAGGATCTGAGCAGTTGCTCCACTGGCGTACCTGCACGCAAGCGGATCAGCCTCTTTCCACATAGCTGAATGGAGTCTCAATCACACCAGAAGGGCCCAGAAACGCCGTATTGATATGCGATAGCAGACGATTGCATCACGGTGGCAGCCCACGTCCACGATGATACGACCGCAGATGATACTAGTCCCGTCTTCACTGTTCGGCCGGCTGTACTAAAGACCTCCGAAGTCTGAAGCTCGTTGTTGTATCGTTTCAAGACGAATGTGCAAAGCATCATGCCGAAAGCTGTGCTCGGTGTCAGTACACATCCACAGCGTAGCCGCCCATGGTCATCTGCTCACCAAAGAGAAATCCCAAGCCAATAATGAGGCCGTACCCAGTCCCCTGGCTGAGAACTGGACTTGTCGCCATGCTGTTTTATTCGTATGGCGCGAAGCAGGATGCCGGCGATAGTTCTGGGGAAAGAGTTGGAGCTGATGGAAAGCTGGACGATAGAAATGAAAGCATAGCTCTCCGCCCTCGGGGTCTTATGCTCGTCACATGCTGTCCTGAAAACGCCATGAGCTCACCAGGCTGAGCATACCGAAGTCTGGCGAAGCCGGTTTCCGCCGCCGGCGGCGACCCGGACTTGCTGTTGCGAAGCTCAACGTTGGCCGATTAAACCGCGTCTGATAAGTCCAAAGCCCCGATAGAGAAGATTCTCCATGGATGTTGACCTCCCTGATCCTGTCAATATAGATCATTTTCGTTGAGCTGATGACAAGATAATAATGCGATCTTAATCTGAAGCCTCGTCCTTTCTGGTTTCGAGCGCGCTCTATCGGCATCTGCTAGACACCCACTTGCTTACCAGGTCAGCTTCAAGAGAAAGGCATCCTGCCGTCGTCGCGCATATCTCTTCCGCAAACCCACCTAAAGCGGCTCACCGTATGCCTTCTTACATGCATCCGGCTTATCTTCGAGCAGCTGTTTCTCTACAAGGGCATGTGATGCCTTGCCATGGATTGGCCTCGTCTTCCAGCATGTGAAACACCGCCAGAAGAGTGCGAGTTGATAGCCCAAAGCTTCTATTCTCGAGTCCCGAAGATTTGGGCCATGCCAGGATAGTTGAAGCTCTCAAAGCTTCCTTGACCGAACAAGCATCGTATCAGACGGCTTATCATCGTCCACAAACAAGAACGCCAGAGGTGGGTTGATAAAGGTTTGGGCAGGCGATTGTGCTGAAAGGCGAAGAGCGTTCTCTCGGCCATTGTAGGAATCTCCAGGAGGAGCAGAAACAGTGGCACTTGGTCCCAATGACTTTTGAGTTCTTGCGATTTTGCCCGTCAGTATGCTCTTCCAAGATTGATAGCATTGTTTCTTAGGCCGATTCTGCCGGATGACTGGGCTTCCCTGTGGACCTTCGTTCGACCGGAACGCGTCCTAGCTGGAGGACATCATCCACGAAAGGCAGACGAGGCCAGGAAGGACCGCCGTCGGATCGAGAAGAGGACATGCTTCCCACGACAACGTACGGCAGCCGACACAATGGTTGAATTGAAAAGGGTTGGTGAGGGAAAGAGAGTGAATGTGAAGAGGCGTCGCGGTGCTAGGAGGAGGTGGAGGTGGAGGTGGAGGAGCGGAGAAAAGAGCCAGCTGCCAGGATGCGCCCGCTGGTCCGAGCGTTTCTTTGTTTTGAATCTTCCCACCTCAGTCGGGCTCTCCTTCTCTCCTGTGCTCGTCAATTCGTATCGCGAGGGTGGGTGAGTCTGACTCTTCCAGCACAAACTTCTGAACATTTTCTGGCCTTGCACCATGGTGCTGTGCTCTCGATGTCGTTGAGAGTTCACGTTTGATCTGCAACAAATACCATTCGCCACTGCGAAGAGGTTGCCACAAAGGGCTAGCTTCATGAGCATTCGAAAAGCTCATACGGTGAGTCTGCATTTCTCCTGCAAAGGATCTGATACCATTGGTCCCCTGTTTCAGTTTTGACCGATCTCGGGATGCCGCTCCGATATCTCCTTTATCTCCAAAACCGAGCAGGCTACATTTAGATACTCGCTCGCAGTCTCGATGACTTGAATCCCTAGCAAAATACGAATCCACCAGATAAAGACTTCACGACCATGTCGAATACCGAAGACCCTTCTTCTCCAGCAGCCTACTCCGCCTCGCAGACAGCCCTCCTACTCCTCGACCTCCAAGGCTTCACGATCAAGCAATGCTCCGATGGCGAGGGCGTTGTGACGAAGGCAAAAGCCGTTCTGGACTTTGCTCGGTCCAACGACCTACTCATCATTCATTCCATCGTGGATGTTAATGGCAAGGTCCCACCAACCTCCAAAGGCGCCGCAAGACTGCATGCCTACGTATCAGGCCTCAAAGACAATCCTGAAGAGAGTGCAATCCATTCCAGTCTTCGACCGACATCTTCTGCGGGCAAGAATGAGCATGTCTTCTTGAAAGTTCCGGGAATCGTCTCTGGCATTCACGACTTGAAGGTCAGAGAACTTCTGGAACGAGAAGGAATCAAGAGTCTCGCGATTTGTGGATTTTCAACTTCCGGGGCTGTATTGAGGACTGCGACTCCGGCTACAGATGATGGCTACGTCGTTACGGTCATCAACGACGGATGCGCTGACAAGACAAAGGAATTACACGAGGTTGTAATCGACCAGATTCTCAGCAACCGAGCACATGTCAGTACTACGCAGGAGTGGATCGATAGTTGGGAAAAGTGAAATATGGAGAAGAAATTGAAAGGTTGGAGAAAATGTGAGTTCTTATTGACAATCAATCTTTGACAAGAGCAATTGTAAAGCTGCAAGTAATAGAAGCAGAGATGAAAGTTTCACATGTAGAATAGAAGCCCAAATGCGAACGCCAAATCAGCACCTTTCAGTCTATCAGACATTGGAAACACGCTCAACTGGGCACCCGTCAATCTATCAAATGTTGAATCAAGCGCAAAGAGTTGTTATCGCATGGTCGAATCTACTTCAGTCCAGGCATCTTGGCTTCGAATCTAGCGTAGCACAGCTTCCTCTCTTCTTCGTTGGTGTGCTCGTGGAAGTCACACCAGTCACTCTGAAGGGAAGCCGGCTTATGATCCTTCGGTGAGTGGTTCACCGAATGACACACACCAAATTCGTCCTCGTTGCACGCTCGCTTCTGCAGCGTCTGAATCCGTCGCATCGGTTGCTCGAGACACTCGGCCATATACTCCGATGGGAGCTCATCATGCTGTAGCGCGAACTGGTTGTCTAATGATTTCGCCTGCAGACGATCATTCAACCAGACGAAGAACCCTCGCAATGGAGATCCAGGTATCGAATTCTCGTACACCATGTCCAGATGATCAGCCCACTCAAGAAGCGGCTCCTCCAGGGAAAGATCTCGACACGCCTTGACCTGCATGACTGCCATCATTTGGTTTCGGAATGGTCTTGAATCGTAGCTGCAGCCGAAGACGTAGAGCAGCAAGAGCGAGTCGAAGTCCCAAAAGGTCAAGGTATTGGGTCCCTCGATTTTGTACTCGCCGCCCACGATGAATTCGTGCTCAGCTACAATACGTAGGAAGAGCGCAAAGGCTGCGGGCTCTACGTTCTCTGTTAGTGTGGCTGACTTTGTCGTGCTCTCCGAGAAGCCACCTCTGAAGAGCGCACGGAAGTATTCGGACTTACTGCAGAGTAGGTCTTCAGAGACCATGAGTGTGTGCGCGGGCGTTATGCCGTTATCGACGATAATCGTGACTTGGGAGTCTGACATGTTGACGTGTTGTTGACTTAACAGAGTTGAGTGTCGCTTCCCTGTATTTGCCGTTTGTAGGTCAATTGTCGATGTTGTTTCGAGCCAGTCAGTAAAGCGTAGAATCTGGATCAAGTCGTAAACTGCTGATGGTGATGAATATATAGGTTCTTCGATCGTCGACACAGCGCTCTCGAAGACACAATGCCCGTATCAAAATTCCGGAACATTGGCATTATGGACTTAACGACTCTTTGTTGCTTCCCTATGGCTTTATAAGACTTTCTTTGTCTCACATGACAAGAATATTGTGGAACATGGCCCTTTGTCCATGGACCGACGTTACTCCGCTCAGACAAGTTTCGTCAACGATATGTCCGATACCGATGGCCCCGAGTCTCACGATCAGATGCACGCCCTTTCTCTGGAGGCTACGAAACTTGAGTCCTAGATTGGCAGGGCTCCAACACTTTCCTTGCGTTCTTGCCAATACCCGAAATGCTTCGGCCTCTGGCTTGGATCTCCGCGACGGCGAAACTGGCTCTGGTGTGTGGTGTACGTTTCTCGTTATCGAGAAATCGACATGACGCTGACTTTCTAATGTTGAACCTGCGGTCTGAGGACAACCAAGCTACAAGTGAGCCATCCAGAATTCCATCAAAGACGTTGTCCTCAACTCGTGCTGCTCTAGAAAGATTCTGAAAAGCTGAAAGTAAGCTGTCCTCGCATTTACCTTTCAATACCAGTATATGTATGTCATCTTCTTTCTCTATTCCACGTGGCTCCCCTCCGCTCTCATCACACCAAACCCCAACACAGCGTCCCAGTTCTCAACCCGATCCCAAGATGTCCGCAGACAACCAAGAACCGCCCGCCAAGCGACAGAAGCAGGGCTCCGATCACCTAGAAGGCCGTATCCAAGACCCTCCACCCGAGTTCAGCATGGAAGATATGTACGAACCAGAAATGATCTGCATCATCGTCAAAAACGGCATCGACGAATGCCAACATTTCCGCGCTCCCAAAGAGCTCCTCTGTGCTCACTCCGAGTACTTTCGAGGTGCCTTCAAAAGCGGCTTCTTAGAGACCAACAAGAGCAGCGTCACGCTGAAAGAAACCAATCCCATGATGGTAGCCGCATTCTTGGGGTTCATATACAAAAACACTCTCTTCTTAGCTTGGAACGATCTCCCTCATACCCATGTCGAAGATGATGCTTCCACGTGGTCCTGGAATATCTTACTCCGCTGCTACGTCTTCGCAGACTCATTCCTGGCCAAAGGATATCAACGGATTCTGATGGATGCGATTATCGTCAAAGCATACCAGAGGTATCCAATTGCGCATGATGGACCAGGTGAGGTTGATTTGGCATACATCTGCAGCCATTCAGTTCGCGGCTCGCGCATTAGGAACTTCCTCGCCTACTTCTATACGGACGACGAGCTCCTCCCCAAATCTAGTGTTATTCAAGAAGCCGAACGCAAGGACAAATTGCCCCAAGAGTTCAACAATGAATGTCTCGCGTTCCTGATGCGACGCTGGGAGTCTGCGCGGTGTAAAAGCTGCAGGGAGGGCGATCATGCACTTTAGGCGGGGTCTGAGACTCCCTTGTGTAAGTCAAAGACACATGCCCGGAACGATGGATTTCCTGATATTCGACGGGACTGGTGCTCGTTTCATGAGCATGGGAGTGCGGATGAGACGAACTTGTGCTCATGGAGGCGTGCTTCCCTTCAGTGGCATTTCGAGAAGAGAGGGTCTGAAAAGTAGGATGGCTGGGAAGGTAGGAAATCGTCCATTGCCATGGTCAAAATTTGGGAATCCGACTATGGTGAGGGGTCTTCTGAGTCAGGTTGGCCAAACTGCTAGGAAAGGGGGTAAGTGAGGAGAACAGAAGTGTGAACCAAAGCTAGTAGCTATTGAACTTCGCTTGAATCATCGCATCTCATTCAAACTTAACGCAAAGAAAAGAAGTACCCAAAGTATCGCTTTTGTGTGGATAAGAGGCTTTCCGCACCGAACGTTGGGACCGCCGAACGTGCCTCGCACGCTCTGGTTCGCGTTCTAAAGCCATTCATTGTTCAATGAGCTGTGTCCCGAATCGTCGTCTTGTAATGGTAGTATGTCGTTTTCCCTCGCACCCTTCGTAGTATCTCGTCCGAATTGTAGTGTCGCCTAAGCCTCCTGGCGCTGCATTCAGGTCCTCAGCTTTTGTAGATGATAGCGCATGCCGATGCAGCTTCTGGAAGACGACTTACGTTGAATAAGACGCGCAATGAGCAACCTCGCTCTCAATCAACGACCTGCTGCGCGATTCTTCATTGCTCTAGTGAAAGCATTCTCGATCTTTCGTCGCAAGGCCAGGAAGTCGCTGGTCCGAAGTCTCTCGGTTTGCTGGCGGCTGGTCGTAGTATCGAAGACCTCTTGAATGACGGAGCTTTGCAGCTCATCGCTGAGCTTTTCAAGCCGATCTTTTTCCATACGAAGACGACCGAAGCAAAGATACGCCAGCTCGCCGTTGACTTCGGACGACAACTGAACGTCGACGCTTCCTGGCAACTCCAACGGCAAGACGATATCGAAGGTACGCCAAGTGACAGGGGTCTTGGGATCGTCTTCGAGGGCATCCTCTTTCAAGCAAAGAGAAAGCCGGAAGCGACGCAGAAGAGACAAGACCTCTGGAGCCAAACTCATGATAAAGGCGAGTGTGTTTGGCTCGAACTGGATGTGGGACATGCCTTTCTTTGCAGGCTTCACGTACATGGTGATCTCAATCGTGAAACGCTTGTAGAAGACGGACAACACCTCCGCGCGCATCGCTTTGCTGATCCGTACCAGTGGAGGCTGGGTTGGTAATCGAAGCACCTTTGGGAAATCGTCCATGTACATGTCATAGACGCGGACACGCAATTCGGGTGGCAGGTTTTCGAAGAGGTGAAAGGCAAAATCAGCTTTGTCCAGAATGTTGACGAGACCAGCTTTTGTGACTTTCCCAGTAGGGAGGACCTTGCGATTGTGCGCCCAGATCTTGAGCTCCTTGAGAGAAGATTTCTTGTAGTCGGGACGGCGAATGTCCACGCGTAGAGCAACAGCGAGTAATCCCTTTCTGAAATACGACCAGGGAGCGTGGCGACCAGCTTCCGTCAAATGGACCTTGAGATCGCGCGCGGAGTAGTGCTCGTACTTGATGCGCGTGTCATGCCAATAGTTGTCAAAGGCATTGTTCTTTGCGGATGCCATGGTGGCACGCTCGATGTAGTGTGGTGAGTCGCTGTGCAGATGTGGAGATTGTCGATGTTGTTTGGTGCTGTATTGGAGATGGAAATAGTTGATCAACAAAAAGGCCGCTAGTGGCTCTGGCTCTGTTGCATGTGAACGCGCAACGAATCACATGTCGCTTTCAGAATTGTCACAAAAGTGCTGAATATCATGACATGTGACATGAATTATGAACGACAGGACCAGTCAGCCTCACGGAGCTGTCCTCAGCAGTCTATGCACATCACCAGCGAGATACAGACTCCCGCATATGACGAGAGTGCCATTTGTGGTCTGATCTGCTAGTGCGCAAGCTTTTCGAAGGGCGCCTCGAAGGTCTGTCTGGCAGCTTTGCGTTGCGTTCAGGCCCGGCACGAAGGCCTTGACCTCTTCAACAATCGCAGTGCTGCTCTTTGGCTGTACCCACGGCATCCCGTCGACGAGACCGAACTCTACGGCGAAGAGATTGTCACCTGGTAGGAGGAGCGGACCCAGGATATCCTTGACTTGTCGATCTGGACTCTCAGAAATGGCAACCACCCACGTGATGGGTCGTCCGTCTTTGCGCATAGGTTTCACGGCCTCAGCAAGCGATTCAATGCCTTGCTGATTGTGTGCACCGTCCAACAAGACTGGCTCATCTCTGCTAGTCACCGATGCCAGCGAAATCGCCTCCTGCCGACCCGGGAAGACATGGCTCTCCACGATAGATCTCCAGGTATCTCCAAGCTGGCGCAAATCCTCATATGCTTCTGACTCTTCCGCTGGGCGCTTGCCGGGTATCCGACCAAGGCTGATAAGGCTCATGCAAGTGGACATGATGGCAAGCTCTCCGTTCTGCTTCCTGGCAGTGCTCGACTGCCGGATCGGCTGGTCAATACCGGGCAAAGGGAGCCAGTCATACAGTACTAATGGTGTCTCCAGATCCTTGGCTCGCTGCGCAAATACTTGGAGGACGTCCTCCGTGACCTGAGCCGGATGAAATGCAGCTGGCACTTTCGGCTTCATGATGCCGGCCTTCTCACGAGCAATGTCTGTCAGCGTATTGCCCAGGAACGCTTGATGATCCATGCCGATCCTAGTGATGGCCGTGATGAGTGGCGGAGGTCTGTATTCTTGCATGTCGACATCCGTTCGCGGGTTGCCATCCTCATCAACGATGGATTGACCCAGGACATTAGTAGAGTCCAGCCTGCCACCCATGCCAACTTCTACCACGCCAATGTCAAGCTTCTGCCTGGTGAAGATCTCAAAGGCGGTTGCGGTGAGAATCTCGAACTCCGAGGCGTTAATATTCTCTTCCCGGCTTCTGACCTTGACGGCTTTTTCGACTTCCAAAAACAGGTCAGACGGCACGGTCTCCATTTCATCGCCTTCGCTCAAAGCGATGGAGTCCCAGCGGTCCACAAGATGAGGACTCGTAAAGCGGCCATGCTTGATAGGGTCTTGCCCGCGCTTCGCCCTGTAACTGGATCTGTTGTACGCATTCAGCATCTCAGACACGAAAGCGCATACCGAGCCTTTGCCATTAGTTCCGGCGACGTGTATTGCTCGCCATGGCAGAGGCGTGTTGTATAGCAGACGCGAAATGCGCTGCAGACCCAGCTCGATCATGCTGAGCAGTAGCGAAGCACTTCAGTTCAAGGGTCTGATTGCCTATCAAACACGATGGACTATTTCTTTGTGGCCAGCCTTTCCATTCAAAGTGCTGTGTGTTTGGTGGAAAGGAAAGGTAAGGTTTGATTCCCCGAGTCGTGATTGCTCCACAGTGAGTAGCAATTCGGAAGCCATCCGTTAGCGCCGGCATTCAACAAGCCAATTGAAGTCCTTGCCAAGACTTGAGCACGTGCCTCATTTAGGCTGCATCGCTCCTGCCTCCTCCGCGTGGAGAAGGGTGAGGTTCGGGATCTCCCTTCGCCTCGTCGTTTCCTCGCCGGCGCTGTCAGCAGCAACAGAGTCAACAAAAGTCAACTCACCACCACCCCCACCCCACTCCTCCGCTCCGCCCGTCGTCACCTCCCCGCTCATTGTGGTCGCGTGCTGGCAACCGGCCGAGTCATTCCATTCATCTCCCCTCACACGCCATGGGTCTTCCGTAAGTCACCACCGAAACACTTCCTGCGCAAAGCTCGAGCGCCCGGCGCGTAAAAGGACCGCGATCGCGACCGCCGCGCGCAAGATTCCCGATTCAACCTAAGGCTAACACGAGTTCACACACGAAGAATCTGGCGTGATCCAGACGAGAAAAAGTCGAACAGCAGAAACCAGGTCAAACCCGACCCGACAGCATGTTTGCGCTCGTCTATCCGCAGGCGGCCTTCAGTTCACGGCCGCAGACCCACTCGCGCGCGACTCCTGCGCGATCCCTCTGTCCTCTCACCACGATTTGAGCGCTCGCCGCCGCCCTCAGTGGGCTTTAATGGACTGCGCGATACGCGCCGAGGCGATGACCGGGGTGTTCCTCCCATCTCCAGCCTGCTAGAGGCTGCTGACAGGCCGCGAAGTACCTATCTTCCACCACCTCCTCCACCGCCGCCAGTCCCCGAATCGCGAAACTACTGGCAAGATGACGAGGAGGCAAGAAATGCGTGGATGGCCCACCAACAGGTACAAATGCGCCGGCGGCAGGCGCGAGCAATGAGAGGCTTACCGCCGGATGCGCCGCCGCCTCGATTCACTCCTTCATGGCGCTCAGGACCCGACATGCCCATTATCGAGGTCTCGCGAGGCCCTACGGAGTCTGCGGAGAATAGAGCGCTACGTCGCTCTCCTATGCCTCCTGCTGACAGGGATGACCCGACTGTACCTATGCACACGATCATAGCCAACCCGGGAGAGCCACTTCGCATCATTCGGTCGCCTGAGCCTTCTATGAGACGTCGAAGGCCAGATTCGAGAGACGGCGCCTCTGCACGAAGGACTACGCTGCCTACACCACCACTGGACTCATCTGGCCCCGAGGACAGCCTGTTTGTGCCAGAGTCAGATGTAGCGGCGCCTCGCACCAACCGTCGAGCGCATCCACTCAGCAATGCGTGGCGACCGGAGTCACCCATCAATGGACTCGGCGATCGCAATCGCAGTCCGAGCTCCGGAGATGGGTGGGAGATCATGCGCACGACCATTGCACCGGACGAAACGCTTCCAAGCGCTGAGAGTAGCTTTGCAAGTGCAGCGGCCAGCCAGTCTTTCAACACTTCGAGCCGCGACACGCAAATCACCGTCCCGGACAGCTCAAGCTCTGAGAACAGTCAGCGGACCTCTGCGGAAGAGAGCGATTCCGCCTCGTCCATAGATCCAGATGATCTGGCCTGCACCGAAGAAGATGAGGTCTTCAGCACAGAGGCTTTTGCGCAAGATATATACTTTCACGAGATGAGCACACCAGAGGGACGCGAACGCATTGAGCGTCATCAACGCGCACGTGAGCGGAATGGCAACCGCTTCGCTATGGAATCTGAGCCGCCGAGCATCGACATCGGCTTCAGACTGGTCGAAGAGGCTTTGGAGAGCGAAGATGGTCGAGAGCGCGTCCTGAACATCCGCAACAACTCGCCTGAAGACATGCGGCACTTTGAGGAAATGATGGAGGCTACAAATCGAGCGAGGCGTAATCGCCGTCGCCGAAGAGGTCTCCGAGAGATGGACTCTCCTCGCAGCCCAGAACCCGAGCGATATGGTCCGGAGATCCGCAATGCAGCCAACGAAGCGAGAAATCAGGTCCATGGCTTCTTCAGACGCTTCGCAGCCGACGCGCTTGCTCCCCGATCTACTGACTCTCCTCCACCGCAGTACGAGCTCACCCAACCAGACGAGACTACCCTGACTTCTCGCGATGGACCGGAGCCACATCCAGTGTCACCACCCAGCACTCGCAGCGAGCGCGAGGTCTCTGAGGCTTTGCTCGATGGCGATGTGCAAGATCTGGACTCTATGCGCCGCATCGTCCAGCGACTCGCTCAACGTAACGATGTTCCCGACGAATGGTGGATGTCAATGGGCTTGAATCTTTCTCGAGCAAGGCCAAGAGATAGGGAGAGGAGCCGAAGCCCTGCTAGGACAAATGGGTCTGCGACCGAGGGGAGGAGAAGGATTCTGGTGAGGACTGGGAGTGAGAGAGCCGCTGATAGGGCTGGGTCGAGGTTATGAGTTGTTTGATTGATGGGGTGGAAAGCGTGGAGTGATTGGAGTTCGTGGGGATGAGATTACACGAAAAGCGAAAAAGATACGATGTGATGTATGATTACGACTTGCGTGAAACGACGACAGCGCGGACGGTCGGGTGGGTGGATGGGTTTTGAGTCGGTGGCACGACTATCACGAGAGAGGTACCAAAAAGCCAAAATGGATGCGCGTTCTGATCTTCGTCATGCATCGACTTCATTCCATATCGCATTGTCTACTTCTTCCCAAAACTAACCCCCTTACTCGGATCCCACGTCCCACCACCACCCTTCTGCGCTCCATTCGGCACAGGCGGTGGCCCTCCAGCTCCCCCAAAAACAATCGGCATCCCTTCACTCCACGTATTATTCCCCGGCACATTCACCGGACTCGTAACATTCGCAACAGGCGGCGGTTGCGCACTAACCCTCTGCGGCATGGGAGCCGGTATGGGTTCTTGAACCTGCGCAGCATGTACAGGCTGTACACTTCCCCTTCTACTCGCCGCCTCCTGCGCTCTCTGCTGCAGAAGATTCTGTTGCGTGTCTTGCTGGAGTTGGAGACCCGCCATTGAGGTGGAGAGGTCGGATTCGAGAGAGGAAGCTTCTTGTCGACGGGTATATGCGAAATTTCTGCAGTCGTCTCGGAATCTGGTTGTGATTGCTGAGAGGTCATTGTAAAACTTGCGGCCTGTTTCGAGGTTTCGCATGATTTCTTTGTAAGCTGTGTATGCGTTTTCCAGATTCTGAAGGGCTGTTTCGCGTTCTTTTGAGGATGTGTCGCCTTTCTTTGTGGATTGGAAGGATTGGTTGGCTTCTTTGACGCGGGTGAGGAGTTGGTCTTGTTCACGGTCCTCAGTTTTGAGGGATTCTTGGTCAGGGTCGTATTTTTTTAGTCGAGTGTCGAAGAGCGTTTCAAATTGCGAGGCTTGAACGGGCATCATTGGGAATTCGCGTTCGAGGCGGGCGGCTTCGCGGAGGAGGTCCGGGTTCACGTCGTCTTCTTTTGCTTTCAGGCGAAGGGCCTCAACCTTCTTCCGTCTGCGGCTCTCGAGGCGCGTGACTTCGTTCAATGTCGCGCGGAGGGCGTTCACTTCTCGCTCGACTTTGGCTGTCATGGTTGCTCTTCGAGAGCTAGGAACGTAGTCTTCGAGGTCTCTGTTGCTGCCTCCGAGAAGACGAATGAGAGTCTCGTTCTCGCGTAACCGTGCTTGCACGCCCTTGTCTGTAGAGTCTGCTGCTTTCAGCCATCCGTCAATGTTAGTGACATCTTGAGATAGCTTGGGCATGGCTTCATGTTGAGGAAGCCGATTCCAGCGATCCGTCCCATATTTCCGTCGTGCTGCCTCGTCTTCACTAGCTTCCGTCCGTAGTAAGTCGATGCCCTCCTGGTAGAGCACACGATTGTTTGCTTTCAGCTTCTCCGTGTCCGCGATGGTATTGTGTAATCGGTGAACGCCGCCAGACTGTCGCACTTCCTCGGCATGGCTGGCCAGACCCGGAGGAAGACCTAGCGGCTTCTCAAGAGCTTGTAATGATCCTGGCAAGTTAATGCTGTTCAAGAGCTCATGTATCCGCGCAGTCATTGCATCAAGCTCAGCGATGATCGTGTTGTTGACCAAGCGATCTCGTCTATCCGCATAGATCGAAGCTGCAACATGTACACTGTACGGTACAAGCTTCGAGAAGAGCGGTTTCCCGAGGTCGCCTTTCTCTCCAAGCATCTCCTGCGAATTTGAGACTTCTTTAGGTACCCTCGACTGCACCATGCTGGCTCGATCCAGTGCTCTCAGCTCTGCCTTTGGCGGCTCAGGTTGGAGATAAATGGTATCGTTATCCTTCTCCGCTCGCTTCAGATCCTCCGATACTCTAGTCTTGAGGCCATTCAGGTCGCCAAGAACAGCCTTGTTGACATATCTTGCCTCGCCCAGAGCAATGTTCACGCAGTTCAAACTGTCCCTGAGACGTGCCACCTCTTCGCCATACTTCCTCTTCTCCAGAGCGTCGCAAGCTGCTCTATATTGTGCAGCGGCCGCGAAGTGGTGATGCTTGGCGTTCATGTGGTGTATCCATTCGCTTCGTACACTGTCGGTCTTCAAGCTCCACTCGTTCGCATCGTTATATAGATCGCTGACTTTTGCAGCTAGCTTCGCGATGGTAGCATCCTTCAAACCGTCCTTGACAGCTTTCTGCCAGAAGCACTCTTGGGCCTGAGCGAGCATCAGGTACTCCAGAGCCTCTAGTGTCACTGGATCCATGTCCTCTGGAGGTGCGGTTCGCATATCTGGTATTACATTCTCTTTGAGGTGCTTGAAGACACCAGCCGCAAAGCAGAAATTATTTGCGGCGGCCTTAAGGCCATCTCCCGTCGCTCGATTGGATGACAGGGCGAGCTGCGAATACATGGCTGCCAGATTGAACAAGACATTGGCTAGCTCGAATCGGATGTTGTTCTCGGTGTGCGCTCGGTCGGTGTTGTAGCCTAGGGAAGAGTACCAGGTAAAGTTGGCGCCCATCTACTTATGTCAAACAAGTTGTCAGTCTCGTCCCTCTCTTGCTTTTGTAGACGTTCAGCGTACATCGACTGGGAACTTCCCGCCCATCCAGACGAGCTGAGCAGCATATGATTGCAGCTTTTTGACGCCGCTACTGTGCGGCTCGAGAGCGTTAACGGCATCTTTGCGCAGCTGGTCGATGATCTCAAGGTCGCGTGCGAACGTGTCGGGATGTTGGTCGTATTTGGTGGAGATGTAGTTTCGTATCGCTTCGGAAAGGTGAAGGCTGTTCGTGCGGCGGAAGGGGATCTGGAGGATGTTGCCGTTCTGCATCTTGAACTCTAGGCTCCGTCATACCATGCTGTCGTGGGGAATGAAAGGTGGAAGATGAGGCATCAAGAAGTCATTCATGCACTGTTTACACGGCCCACTTTTCCAAAAGTCTCGCCGGCAAGTGAACCCTTCGTCATCGCCTGTCGCGGGGCTCGGATGGCTTGTGAAAGAGGCTCAAGCTCCTCCCGCCCACACCGCCTTCATCTCCGGACACAGACGCCACCATGTGCCGTGGTGAGGAGACTTCAGTCCGAAATAGACAACATCTGAGCAAGTTTCTCACGAACACAGTTATGTAGACAGCCACGACAGGTAACTCTAAGAAAGCACGCGATCTCTTATTGACATCGGGAAACTTGGCCTTAAAGTCTCACAAGCCCGCCGCTGTTCGCAACTTCTCTTTCTTTGTTCCGTTCTTCAACTTCAGATTACCAATCCAGAAACACATCCATTTACCAACGCTCTCAATCCAGCACCGAGCCACTCAAGCAACGAGATCTTGATCGAAAGCAAAATGGCCGACCACAAGTACAAGTTCAACGTCACCATGACCTGCGGCGGTTGCTCAGGCGCTGTTGAGCGCGTTCTCAAGAAGCTGGACGGTATGCCTCCATTCTACAAGAAATGCCCCGAAGCCGCTATATGGCGTTATGGCCCAACAAGTGCTGGTACTGACCCAAACGTCTGTTTAGGCGTCAAGAACTACGAAGTCTCCCTCGACACCCAAACCGCCGAAGTCACCACCGACGACTCGCTCAGCTACGCCCAAGTCCTCGAGAAGATTGCGAAGACCGGAAAGAAAGTCAACAGCGGCGAGGCCGATGGTGTTGCTCAGAGTGTGGAGCTCACCGCATAAGCATCGGAATTAGCAAGAGCTGCATAAAGCCTGGAGTTTCAGAGGAGTTATCAAGAGGATAGCTACATAGCACTCGCGACGAGCAGTGACTGTAGACAAATGTTGATATGAATTGAAATGAACATTGGACACCCAGCGCACCTTTCCACTTGCAATCTGAATTGCGTCTGCAGCCCAAAACCCCCTGGAAGAGCTCGAGAATGAATAGGAGCAGTAGCATTGCTGGAAGACAATGATTGAAAGCAGCAAGCACAGCCATCGAAGCTCCCTACACCCAGCGACCCAGGACCGTGTTTCCAGCTTCCTCAACCACAAACAACCAAGTAACAACTGCTTACCACCAGATATTCGACCCCAACTCGGCCTCTCCGAATGAGCATCTTGCGACCTTCGGCGATCTCACTGGCCAGCCCAAAGAGAGGTCCAGAGATCATATAGCGGCAGAACATAAGGTATTCTGTCTCATCCACACACGCTCATTACTAGTCGCTCGTTGTACTTGCAATCGCTTGAGTGGATGGGACAACATTTTGCTTTTTTGAAGGTCGAGCTGCTCATCGCCCATCGTGGGTTCGATTCCTGAATGCATTTCGTTTTCCGAATCATTTCTTTTGATTCCTGAAACCGAATACATACTGATGCATCTGCAAGCTATCGATATCGACATCTCATCCTGTGGTCTTCTCTCCCCTCCCTGCCCTCCCTATCTCCCTGTGTTCAACCTCTAAAACCTCGACTCAACCTTGGTCTGAATATCCTTCAAAGCCCACTCACTCCTCGCCTTCTTACTCCTCACCTCATCCGCCTGCTTCTTCGTAAACCCCCTCGCCTCCGTAGCAGGATTATACCCCAAATTTCCCTTCTTCGCAACCTCCGCGTCGGACACACTCTTCGGCGCGGACCCATCAGCCCTCTTGTACACCGTACAGACCACCGCACCTCCAAGTCCCAAGTTGTGTTGCAACGCAACGGTAGTCCCGGGAACGAGACGATTATTCGCCCATCCACGCAAGTGCCAGACGAGTTCGGAGCATTGCGCAATCCCCGTCGCGCCAAGGGGGTGGCCTTTACTGATCAGGCCGCCTGAGGGATTAATAACCATCTTCCCCCCATAAGTAATATCCCCCTTCCTCACCATCTCATGCGCTTTCCCATGCTCACACAACCCCAGAGCATCAATCGTAATCATCTCATTCGCACTGAAACAATCATGCAATTCACAGACCTTCACATCCGAGGGTTTCACACCCGCTTCTTCCATCGCTGTGCGCGCCGCGTATTTGGTCATATCGTAGCCCATGAGATCGATGGCGGAGCGGGAGAAGAGGGAGGGCGCGTCGGTTGCTAAAGTTTGGCCGGCGATGAGGATCGCCTGATCGCGGAGATGGGGACGGGCGTTGAGGAAAGCTTCGCTAACGAGAACAGCTGCAGCACCCCCATCAGAAGTCGGACAGCATTGCAACTTCGTAAGCGGTTCATGAATCATAGTCGAATTCATGACTTGATCGAGCGTATACTCCTGCATGAACTGCGAGTAAGGGTTCCTCTTGGAATGTTCATGATTGATTCGTCCGATTTCTGCGAAATCTTCGTTTTTGGCGCCGAATTTCTCTTTGTATTCGCGGCCTGCGTTGCCGAAGAATTGGGCGGCTTCGGGGGCGTTTGTGCGGCCGCGTGTGGCGACCATCATTTCTGCTGTTGTGCCGGTGGGGTTTGCGCGGTCTAGGAAGTAGCTTTGTAGACTGCCTGGGTTCATTTTTTCGAAGCCTACCACGAGGACAGCCTCTGCCATACCACCGGCAATCATCGTTCTTCCTAGGTGGAGACCAGTAGATCCGGTGGAGCAGTTGTTGTTCACGTTGTAGATTGGGATTTGAGTCATTCCGAATTGGTAGAAGACACGTTGGCCGCAGGTGGAGTCTCCGTAGCAGTAACAGGCGACGCCAGCGTCCATGTCGTCGTAGTTGACGCCTGCATCGATCATGGCTTTGATGCCGGCTTCGAAACCGAGCTCGGTGTAGTCGACTTTGCCGCGAGGTTTGATGAATTTGGTCATGCCTACTCCGAGGACGTAGACTGGGATGATGTGTTAGCAGGTAAGTCTTAAAGGTGGTTTCTTGGTGTTTGGATATACATACCCGGAGGCTTATTCTTTGCTGCTTTGGCGGCCATGACTGCGGTAGTGTTGAGTGATTAGTTGGGTAAGCAAGAGATATTACAGCAGAAGACAGATCTTCAAGTATACAGTGGGTATATGAAAGGTAGAGATGTCGACTCGAAAGTACAGCGTCGCAAACAACACATGAAGTGGAGGGGGTGAGCTGGGGTGTATATTGATGCGCTTGCCGCAGACCACCTCGGCTATAACATCAAGCTCGCATCCACCACGCGCTTGGACCTAGGAGCATTTCCTCCATCAAAGATCGAAAGTACCGAGCACTGCAATGTTAGCCCTTTTGCCATCGAAAGTCTTCTGCGGAGATGCTGCAGGTAATCTTGAAGGACATCAGATGTTGTTGATTGGTGTCCTGGTCGATATGTGCGGCAAAGACGGCAATTTGGGAGAACGTGCCGGGAATGCTTGTGCGGAAGAGAGCGTCTCGCTCGTGACGAAAGCGAGTAATCAGTATGCCGAGAAAGAACTTTGCCGTAGCGACTGTACTTCACATGCGTCTGATAGAAGGAGAACACTCGGAGGCGTGTCGGAAAAGGTATGCATTGGACTTGCCTCTCTTCTTGAATCAGCCTACGTCGACCGCAGATCAGTTCATGGACTTTCAAGTTCTCATTCCATTGCAGTGCATAGCGGTAGAAGTGACCCTCTGCCTCAGTCTTTCGTGAGGTGTAATCATGAGGGCCTGCTGAAGCCCAGCCCAATCCACCATGGTTCTTGATGATGCCGCTCTTTCATAACGCCTGAAGATTCCCGCAAGCCGCCATGCATCAATCGTTTACGAACGTGGCTTCTCCTTCTTCTCTTTCCAGAGAGCGCTGAGACCGACACCAGAGACCTTGACGACCTTGAATCGCACACCGGGAATATCACCCTTGGCCTTGCCCTTACGACCGAAACCAGCAAGCAGGACCTCGTCGTTCTCGTCGACGAAGTTCAAGCAACCGTCATTTGGCACTGTGCTGTGTCAGTGTGTGCCTCACGTGTTGCGAAGTTGTGTCATACCGAAAGCAGTGACCTTCTTGCCGTTCTTGATGAGCTGCACACGCACACACTTGCGAATGGCAGAGTTGGGCTGCTTGGCCTCAACACCGACCTTTTCGAGGACGATGCCCTTGGCGTGTGATGAACCCTTGATGTCCGTCAGTATGTGTTCTGTGTATCCAAAATCTCTCTCCTCGCTCTCCGTCCTCTCTCAAATCCTTATTCTCCTCCTCCTGATATCGATGGGGTTGTACGTACTCCGAATGGCGAGGACTTGTATGCGGTACCGAGTAATCTCTTCTTGTAGTGAAGATCGGCCCACTGCTGCTCACGGCGGTGGTTGCGAAGCTTGCGCGCGGCCAACAGTCCTCTCGGCTTTCCCTTTCCCATGTTGGCTGGAGATGGATGTTAGTGGTATGCTCTGTGTGGGTGTGCGATGTCGAAGCGTGGCGGGTCGGGAAAGATTCGCGGTGGTGTGTGCGGCCTTCAATCGCAGCGATGAAGGCTCGAACAGTCGTGTCGTATTTCGTGCAGCGTCTGTGTGCGGGATGCGACCTACCGGTGTTGTCTGGTGGTGGGAGATGTTCGACGTCGTCGCTGCCAGATTTAAAGTCGAGAAGCGGGCTCAAAGTCTTGCGAATTCAGTGGGCTCTTGGCGAACGCACAAGCCATGAGAGCATCATTGGTCGCGGCTAAGCCCGCCGCTAACGGCTGGCCTCCGGGCGCGCAATTGAGCGCGTCAGTTGCGGCAGGAAATTCGCCTTGCGCTCTCACGAGTTCCCTCCTCAGTCTGGGTCGAAGAACCTGAGGGCTGTGCGGCGCATGCGTTGACTTCGCAAATACATTTTCCGAGATTGAGCCAAACAAAGAGACAAATAGCAAGCTGGAATGGCACTACTCATTGTGCTGTGCGAGCAATGTATGGCCGCTCATCAGATCATGCATCCGTTCATAACGATCTTTCTATGGGGCCCCATTGACCTCCCAGCTACTTCCTATTACAGCAGATACCTATAAGTCGGGCTCATATCCCCCATCTCCGTCTTCTCATGCTCCGTCAAGCTCAGATCAACAGCCGTCCGATCCCTCTTCCTGTTTTGCGACCAACAAGCCAGCCCATAGACGATGCATGCGATAATGCTGACGATCGTGAAGGCAATGCATATCGAATAGCCGGTAACGTACTTGGGGGCGTCCTTTTTCAAGAAAGCGAAGACGGCAATTATACCACCTATATTGCCAAACCTGTGAATGTCAGCATACATCCTGTACTCGAGTTGGCCTTCAGCCTCGAGTCTCTTACCCAATCTGCCATGCGCTTCCGATCGATCTACGGTGATGGCCGCCCAGGTTCATGTTGAACCAACACACAACGATGGGCATGACCGAGTATGTCCCCATAGTGACAAGGAACAGGGCGCCTGAGACGAGTGTCAGTATGTTAAAGTTGAGGAGGTCAACCAGAGCGTACCATATTGCAGACTAGTGTTGTCGTGCACAGAAATGAGGATGCTGAATCCTGCGATTCCAATACAGATACCGAAGATGGCAAACCAGAAGCGATGCTTCGCGGCATCAGAGAGTGTGGCTATGACCATTGCAAACACAAATGCAGCGGCCCATGGTGGCACTGAGTGCAGCTGAGTCTGAATAGCACCATAGCCGTACGTCTGGATGATTCCGGGAGCGAAGTAGGCGTATCCGTAGGCGGGAACGATCAGGCCAAAGTACATGAAGCCAGCAACAATGACCTTGTAGTCTTTGAAAACCTGTGCGACATCCTTGAGGCCAATGGGTCGCTCGAGGGCGGACTTGCCCTGGTCCATTCGCAACCTTGCCGCGACATAATCTTTCTCGTCCTCTTTCAGCCACTTGGCGTCCTCAGGGAAGCTGGGTAGAAGGAAGAAAAAGATGAATGATACGGCAACGGTAAGGCATCCTTCGAGAATGAAGCTGCAGAAGGTTATTAGCAGCAGGTCGCTGTGTTGGGATCAGTATACTTACATCCAACGCCATCCAGCGTAACCCGCCACACCGTCCATCTTGCCAATGGCAGCCGCCAACAGCCCACCGAAAGCGCCGGCCAAGGTGGTAGAGCTGAAGAAGAAGCTATACCTCTTTTGCGCCTCGTGTCGTCGATACCACATGCCGATGAGGTAGAAGCATCCGGGAAACATTCCCGTCTCGAAGACTCCAAGGAAGAACCTTGTCGCTAGTAGTCCGCTGTAGTTCTTGACGATGCCCTGCATGATCGTAGTGAAGCCGAACAGGAACATGTTCGCGCTCAACCAGACATGAGGCTTGAACCTCTTGAGTAGGATATTGCTCGGGATTTCGAAGAGCACGTATGGCACGAAGAAGATCACAAGCGCCACATTGAACTCGTCACCGTTGAGACCCAGTTGCTTGGACAGGCCGAAGACATTGGCGTTGGAAATGTTGATTCGATCCAGGAAGGCCAGTAGGTACAGAATGCATAGAAAAGGGACGACGTGCCAATCTATCTTGGTGACAAGTCTTCGCTCGGTCGTGTGCGGCGGGCATTCCACGTGAAGGTCGTCGTCGTACCCTTCGGGCTGGTAGTGTGGCAGAGCCTCTGCATTCTCTTGAAATTTCTCTGAAGCGTCCGGCGAGGTCGCGCCTTTCTCGCTGGTCTTGAACGGTAGTCGCATCGTGCTCGCCAGTGACTTGTCCAGCTCCAAGTTCATTCAAGTCCGGTCGACGCGCGCTTGCGAGGTTACCAGCAGATGGAGAGCAGTTCAAAGAGATGGAAAGAAGTGGTAAGCTGGATGATTACCTTAGCGATGTGCGATGTGTAACATCTCGGTACGGTGGCTAGCGGTCGGCCGGCGCGCGGTCACAATGAAGGGTCCGTGATCGTCGCTGTATACAAACGGCAAGCGACCATTGGCTCTGAGGCTGGTGGTTTCTGCAGTTCGGCTCAGAGAGTCCATGCAAGAACGTCTCGTGACGGGTCAAAATCAATGACAACCCCACCGAATCCTCCAGCCAAGCCATATGGGGACTGCGGAGGTGGCATCTGCGTGTGCCGACACCGGCGCGATATTGTGCTTCTCTTGTGCGGTCTGATTTACCGCATCAGGCGTACTGTTTGCTTGTCCGGCTGTGAAATCGAGCAGTCATCGCTCGGCACTGGTGAGTCGGAAAGAGAAGCATAGTAGTGAGAAGCTTGGTCAGCCTTCGTTTAAGCAGCCGTATCACCCACCTCTCGGCAAGCCGTCAGCAGATACCGAATCAGACCAGATGTACGACAAAATGCACAACAAAAAGGTCTCGGACGAGAGAAGTTGAGGTCGCTCTCCCTGAAGCGGGAAATGTCTCGCTGGAGTCGCGCCAACCAGGATCATCAAGATCAAATTTGAGATCTGACAGGGGTGCTCACCGACGACACTTCCTTCTTCCACCAGCACAACAGCAGAGGGCAACAAGACACCCACATCCTCCCTCGCATGCCACATCACCAGGCTCAATGGATTGGTCATTGACCTCGGACGATTTTCAGGACCTTCCCGTGAGTTGAAAGCCATGAAGGCGATTCAGCATGGAACACTCCAGACATTGTGACTGAAGCACTCGGAAGAGCCAGTGGGCCAGAAGACATTCCTATACAATTCACTGCCGTCCCCACTTCAGGATGTTCGAAGCGACCCTCGATGCGGCGGCGCGTTGACTGCAGTATCGAAGTCGCGATTGCCTGCCCAAGCCTTCCAACCACGCAGACGTCCTTTCCTCACAGGAAGAGCATTGTGACATTATGATCTCGCGATTTAGCAACTACATGTACATCACTACTGATCTCTGAGCACAGTGGGCTTGCCTCGAAGAGCGCAATTTTCACGAACCAGCCGGCGAGAGTGACGCCTCTAGCACTCACAGCTTGACGAGCGTCCTCAAAGGTCCCACCCGTGTGAACGGTCATCGTATCCTGATTCGCGGATATGGCCTACTGTATCGCATGCACATACTCTTCGAAACTGCTTCAGGGGTAGTGAGAAGCGAAGAGTATCGATCGCACTCTCACGTCCGCATTGAAGACCACCATGCCAAATTCGAATTGCCCACCTGAAGACAGAACTCTCAAGATCTCTTCGGAGCAGATCAGTAGACTTGTACGGCATATCAAAATGGATTGATTGGTCAGAAAACTCTTACGGTGAGAGCACTTGAGTCCTCGCCCCTTCGTCGACACTTTGGTGGCGAGGAACTTGCCCAGGGGATTCCAGTTGAAAGAAAATCCCAACACGGCCCAACCACCGCCATGTGCAGCAGCCCGAAACGCTGAAGTCCTATTCCCTCCCGACACTTTGGCTCACACACGCCACGAGATCCCTTCATCTTCATGCCCACGCTGGGTTCATGCAACACCAGCCAACCTCGTCGAGTCAATCGCCAAATCCTTGGCGCCCGCGCCCTGCACGACCGTGCATAAGCTGCGAAGATTCAGCCTCAAGTCAAGGGTCTCCGGTCGATAGCTTCGGAGCTCTATTCGAACCCCGTATCTTCTGGCGACAGTTCCGTCAGCTTATAACTGAGATTGATCACATTGTGGTCGAAGTAGTTGGACAAGCATTGCAGAACTTTGGTCGTCACAATGTCTCGCACAACTCAATTGATGCGTCACCAATGCTCCCAGCCATTTTACAAGAAGTGACTAGGACACTGACCCAACCACTTGTCAATGGCATTGACCAGATTCGTACAGTACCCAATTCATCGGGACCACACAAAGCTTCTCGCATATTGACACCCCTCGACATATGTGATTGCGCTATGGCCAGCTGTAAGGCACGGGAGTAACTTCACGTCGTCACTTGGCTCACCGTGCTGACCTCCTTCATTGAAGTATCAATCGGAAAAATACCTCCATGGCCGTGCTGAAATTCTACCACGAGCGCTAAATGGCTGTCGTGCAAATTGGCTGTCACATGCCAAAGCACAAGCACAGGTTATGCAACAGGAGCGCCTATGCATAGATCAATACGAATCGCATGCGGGCGTCGGCATTACACCTCATGCAAGGACGTTGAAAAAGACAGAAATGCATTTTGACACACTCAAATGCATTAGCTGACTTTGACGCTTTTAAGCCCGGCAGCTTCTGCTATTGCATGAACGAGAAACGATCACGCAGACACTTTGCGTACACTTCACTTTCCGTTTGCGGAAGGACGAAGCACTCCGCCTATCATGCCCTAACGAAGCAAACAGTTTCTGGAACGACTACCATGTACAGCGAGCTTCTTGGTCACTTATTACCGTGAATCAATTCGGAAGACCGCTGACGATCTGAGAAATGCCTTCTGGCTAAGCGCTCAGCTTGTACCAAGGAAGACGAAGTGATAGAAACATCAACTTCAAACATGCACTCTGTCATCCCGATCCACATCCCGGCTCTGAAGTTCTCTATGGAGGATTCCACTGAGGTTTTGAAGAATCTTGACAACATTTCCCAAATCGTATGTCACTCCAGAGAAGTTGACCAAGCTTTCGCAAAGCTCCAGACTTCGTTGTCCAATTTGAACGGAGTGACGAGACGACATTGCGCAATGTCAAACCTACATGTACATGTGTGCTGGCACGACATGGAGCTGTCTACTCAACGCGAATCCCACTCCCGCGAACCATGGCATATACGTCGGTACATGTGACATAGCATGACGGCAGGATCAAAGTCCTACAGTGAAAGTCAGTCTTGACGTGGCATGTGAAAGCGCTCGGAGTTCATACCGATCAAGCAAGACCCCCTTCTCATCTCACCCACCTTAGAATCACCGACCCCAAGTGCGCTCATTCAACTTCCTTTCCTTCCTCAACATCTCGTACAAGCTCCACCTTCGTCTACAACCTGAGATGCATGGCACATGCATTTGGCACAGAAGCAACACCTTAACGCGCAAGTAAGCCCTCTTCACGTCTCCCCTGCATCAGAACCATTCTACAAAAAGTGAGCTTATCCAACTTCATCGTCTTCACCATATCCTACAAACCCATAGCGTGCTCTCTCAAACTTCAGCAGCACAGCACCCGCTACTGTCACAGAAGCAATATATCGAAACATAGGTAACGCCTCTTCTCATCTCAATCACACACCTGTATCACCAGCAAAAAGTTGAACGAACAGACACAGAACAGAGATCCGTTTTCTTCCAACTTCATTGTTCTTCTCTATCATACAAGCCATATCCGCAGCAGGCCCTCTCGAACCCCAGCCGCATGGCATCTCCCGCCGCCGCCGCAGAAGCAAGCAGCAGCAGGAGGGTAGTAGCTATTACATACACAGAAGCCACACTCCTTCTTCTCATCTCAGTATGCTTTTCTTCTGATAAGTCTTCTTCTGTCGAACGCGCCATAGCAATCCAAGAGAGCAGACGTCTATCCCATCCCATCCCATTTCAGATGCACACCCAAGGAACCAGGCGCTAAGACCTGTTCTCTATAGTGAAACTCAACGTGGCCACCTCCCACATCCTTCTACAGTGTCCGATCTACCTCCTCTCTCGTCGATGCCTTGCTTGAAAAAGTCGAAAATGCCGTGTGTGAGTCGATGTCGATTTCGTTCGCCGTTTGCGCCGTCGCTGGAAATAGACGCTGCTATACAATACCATCCGAGATAGTATACCGTCCGTGTGTGGTGACTCCGTCCTTGCGCCGATGATGAAACAAAATGAGAGACTTTTGTCAGTGAGGTGAGCTTGAAGCTCACTCAGTGATAGTGGTCATGTCGTTTGAGGGTCCCGGTGTCTGCGGCTGGCCCTGCTAAGGCTCAGCAGTCTGGGAGCTCAAACCGAGCATGCTAGCAATCGGCTTGCGCTTAGTCCTAGCTTGCTGAATGCGAGGAACGCCCTGGATACTGCGCGGCTCTTTCATGAGGGTCGGGTCGAGCTTTGCTGGAGTCCTACCAGCAACCGCGCGAGCATCGCCAGGAATGCGAGCTGTAGGTGGTGTGGCTGCAGCTGAACGCCACAAGTGATCCGAAGTGTCACTCAAGAAGCTGGTGTCGGATTTCGAGAAGAGGCTTCTGTGACCGCGGTTGCGCTTAGAAAGAATGATCTCGTCGAAGAGCTTGATGGAAGGATCTTCAGCTCGCGTCGACTCGCGCTCGTGGATGAATTCGTTGAATGCCTGGGTCTGACGAAGCATGTTCATGTACTCTCCATCCCCGTGCGGCACGCTGCGGAGGAATTGATCCATGTTGAAGTGATAGATCAGACCCTGCTTCCGTCGCTCCCCAGACGCCGGATGCATATAGCGCCGGTACGTATAGAGAAGGGAAGCAAAGCAGCGCACAAAGGCAGCGCGCACCTGGTCGGCGCGGAAAGCAACTGGGCAAACCATGCAAACAGCTGGTGCGCAACGGCCGTGAATGGTGATGCCGCAGCCTGGAGCAGGTTAGCACACAGCTTGAAAGAGCGAGAAGTAGCAGACATACCTGTGCATCTGAACAGATCCTCATCGCATCGCTCATCGCAAATGGTGCAGTGTGTCTTCTTGTCGCCACGCTGACGGCTCAGACAGTGTCCTTCAACCCACTTCGTCGTGTCGTTGTCCCGAACCGGCTGATACATGGCGGGCTGCATGATGGTGCTAGCTGCAAGGGTGCTCTGAGCGTAGACGCTCGGGGCGTAGTTCGCCGGCATGCCAAGGGTGGATGTCGACATGCTCGGGTGGTGGCCCATGATGGAAGGGGTCGGCTGGTGGCCAAGAACAGGCGCGCTCGGTCTTCGAACCGTGTTCATGCGATCCATGGTGAACTGTTCCGCCGCGTCAGTCTTGTCTGGCAGTGGGTGACGGGCATAGAAGAGGGAGTGTACAGTTGAATTGCGTCTGGCCAAACCGTCCTTGAAATGACCAGATCGCTTCTCGCGCAGGGATGATTGCAGCGCGAAGCCAGAGTCATTTCGCGAAGTTGGTGTGCTTGGGAAGTTCCCAGACACCGGAGACGGCGCAGTCGTAGGCGAAGGCGGCGATGCTCCTGACGAGTTGCTGTTCGCACCCGTGCCCGTGGAGCTCGTCGACGGTCGCTCGTTGCCCCGACCTGAATCGGGTCGCTGCTGCAAGAACGCGTTGAAGACTGTACTTCTCCCTGTTGCCGGCAGATTCGACGAATCGCCGAATGTTGTCGAGCTCTCGCTGACGTAGCTTGACAACGTCGCTGGCGTTGCTCGCGGATTGAACACCTGCGGATTCTCCGACGAAAACATGTCATTCGGATACGTTTCGATCACGTAAGGCGGCGGACCCATTGGCACGCCAAATCGAGTGTGGTGCGGTGCCGCTGCTTGCAACAGCGCCTGCAGCTTTCGGCGCTGTGGTCGTGGGAGAAATGTTGGATGCTCTTGACTCTTAATCTCGTTCTCGTCCAGGTCAACCACGACAAAATCGTCATCCGGGAACTCAATCCTCTCATACCGCTTCTCGACACCCGCGATGTACGGACATGGCGCCTCCAATGCCTGGATGAGACGATACGGCAGGACCGGGATCAACACTCCTGTCCACTTCAGTGGATACAGAAGACTGGTGAGGGCGGAGCAAGCGAGCTCCAGCATAGCGGTATGCGAAGAGAGCAGAATGATTCTAGATTCTGCCAACGCATACTCGAACAGAGTGATAACGTTCTGGATGCTGAGACAACGGAACAGAGCATAGAGGTCGCCGTTGCGTGATCCTGGAATCTCGTTGATGGCCTCCTTCCGCGCGTACAGTCGCAGGTCTCGCACGGAAACTTCGACTTGGGTGATTGATGTGATGGGACTTAAAGCCTCAATGCAGAGGTTGCAGACATATCGCTCCAAGGGCTGCCAAATGCCGACCTTGGGTGAGCTGGCAGGCACTCGCAAAATGGCGCCGTTGGTCATTGGAACCACAACCGCCTTGAGCCACTCCTTCCAGAAGCTGGTAAGACTGCCGTCTCGGCCCATTATACCATATGCACGAGGAATCCAGAACCCGGTATCGCCTTCGGTCAGGCCATCAATCTTGGAAGCAGCGCCGTGTCGGACTGGTCGGAGCAGATCGGTCATGAGTCCAATCTTCTCCTCAACTGCACTAATCTCTTCTTCGAGCTTCTCTCGTTCATCAGAGCCTTGTACGAACGCCGGCAGCTCTGCTAGGAGTCTACTCAGCTTTGCTCTCTCGCCAGACAAACGCTCGCCCAAGCTGCTTGCCAGTTCTCGCTCCTCATCACTCATATTCGCCTTTCGCCACTCCTCGCACTGGCGTTCCAGATTCTCCGAAGCTGCATCGTTCAGCGGCACCCAGACGGTGACACAGATACCGTGCAGTCTGCTGTTATCAGAGCTGGTCATGGTAAAGCCGTGCCAAGTCGATCTTGGGCGCTCGTCGGAAGATACCACTGTCACGTCGTTTGGAAAGACGAACATGGGCACATAGTCTGGGAATGGCGACCTCCGCTTGGACTCATCGAACATCGTCTTGGTCGGATATCGATCCAGAAGGACCGGCTCGTATCTCCGCTTCAGAGGGTGCATGTCTGGTGGCGTCTGAAATGGCTGCGGTGACGGGATGACTGAGTTGTATCCGCTCAATCGCTTTGACTGTCTCGCTGAAGAGCGGCTCATGACAGAAGAGCCTCTCTTCATGCTGTTCATGGTCGACAGTCGTCGTCGAAGGCTGCCAACACCGCTCTTGAGTCCGCCATTGCCATTGACCCCCAGCGAGTTCTCATCTTGGGTTATCCGCACTGTTCTCGGCCGCGCCTTCCTCGCTTGAGCTGCGCCTTGAGAGGTGACAGTGCCCGCAGACACGTGAATGTCCTCAAGGAAGCTGTCTCGCTCCGAGGCAAACTTCTTAAGCGCCTCTTCGAAGGCATCGTCGCTGAGTCCTGATCCCCCGACCTGTCCACCCTTGATCGTCGTGCTACTACGGTTGCTGGCTGGCAGTTTGTCCTCCGTCACATTGATGATGCTTCCCACGCTCTTTCTAGCTTCAAAGCTATACCGCGATCTCCGCTGCGGCGTGTCTCCCGGCGAGCCTGGCGTTGTTGGGCGTGCTTGGCTTGTGCGATCAATGTCCAGCTCTCTGTCTTCATCAATGGTCTCCTCCACAGGCGCCGCCGGAGGAGCTTGAGCTGCCTTCTCATCGTATACCTGGGACGACTCTATGCCGGCAATGAAGAAGTAGTCGGCAAGCGGCGCGGAGGTGTCGCCATTAGATGAAGCGCTGGTGGCATTGTTACTCGATTTGGCGGGAGCCATGAAGCGAATGGAAACGTGCGTTGGCTGTCAAGGAACGGACGTGCGGTGCAATTCGGACACTGCACTGCAGGAAGGACCGGATCTGGCGAAACTGGCGAGTGGTGTGGAAGGTGCGCTGATGAGCACCGGCTCACCTCATCGAAGAATTAGTTGCAAACTCCGAATTCGTCGAGTGCGCGCCAGGCTGCATGTGATTGTAACACAGCAGTTTGCGCGACGGCCTGTCAGAAGCCTGCTCCCGCGCGGATTCGGAATGGCGGCGTGTGTCACGTCGAGTGAGTGATTGATTGACCGACCGGCGTGGAAGTCGCTGTGGGCGGTGGGCGCTGTGCGTCGGTGAATAATCTTTGTCCGCTGCTGCGATATCGTGTCTGCGGTGGTGGAGTATCTACGGCAACGCACAATGGCCTGAGGGTTGATGGTTGATGGATCGATCGGGTGCTGTGCCGTAAAGACTGTGCTGTACGACGGTCGGGCGGCTGTTTAACGTTGGCGGTCGGGTTGCTTTGTTGAAGTGACAGCAGTTGGGCTGACGGGCAGGCCAGTCAAGCGGTCTTGAAGTGAGCCACGCAAGAAACGCGGCAAGGCTTCCAGTCTTTGGGTGTGCGTCCCCAAGCGCGGAGCAGCTCGATGCGGCAATAATGAAGCTTGCAGACTTCAATGCTGGCTCTGGCTGGTCTCGTCCAACTTCCTTGCTGGCGCAAATGCAAACCAGACGCTTGGTTATAGAGTGCCGTGGTATGCAGCGACTGCCGCTCGTGCCTCCGTTTCGAGCGCGCTGCCTGAGTCAATGTTCAAGTCGGAGGCCGTGAGTCCCTGTCCTGTTCTCAAGCCTGTTGTAGGACGACGCGGGCTGTTGGCGGCCGAAGATGTTGCAGGGAGTGTCCCTGACGACGCTTGGGGCGCCAGCGATAGCTCCAGTGCCCACTTGGATCCTCGTTTACGTTCACGCCGCGTACACGAGACCCTGCCCACTCGACAGCGAAAGTGGACAACCGCTAGTATCTCGTCTCCCTCACAGGTTCGCTTTCAGACGACTGACAAGACTGGCAAGACTGACAAGAAGCTGCAGGGGCAGCATCAACAAATGACAAGAACATCGAGTGCCTTGCAGCTCGTGGCGCCGCAGCTCGCATCAGCAGCGATCCCAATCCTTCTGTAGACAAACGACCTCGACGACCCTCGCGCGGAAGAAGCTAGACAGGCGCCAAGCGACGTTACGCTCTCGTAGCGCAGGTACGTACATCACTCCTCCGCTCTCAATTTATGAAGCTATCGCAATGATCGAGGCTACCGTGTGGTGGTGGTGGTCATCGGGCCAAAGACTCCAAAGCGCTGTGCTGTGCTTCGAACCTGCAGAGCAAAAGAGCTGCCAATGTCGATACCACGCGCGACTACTGCCTCCTGCACGACCTCCCGCCATGCATATCTGCAAGCTGCGAGTGTTCCATATCCCGTACCCTTTTCCTCGAGTCAGCCCAGGCTTGCTTCGCCAGACAGCAGCTTCTTCCTTGTCCGCCTCGCCTGCCACCACACCACACCTCTACGGTACAGAATCAATAAAAACAGCACAGCCAATACCACATCCCAGAGCATTTGTTCCTGCCGCCCGACTCGTCCATATCAGGCCTAGCAAGCGATGGTGGATGCAACTTTCGTGACCTCCTCCTTCCTCAAACTTCACCGATTCAGGCCAGGGTCCAGAGCCGAGCAGCATGGCGCCCTTGTCCGCGCTTTCCTATCACGCCGCACCACCTGGAAGAAGGCAAGCGCGATGAGCGTACACAGTGTACCTGCGCAAGCTCCAGACGTGAGTGGTCTGTTCAATTGACAGCGCTTCGACCTCCAACGACAAGTCTTTTGCAATCAAAGGCTCAGGAGGGAGCAGCATTACAATTCTCCGAAAGTGGGCGATACGGCGTGCAGAACTCCGACCGGGATGCATTCTCTATCTCCACAGCAAGCGCGGTTCAAGCACCAGCTCTCGAACAAGGGCCATCCCCGACTCGCAGCACAGGCACCAGGCACGCTGTCGGTACCCGCAACGCAATCGTGGCTTGACGTCTCTTCGTGCTTCGTGTCTCAACACGCAGGAGCCACACAGCTCTGTCCCGCATCTTGTAACGACATCTGACTACTACACCTGCGACTCCTGTTTCATGAACACAAACGGTTTAGACGGTCTGACCAACGATACCAGAAATATCCATTACACACGCCAAATCATTCCCGCGCGGCGGCAGGAACAACGTTTGTGGATGGTCCGTGACGAGATCTGAGATGAAATCGTCCCTCGCTCGTCTCCTCCCGTGTACGCAAGAATAGACTCTGGCTTGCCGACTGCCGGCCGGCGGAGCGAAATAACTTCACCTCCTGGGTCGAGATTGGTCTCGTCGAAATGTCGCTTTCGAAGACAGTGGTGTGATGAGGGCTTCGCACAGGAGCCTTTGGCTTCATCAAGTCGAAAACGAACAAGAAAATCGTCACCTGCATACGCAACGCTAGACCACCAGACCGCTTGCAGCCGAGTATACGATGAACCAAAATACTTCTCAACGGCGCCTATACCACCAGTCCTTCATCTAGAAACCGCCACGGTCTCGGGAGACGCGGAGGCAGCGAATGGTAAAGACCCTTTTCTAGAACAAGCACACCGCGTGGAAGCCAGCCAACTTAACACTGGACACCTACTCGGCAAGCTCCCACATGGATGAAAGTCTACCAGGACGTCACGCGTTTCCTGACGAGTCCAATGCTAGCAACGCCGCGAGAGAGTCTTCATCACTGAGTCAGCAACATCATACCGCTCACAGATTCTGGCAACCACACTCCAAGGCACTGGCATCTCTGAGACGAAGTCCATTGTGATGCGAAATGGCCGTTGCATCTCTGCCGTTCGTGAAGTCATCATTCATGCTTTTCCAGGCTCGAATGCATCCTCCGACTACGTTGGCAGATAACGGCGCCCAAAGGCAAAAGAGATGAATGCTCAAATTCATCATAACAACAACAATGCTTCTCCGCAAGGTCTATTGCGATGAGCAGAAAACAGCATCCTTGCTTTGATCATTTTTGTTGATCGCGATGATTTGCAGACTGTGATGGACCGCTTCATCTCGTCGTCACTCTACTTTGAATCGATTGACAAGTGTTGAAAAGGGCCATCGAGCGTGCTACTTCGACAGTGTCTCTCGAATTTACGATGGGTCAGCACAGCATCATTACATTGCCGGTGAGGACGTTTCATCGAATCATTGGAGGCTGAAAGGTAGGTGGTCTGCTCCAATTCCGACAGCTACCATTGCGCTCATCGTCTCCCAAGACTCATATGCGGAGTGAGCAATCCGATGCACGTTACACCACCTCCTTCACTACAACCAGATCATGCTCAATGAGATCGAGTCCAACACTGATCCCACGTGCATGGTTGACAAGTCCGAAGGACATGAGGTCTCCACGTCCTGCGCACTTCGAGCAGCAGAAAGAAGTTCATCTCTGGTCATATACCCAAGATCTGCACCGGTATTGTAGAACCTGGTAACAAAAGCTGAGGGATGCCTGACAGCAAAAGCTGTCAACTCTGAAGCACAACCTTGTTCGCCTGAGCAATGAACTGAGTAAGCGAAATCCTGATGGGCGATCTCGTGTGAGAAATTCCAACCTGAGCTCCCGGAGGAGACTGTTCTAGCCCGGACACGACTCCAGGATTCCTGTCACCGGCCCGGCCTGGTTTGTTCGTCAAGACCGTCTCCAGTCAGCTCCTCGCATCCATAAATCTGATGCTGTTTCCCTGTGTTGGAAGAGACCCACGAGCTCCTATAACGGAATGCTGTGGGATCCCAGGCGCCTCGGTGCCCTGCCCAGCTGTCGTTCATGAGCCCATCCGAAGCTCATACCGTTCCCCGTCCTCTACTCGCCAGCCACCCAGTCGTCAAACTCCCTTGCTCACCCATTGCACTCCTCCAGTCAATATTCAACTGACTGAGCGGAATCCTTGTGTTCACATCCTCAGAAACCTTTTCCTCCGTGAGCAGGAACATTATCTGCTCCACATCCTGCGGTTTCAACACAATGGCTTCCTTTCCCTCATCACCATTCATCGATTTACTCGATATCCCCTCTGCTTCTTTCAACCAGACCTTCTCAAGCACTACACTTGCTTCCCCAACGTTCTCCAATTGAGCTTCGAGAATCCATTGTCTCGGGGCATCTTTCTCGCGAATTTTGCGTTCTGTTACTTTTGACCGGACGGCGAGGAGTTGTTGCGAGACGAATTGGTATAATTTCCGGAATGTCCTTGCGCGACCTGCACTTGCTGCTGAGCCGTCTTGGCCGTGGAGGGTTTCTGTGTAGCTGACTGTGACGGCTAGGACGTGTGGTCCTTCGTCTTTTAGTTCATGCCTCAATGTCCGCTGGAGTGTTGAGCCGGGTTTGAGGTTCTCTTCGTCTTGTTCCTCGCCGTCTTTACCAGAACCGCTCTCCAAGTTCAATGAGATTCCGTCTTGTTTGCTGGGTGTCTGCAATTCGGCTGTGACTTTTACTCCACTAATCACCTTCCTTCCACTTCCTTCCCCCTCCGCTGGGACTGGGAGCTCATTGTTCACGCATAGCGTGCAAGTAAACGTCTCTCCGACATATGCGGCTCCAAAAGCAGCTGGCAATGTCAAGAGCGGCGTCAGAGGAAACGTCGAGCTGGATTGTGCACTGGGATATGCGAGGGAGGCGGTGGGTGGTATATCGAGACCATTGCCGAAGTTGGTATGCGGGAGGGGTGTCTGCGTCGCGAGTGAAGGGCGTGAGAGGCGGAGGACTTTGAGGGAGAGGCTGTGTGGGCCTGAGGCGGTGCCTGAGCGGGCGCGGGTATGGTGAGATGCCATAGATCAGTGTCCCTATCCAAGGGAGGAGGTTTGGTGGTTTACATGTTTGGTGAGGACATGGGTGTGAAAGTTGATGTGAGGGCAGGAGGTGAGGACATTTGTGGGGAGAGCTGCAAGAGCTGACAACCACGAGCAGGGCTTCGGACAGGTCGCCGAGTCCTCAGCTCAAAATTATCAGTCGCATTTGGACCGATTGATATATAGATCACCATATCCTTCTTGGAAGCCTCTTGCCAATTTCAACATCGATCGAATACAAAAATCTTTAGCATCGAAAAAAAATGGCAGAGCAGCAATCGAACGGCACCCACCTTTCCAACGGCGAAGCCTCAGCCTCAGGCAAGAGCAGCCATCAAGATGGCGGCCTCCCACTCCAACGCTTCCCCCATCTCGTCCTAAAAGCCAACACAGCGAAAGGTTGAAAATACCCAAAAACAGGTTCGCCCTCCCCAATTCCAGAACACAAATCATACTAACCCTTTCCTTTCCTCCCCCCAGGCCGCGGCATTTTCGCCTCCGCCCCCATCCCCTCCGGCACAATCCTCGACATCTCGCCCGTCCTGATCCTCGGCATTATCGAAAACATCGAACATATCGAACAAACGCAACTTTATCATTATACTTATAATTGGCCGACGAAGGATTCGAATGGAGAGGCGAGGATGAGTCAGGCGGTTGTGCTGGGACTCGGGTCGATGTTTAATCATTCGAGTAGGGAGCAGAATGTGGGGTGGAAGAGGGATTTGGAGAGGGAGGTGATTGTTTATAGGGCGCTGAGGGATGTTGGGGTGGGGGAGGAGTTGTGTATTAGTTATGGGGATCATTTGTGGTTTGAGGATGCTGATGGGGGGCAGGAGGGGAGGGATGAGGATGAGGATGAGGATCCGAGGGAGGTGCTTGGGAGGATTGATTTGGGGGAGGCGTGAGGTTTTCCTCATATCTTCACAACGACTCTTCGCGATGCTTGGAGGTCGCTGTCTCTGGTCCTCATCAACCCACCGCGCCACTCCAGCTCGGTCCAAGAAGTCTCTGCTCCATCATCACCGCCACAGAGACATCAGGGTCTCCTCCACCGCTACCTTGCTATTCACCGGCGCGTTTCAAACACCCAGCAACACATCCTCCACTTGGCCCATACTCCAATCTTTCAAGACGTCATGACTTACATGACCACTTTCGGGTCATGTTCTGTACCGAATTTCTGAGACATATCGATCTACATCTTGGTCCACCCACGGCTCCAGAGCCAAGACTTTCTGAAACGACGCCCCGAGTATGGACCGATTGTGAGGGGGGACCCTGGATATCGAACAGACGTCACGCGATGGGATGATGTAGCTGTTGGAGGGCACGCGATCTTGGACATTTTGCTTGGATGAGGACTTTGAGAAGAGATGGGTGCTGGACTTTTGGAATGCATGACTCGTGAGGCTCAAGAATGCGAGGGGTGGAAAAGACATTTCACTTATATATTGAGGTTTCGGATCTGTCTAATATCGGAAGAGCACACCTCTCAAATCTAATCGCGAGGCTCACAGGAGGGAGAAGGTCCATGTGTGGAAAGTATGTATTACCATGCGGCTTTGAAGGCGCAGGGAACGGACGTGAACGAGGAACGATATTCACAGAGGTCAACAGTTTCAGATCCATTTCTTCAGAAAACTTTCGTCCTCACGACATGCTGTCCACCCGCGAACTCATATCATAGACTCTTATCAAGCTCACAGTCCACTCATCTCCTCATATATCACACAGAAAGTTCTCAACAGCGTCAGTAAATGTCGGCCACGTCCTCCAATGTGCCACTCGCAGCCTCTGTTCCACTTTACCTCTTGCAACCTAAGTCTTATCAACAGCTTATCACTCCCTAGCCCTTCGCTGACAATCCATGCTGCGACAGTTGACACCCGTTGAAGTCTGTCATCGATATATCGTGCATATGCTTTGCCAACACGTCACATCTTGTGAACAGGGACCAGCTGGTATGCAGGAAATCTTGGCTTGGAAATCAATACAGTCTATCGAGAGACTGGGATGTGTGGCTGGAAAGTGAAGTGTGACGATGCCGATCATTCAAGATATGTGTCCAGGAGCTCTTGTTGCATTGCCATCCTTCTCCGCCGTCAAGAAGTCAGCCAATTCGATAAGAGGTAAGCAAGTGATTGAGAGGCGACTCGAGTGCTTTGTCCTAAGAAACAGTTCTCGCCATCCAACGTTCTCGAAACAACCAGGCCGCCCGAGGGAGCTCTCCTCAGGTTTGCCCTCCTTCTACCTCCGCAAGGTGCTGAATTTCATCTAAAAGCTTTACTTCAAGGATTAAGACGTACTCCTGGAGCAACAAAGTCGCGGTGAGGGTTGCTTCGACTACACTCCTAAAGGCAGGTATCTGTGTGCGACGCCGCATTTCGAATTGGCGAGCACGAAAAGCCCCATCAAGCAGCGGCATGCCCAATACCTTCTCGGTATTCGCTTGACATTGGTTCAAAGACTCGGACTCGGCTTCGAAGCCTATGTATGCGTAGTACTCTGTTCTTGCATCCAGAATACTCTTGATTGGTACCACAGCCTTGATGCGAAAAAAGAGTTCCATGGGTTGACCGCTCAGTGTCAAGTATGAAATTTGTACATTGAACTCTTGCGGGTGTTGCGGTAGCGAAAAGTACTGACCCCGTGAATCCCAGGCGTCTTCCTCGATGCCACCAATCTCCTTCAACGTAAGGCGGCGCCAAAAGTCCGCTGTCGACCGTATGAGCAATTTGGTGGGCCAATTTCCGTCATTACCCTGAGCAGGTGCCGAGCGCGATGCATGCTTTCGAATCGTTACCGTTCTTCGAGGATACTTCCAAGTCAGGTAGCTATCGGCACTTCCAACTTGAACAGGCGCGTACTCCTCGGGATCGTCGCGCAACTTTTGCAGCATTATTGCCAGAGAAGCGACGCAGTCATAATACGCCATTCGACATGGTATAATTGCGACCATGTGACCTAGAAACTTTTCTTGGGTTCCACTTCTGTGAAATTCATCAAAGTTAGATAGCTCAGACGACACGAGATGCAGTTCAGCGCGGAGGGCGCCCGGAAGTACGACGTGTGGTCCGTGAGCAGCGTCGTTCAACAACAAAACCTCGCTATACTCGTGGAAGACGGTCGGCGAAGTTGCATAGAGCGATGAGGTACCCCAAGGCCACGGCTTGTCCGGAGGCGGTATGACATCCCAAGCCGCTGGACAAGTCCCGAGTATAAGCGAGATATCGTGAGGATGTTCTGCCATAATCGCTTCTTGCAACCGCACGAAGGCTCTGGAGCCCTCGCCGTACAGGACTGGCATATTGATATTGAACAGACCGAATAGGGAATAAGCTTCGTCTTCTTTGCGGGTTGTGCTTCTGCAGGCCGCCCAAGATACTTTCTGGGCAGCACAATATCCGTCGAGATGGGTTGCCAAGCACGATCTGTCAAGCTCGCCAGAGCCACGCGCAGGTTGAAACAGTCCTTTGTCGATGCCAGTCGCATGCGCTACCGCTGTGGCGATACAAGGCAGGGTGCCTACGAAACCCCAGGACCTGGTGTAGAAATGTATACAATCCCGAGATGGCGCTAAAAGTTCCTGTAGCGTCCAGCCTCGACGAAACCATCGGCATTGCTCAAAAGCTATCCCAAGGTCTTTCACGGTGCGCATCTCCTCGCTGGGCCGGCAGTTTTGCAGGTCTTGCGCGGGCAGCACAGGAGGGAGATGTCGCAATGGCGCACGACCTGTCGGTGACTTTCCAGAGAAATTCAATCTGCCAGCGGCATATAGTGAAATGCGTTTGGCACGGTCGCACACCCTCCAACCGGAGGCGTGAGAAGTGGTGAGCTGACCAGTTTCGGTGCCGAAGCAATCCGGTAAGTCGCTGAGGTAAACAAGGCATACTTCAGACTTACGATACCATCGAAACATGGAGTTGATGGCTTCCGACAACTCCGCCGAGCTCTCCTTATTGATGCAGACTGTATCGATCCAAATCCAATCAAGCTGATGTTGACGCGCCAATCGCCGTGCGTCCTGTACTTTTGCCCATCCGGGTTTCTTCTTCGCAGCTTTTACATTGTACAGCTCTGCGAATACCACTTCTTGCTCATCTGGCATCCACGTGTGCGATAGTATAGCATAAGCCGGTCGGTCGTCTTCTGAAACGAAGTTCTTCGGCACTGGATCGTCGCCTTTGGTAGAGAGAAGCCTCATGTCTGACCAAGCAAGGTCCGTCCTCGAATAATGTTGCTGGACAACAAAGAATAGTCGACTTTGGCGTAGAAAGTAAATATCATCGCAAGGCTGAGCCTCGAGGTGTTGAGGCTACGGCCTACCTCTCCACGGGCCCCGCGCCAAGCACGACGTGACCACTTCATGCTGTGCAACTCGAGGCGGCCTGATGGTGTCTGATGTCCAAAGTCCAAGACAGCCGAATGCATTTGATGGTTTAGCCAAGTGCTCGAAGTGGCGTTCCCTTCATATGTGCATTCAGACCAGAGTCTTTGCCTTGCAAACTATGCGGACTCGTCCGCCCTCGTAACCTTGACAGCCCTCAAAGAACCAGAGAGAGAGAGGCACAATTTCGAGTGCCAAAACGGTCGATGCTGACCAAGTCCGGGGCGCATCTCACCTCCAAAAAGCGTTCAAAGGCCCTGGGATTCGACTGCAAGAGCTGAGAGCCTCCATAAACCCGCGGAATAGTATCGAGAGGGCCCTGAAAGATGCATAATGTCTCTATTCTCATGGTTGTTCATATCCAGACCAGCAGACTTTCCGGCGCGCTATGCGTCCTCGTCTTTCTCGAACTCTTGAGAGTCCAGGGTGTCGCCTTCACACGACACTTCCAAAGCTATCCAGCGCACTACGCGTACTCGCTTCTCTCGAATTTCTCAGCATCCCAGAACATCACTTTCACCTTGTTCTCAGCAAATTCTGCGCCATCCATGCCTTTCAGGCAGCGCACCGCAGACAGCGGGCTGGTGTACTTGACGAAAACCTCGTTCTTCCCGCCAGAATGCTCCCGCCAGATGAAAATTCGCTCAACCTTGCCGAATTCGCCCATTTCGTCTCCAATCTCCTGCATCAGGCCGTTCTCCGCAATCTCCTGATCCACGTCCATTTTGTCGAGCATGCCCTCGAGCTTGACGACTTCCGACATTTGGGTGGGGAGCGCTCCTTCTGCGTTCTCTGAACCACCATCATCCGTCGCCTGAGGCTTCGCCTTCTTACCTCCAACAATCTTGCCCATGTTGGCGGGTGTCACGAAACCGCCTCCTTGCGCATCCGGCTTCTTCTTGCGCTTGTCAGCCTTTGCAACAATGGCAGTTGTGATACCATCACCGCGTGCGCCCAGTCCCTGACCCTTCTCCCAACCGAGCTTCTTCATCATGCGCTCCGCAAAACCGGTTTGAGCAGGTCGGCTGGAACGCTCTTCCTCGGTCGCCTCCTCCGTCTGGGCTGGGTCCTGAAGCTCTTGTTGAGCCTGCTGCTTTTGAGCAAAGTATTCGGGGTTGAAGGTTGGAGCTGCTGATATTGTGCCCGCGGACCCCGATGGCTCGGCTGGAGGCGGAGGCGTGATGTCGTCTTGAGATCTCTGCTGTAGACCAGCTTGCATTCGAGCAGCATCAGTGGCGGACAAGGTGGGGTTCAGAATTGCTTCCGCCACTATGTGCTGTGGCGTGGATGTTCCAGGAGCATGACCTGGCGGTGGCGGCAAAGCTTGTGTAGGCTGGTTCGCCGGCGACGCAGGCTTGCCAAGTTTGGCTTTCATCGCAGCGATTTGTGCAGCGATCTTGGCCTTCTGATCCGCATTTGCGTCCGGAGTTGCTGACTTCGACGCAGACGGAGGAGCTGGAGATGCCGAAGCAGGCGCAAAGGTTGGCGCTTGCGGACGAGCGACGGGTTGCGGAGGTGGCGGTTGTGGTGCACCCCCTCCACTCATGGCCATGCGACGAGCGTATGCATCTTCAGCAGACTCGTCCAGGTTCAGCTCGACGGCTGGTGGGGGCGGGGGCGCGAATGTCGCTCGTGGCTCATCGTCATAATCGGATCTGAACCCATTACCTGGACGAGGTGAAGATCGACCGGAGTATGGGTCTGAAGAAGCTGGACGAGATCCCCCTCGAGAGTTGAGATCAGTCGGCGGCGCAAAGTTGAGGTTGCCGGGTGGCGCGAACTGGCCCATTCGTGGTCCTACCCTTGTTAGCAGATACGCATGACTTCGGAGGGAAGACTTACTAGGCGTTTCCTGATCGGAACTTGCGCGCCGAACGTCTTTGCCTTGCCTCCGTAGCTCCCGCTTGTGTGCTTCGTACAATCTTCTCTTCCACTCCTCGTTGGTGTCGTACTGCGCGTCTGATCGCGGGTACTCGAGAAAGTTGGTCGGTACAGTCGGATCGTACACATCGTCCCATGACCACGCCTGCTGCTGAGGCCCGTTGTTCTTCTTCTTTTTCTTGTTTCGTCCGCGGCCCTGTCTCTGGCCGCCATAGAATGAGTCCTCCTCTTCCTCCGTCGCCAGCCAATCGTTGAAGCCGCGCTTCTGTGTAAGCTTGGGCTGCACCCCCGACTGCTCTGCAGTATCTGATACTCCTCCCTCTGCCGCCGCCGCCGCTGCCGCCATTGGTGCACTCTCGGACGTACCTGTGGATGCTGATGCATTTGATACACTCGAAGAGAGCTTATGCATGGCGGAGAAGTTGGGTCTCGGTTTGGCCTTAGGCTGATTCGATTTCTTACCTCCCAAGTTGGTCGGTTTGAACATGAGTGAGGCTTTGCAAGTCAAGTGAGCAATCGGCCATCGTGTAGTACATTGTCCTATAGCACTCTACCGTCTTTCTTCTTCTTGGCCTCTTCTGCCATCTTCGCCGCGTCTTTCGCCTGCATCTCGGCGATGGTCTCTTTGCTCAGCAGGTCCTGATACAGGGTCAGGCCTCGAAAGCCGCTCTTCTTCTCCGGCGCCGCCATCCTGTCGTTCGGAATGTCGGTGTAGCTATCACAAAGGCGCTTGGATATGGCGCATACTACTATTCCAAAGTGAGGGAAGTATAAGTTGTCAAGAAAGTGATGAAGGAGGTTGTTGTCGGTGGTGTTGAAGTGAGGAGGTCGAAGTCGAGGTCGCGAGTCGCGAACCGCGAACGAGGATCGTGCGGAAACAGCCGTGCGGTCCGAGCGTCTCCGAGAAGCCGCCTTAGGCTTTCACAACACCTCCTACCTGTCCTCTCTCCTACGTTCTGCCACTCAAATGCGCTCAAAGGCTTCAGTTGTCGAAAGACGCTGCTTTTCACGTGCAATTGCGTGTGCTCCCCTCGCTGTCTCTTCCATACGCTGAAAGCTGCCGCGCAATGCTAGCGTTGTGCTCTTCGAGCCCGTATGCATTTGACCAGGGCACGGGCAGAAGCAGGACGCAATGCGCGGCGCATTGGGTAAAGGTGCTGGGGGACAGTCTTCTGGAATGATTTGGGCATCGACAGTCACACGAGGGTGTGACGACGGGAAAGCTTGAGCTATCTCCTCACCGCCCCGGTAACACGTAGAAGTTTGAGGCAACGCTACCTTCAATGGTAAAGTAGTTTAAGGCTTTTGACTACCACAGCCGAGTGCCGCACGAATCCATCAAATATGCCGAAGAAGTACGCGATCGAGGAACTCGGAAGCAAGGGCTACGGCTTGGTGGCCACGCAGCCCATCCGGAGAGGCACTCTCATACTGCGGGATCGCGCCGTGATGCACATCAACAAGAGCCCCAGTGCTGTCAGCGATTCGGATGTTCTCACTGCTTTCAATAGTCTCAGCAAGGATGACCAGAAGCAGGTCGTGGCCTTGCACGAAGACCACAAAACCGAATACTTCAGGACTAAACTTCTTCGGATCTTTCGTGGGAACGCGTTTGGAGACGAAGACAATGGCTGGCTTCACCCTCTCATCTCGAGAATCAACCACTCATGCGGACCGAACGCTCTAGTCCACGAGAACGAGGCATGGGCGCAGAAGGATATAGCTGCCGGCGAGGAAATCACCATTTGCTACAACGAGGCTTACGAAACGATGACAGCTCGGCAGCGCGCAACAATCCTTCAATGGCATTACGGGTTTGCGTGCGACTGCGTTGCCTGTCGGCCAAGTGAGGCGCAGGTATTAAGCGACCTTCGAAGAAGACTAATTTGCTTTCTACGTTACGCATTGGAGGGCAGTGAAGTGCCCGACTACTCCCCACTGGACATCAATACAGAAGAGGCGCTTCGGAGTATGAAATGGCCGCCATTGAAGAAACCGCTCCCTGATCCTCTTACTTCTCTGCAGAAGATCGAGTACACTTTTCTGCTCGCCAGGTTGAGGGATGTTGAAGGGCTGGACCGATTCGAAGCGGCAGCAAGCTACTCCGAAGCAGCAGAGTTGCTTCTGAATCGGCAGTATATGTATTATGAGACTTCGATCACAAAGGACGTGTGGTTTCTGGAAGCCGCAAGATGCTGTCGAGCATGGATGCGCAAGGCCATACAGCTAGCTGAAGACGCTCGCGGCTCGAAAGACGAGGATGCTCGTCGCTATCGTGCGAACTGGGATTCCAGGCAGACTCAGTCGGTTCTGGCGCTGCCGTTGATGTTTGTGAGTGTAGTCGTTAGCATTTCTCACTTCACGTCTGACATGTGATGCAGATTGGCGAGGAAGGAGCGAGTGAGAACGCAGACAAGAAGCCGTTCGCTATGTTGCTTGACATGAAGAATCCTACAACACCCAAGATGCTATCAGAACAAAAATGTCGAAAACTGATTGAGAGACGAGCGGCGAGCGCGACGTTGAAGTGACAGCGGATTGTCGAAACGCATCCTTCCACGGTCCAGCAGAAACGTGCCAAGACCAAACGGCAGCAATTAAAGTTTCCAGCTGCCCGACCAACTGACTCAGCTTCCAAGTGAGGCCTATCTCAAGAAGGGGACAGGGGGTATCTTACCCTCGTCCCCGGACTCACAAGGCGACACAGCGCATGGCGAATGATGAGCTCTTCGAGATCCGATCTTCAGAAGGCAGAGGGCAAGGAGTCTTCGCTACTACGCGCATACCCAAGGGAACCTCAATCCTTCGAGAGAGCGCCACCCTCCATGTACCGAAGAAGAAGGCAGACATCACTGACGACGACATTCATCAGGCATTCGATCGATTGAGCAAGCATGACCAGGACCGCTTGTTAGACTTGTACGAAGATCCAAGAGGTCGACACCCAACGAAAATTCTCCGCATATTCCACATCAATTGCTTTGGTGCCGCCAATGGGTGCGGGTTATACCCAACCATCTCACGCTTTAATCATGCCTGTGTTGCTAATGCCGGCCATCACTCTGGAACTATTACGACGAATCAAGACATACCCGCTGGCGAGGAGATTCGGATCTCTTATTCCGAGGATGTCGATGAATGTTTAACAGCGAAGCAAAGGGCAAACCTCCACTGGAAGACTTGGGGATTCAGATGCGATTGTGTCGCATGCGCAGATTCATCGTTTCGAACATTGAGCGACACGAGGAGACGACTGATATCGACGCTTCGATCAGCAATGGACGGCTACAATCCGCCAGATATCAACTCGGCAGGCGACAAACGAGGACCACCTCTTAAAACCCCTTTGAAGCCCGTCCAGCGGATCGAATGTACTTTTCTGTTAGCCAAGCTCAGAGCAGCCGAAGGCTTAAGTCCACTCAGCATCTCCCAGGCTTACGTGGACGCATCGAATCTAATGCTGCAATATCTCAACACTTTTGGTCAACATCCGAAATTCCAGGATATCCTGCCAGTTGGATCAGCCAGATATTTGAGAGATTGGATGAGGACAGCGGTCGATATCGTGGAAGCTAATTACCCACCCGATGATTCTAACGTTAAAAATGGAAGGACCAATTGGGCGAATTGGGAGAGGTTATCGCTTGTGAGACTTGCAAGCGGGGGAGTGGTAAGTCTCACTGACAGTCAATGAGGCTTACTTCAGAGCATTGACTGACAGTCCTGAAGCCAGAGCATATCTTCGCGATACAGCTGGACACTAGCGGTTCTATGCCTATGCCGAAGGCTGAATTGTCCCAAGAGGAGTTTGCGGAGTTGGTTGAAGAGAGGCTTGGAAAAGCAAACCATTGAGCATAATTTGAGCATAATGATTGAGCAGAAAAGCTACGCTCGAGCAATTGGATTCCAGCACTTAGGTCGGGAGGATCAATCAGGAGGTTGGAGTAATAGCAGCGAAAGGATCTTTGCCTTCCTTCAGAATCTCATTTTGACGGATCCTTCAGCAGACCTTCGCTTGATTACATCCCACTACCTCCTCGCCCGATCGCAAGCATACAGCATCCACCTTGCTCCATTTCTTTCCACCGCCTTGGGGTCTTAAGAGAACTCCGGGCCTATGTAGAAACAAGGAATTGAGTTCGTTGAGTACAAACGATATTGGAACTCACATTCCAATGGGCTGCACCAAGTCGTTCAGGAGTGAGTGAGTCTAGATCAACAAATGGCAGTTTTCTGGCCAGGATAGATCCTCTATGCCATCGGCTTCGCAGACAGCAGTCAGATATGATGCGAGCTGAGAGGGAGAAGACCTCAAAGATGGCAGTCAACTTTGGCTCTTGCCAGCTCTTGAAAACAGTGAGTCTGACGTGTCGAGTGTCTTATAAGCCAAATCAGTCTCATTAGCCCAGAATGTGCGAGCCACCCTGCGATTCGATTCCACGCGGAACTGCTTTGCTCCCAAGGCGACGCCAATAGACAAAGCCGGCGAGAGCGCATCTGGAGCCCGCACTTTTAGAATCGAGGTTGACAGCCCGGCTTTGTGAGGGCCAGGCCAGTGGAACCTGCAGGTGCAGTGCATCGGGAAGGAAAAGGCGATGCGACTTTTGGGATCTCCCAATGTTCATTCTTGGTTCAGTTCTGTAAGCAAACAAAACGCCTTTTAGCTCGTTTTTCCTTCCTCGCTCCCCGTGGCTGATAGCATGCATACGTCCTTGAAGCCCATGCTCTCACCAGCTCAGGTCGAGGCGCCGTCTTCAAGCGTGCGTTACTCCCTACCAAGTCCTTCTGGTGTGCATATCCTCAACGCTCGGATACCCATGCCTTTGATCTCGCCCTCCACACTCCACATACATCCTTTCGATCACACTCACTTTTTCAGCGTCTCGTTGAACACCGAGATGATTGCTTGTACGTGTGCCCGACACAGTCTCAGCTTTCCGTCTTCTCCTCGCAGGCCGGAGACAGCCAGCTTCAGCTTCGGCAGTAGCTCGCTCCTGATGGTAGGGTCCTCAGCCCTCCACATTCCGTTGATTCTGCTATATGGCCTTGAACATACCGCCAGCTTCACCTCCACGACTCCTGTCTCGGGTGCAAAGTCGATGTCCCAATCCGTCTTTGCCTTGATGGTATCTTTAGCATCGTATATAGTCGCGCGGACCCTCAATTTCTTGTAACCGCCAAGCTGGTATTCGGGCGCGTGGTTCCAGAATTTCGCTGGGCAGGAGTACTCGACGCCCGCGTAGTATGAGCGTCTTGTCGTGAAACAGCCTGGAATCCCTCGATCGCATTTGCGCATGCTAAGCCCCATGTAAAGTCGGATGTCTGGAGCGAAAATGGGTGAAAGCTCCTTGTAGACAAGCCGGCAGGTCCGCGCAAGTGGTGGCAGGGCAAGGGGCTGATGAATGTTCCCCCTCTTCACCGTCGGCATGCTTGCCATGTAGAATTCGTAGATCGGTAGACGGAGCTCAGGGGACAATCTGAGGAAGCCATCGAATGTACGAGTCTCGTCCGCCTTTTCCAGTAGCTTGACAAGCTTCGGTTTGCGCTGCAGTGATCGGAAACCGCCACCCACACGGCGCTTGTCGCAGATCTCGCGCAGCTCCGCGCGTGTGTATTTCTCGTAGGAACGGAGGCCGCGATCTGCTCGGATGGCGAGTTCTTTCAGACGTTCCAGACTCGAGAACGGATTGTGCAATATGTGACGGGCGGCGAGATCTCTTTTAACCCTCTTCTCTGAGTCACACTCGTAATATTTTAATTTCCAATAGTTGCGACTATTGGGACTGCGTGATCGATATCGTACCATGTTGGTTGTTTGTTAGGCCGCTGGTGTTGATGTTGCAGAGTTCTGAGTTGTCAATCGGCGACAGAAGGAGAAGAGAAGCTGCTAGTGACGCAGAGATGTTGCGTCATCAACACACGGACCACTTCCGTGCACTTTCACATGCCCTCAGGCGGCCAGGACTTTCACGCTGGCGCGATCATGGACCCTCTGGACATTTCTGATCTTGTTTCCATCGTAACACCGGACACAGTTGAGTCTTGTGCTAGTCCGTGACTCTCAAATTGATTATATTATCCTTTTCATCCTGTTCACGGTCAGTGACCTATGTGACCGAAGAGACAGAGACACTTACCTCTGTCAACGTTTTTGGAACATTGAACAAATAAGTATCTTGATAGGCCTAGAGAAGGATCAGCACGAGAACTAAGCTTGTCGTTGGGGTGAAAGCCTACCCTGACATGGAACTCACTCGGCCCATATCTCGATGTGAGCCAGTTCTCAAGATCTTCCTGAACCAAGCGATATCTGGAAACGCTGTCTTTAACATATCTGGCGCCGGCTACACGTGAGCGAGGAAGGGAGACCATTGTGGAACGACCGCGTTCAACAGGGGCTGATGCAAAACCTATACTTGCATCGAGCGCATCATTAGCCTCGGCAGACGCCCGTTCTGCAATTGGTATACGATTGTTTCGCACTTCAGAGCGGTCATGTTGCGTAACGCTCTCAAAAGTGACTTCGATAGTGAGCACATTGTCGGCAAGCACGCACGAGGAGCTTGAAAGCCGCGCTGATAAAGATACAGGATGCGCTGGCGTGTGTGGTAGGTATGCTGAGATCGATGGCGTGGCGTCTTGTAGGAGTCTGCGTACACTTGCTTCGTCAGGTGCGATCACAAGACGAAAACAGCCTGTGTTGCCTCGCCAAGAGCGCGCAACACCGTTATTGTCATTTGGCAAAAGACCATGAAAGGCAAGCCAGACTGATCTTCCAGTGTTTTGACCGCGCAATTCGACCACTCCTGTCAGATCAGAAAGAGGTCCGATGTCCACGGTGTGGAACATCAGCCGGTTTTCTAGATTCCACCGTCTTGGCGGATAAGCCGAGACCAGATCAAAGCGCTCCGAACTCTCGCTGCCTTCGACGACGTGAATCTTGGGGAATCTCATGTAGTCTCTGACCATGGCATGTCGCCATCGCCACGCCGGGTGATTTCTGAGTAGAGTCAGGGGCCGAACGTCCAGCGATTTGAGTTTATAAGTAGCCAGACGGCTATCATGGTCGCTGGAGATCCAACATTCCGTATCAGACATGAGTGCACCTTTCTCGAAAACTGCGGGGACATCTTTTTCTCGTGAGATCCTCAATGCAATCAGGCCGCCCTCTGGGTCATCCTCAAAGCGACAATTAAGTATTGCAAGGCTTCCTTTTGAGTCTCTGTCCAACGCTATCCCGTCGAACGTGATGCCTCGGTTGGTCAGCCGGAAGGGCTTGTCTCCAAGGTTATGCAGCCATGCGATCATGCGACGACCTGATGCGAACTGATCTGGGCTGGAAGCGAATACCATGTCGGTCTCTAGAGGTTCAAGTCTTCTTGCGAAGTCCCATGCAAAGATTGACTGATCCAGAGAAGTTTTGAGAATCTCCTCTTGCAGTCTGACGAAAGCTCCGCTACCTTCGCCGTACAGCATAGGCATATTGACATTGAACAAGCCTAGTAACGAATACGCACGGTCCTCCAATCGCGTCGTCTGGCGTCTCGCTGCCCATGACATCTTTCTTGCTGTAACGAAATATGAAAGCCCAGCGCGGCTGTTCAAGGCCATTCTGTCGATGCCAGTAATTGTTTCAAGGGCATTCAGCAGGCCAAGTTTTCGAGCGACTTCGTCCCACCCGCTGTTGAAGAACACGACTTCTCCTGGGGCGATCAGCTCCTGTAGGGTCCAGCCACGGGTGAACCATTTGCACTTCGCTAGTTCCTTGTGCCAGCACTCTGACGGGTGTCCCGATAAGCCCCAAATGGGGTCTTCGTCTTCAAGTACTGGGCAAGATGCATCAAGATCAGCAAGAAAGGCGTAGCAGATGGCTGCGTCGCAGTACCATTGCCACATAGAGTTGATTGCCTCACCAAGCTCTGCCGAGCTTTCCTTGTTGATGCAGCAAGTGTCAATCCATATCTTAGAGTGGCCATCGTGCCTCGCGCGTGCGCAAGCGTTGACTATCTTACTGTACCCGCTCTTATGCTTGCCTGTACCTTGTTGCCATTCTTGGAAAGATACCTCCTGGCCATCGTGCCATGTGTGCGAAAGAATGGCGTATGCCTGTCCTTGCGAATTGTGCGCGTATTCAAGCTCTTGACTTGTCGTGTCCAATAACCACATCGTGTGCAAGCATTACAAGAAGCTCGGTAGAGGGAAGCTCAGGTCATTGAAATGGATGTTCAGGCCAGCATGGATCGAAAGACGCGGTTCTATACGGCCGGAGGATCTAGACGCGCTTAAGCTGAAGCGATTGAGGAGCGCAAGGCTGAGAAGGCAAGCTGTCGCAAGGCGGCACAAGGATGCCTGAGAGCGCTCGCGGACGCCTGTAACAGGGCGATGAGGCCATCATGGCATTGGCAATGCTCGGAGCGCCAGCGAGATGCCTTGATCAGATGTCATATAGTCAATTGAGGAGAGCGACGTGTGAGAGTCTATGAAGGAGCGGAGTGCGGTCCGCGACACCAAACTCAATTGGGCCACAAGACAAGGATGCTCAACTCTCCCAGACTTCCCTTCGCTCTTTACTCTGTCCTTCTGACAACATCAAAGTCTCGTATGTCACCCATCGGATGTTCCCTATCATCAACAGCAATGGACGCTTAGAGTGAATGAGACCGGGTTGACAACGTAAGCTTCTTGAGACGTGATACGGCGACCTCACAACGTCCATTCCCACCGGCACGCTCCACCAACAAACCAAATCTTTCGTACTATGCTATCACAGCCATCATTTGAAAAAATTCAACCCCAATGTCAAAAGAGACGCATGCTTGATTAGATGTCTGTGAATTACCTGTGCTAGGCTGAGCAACCTTTTCCCTTCAAAAGTTCGTCATCATAACCACCTGCCAGCCAGCCAACCGCCATGCAACGCCCTCGGCAAATGCAAGTATGTACATCCCTTTTTCAAAGACCTATAGGAAAATCAACAACTTTAAAACCTCGAAGGGCTTCCAGAAGAAGCAGCCGTAGCCTCCTCCGTCGAATTCGCACCCCCAGCCTGCCCCTTCGTAACATCCAACAACTCAATAAACTCCGAATAAACCGGCAACTCATCATCACTACTCGGCTGCTGTGCCGTACTAGCATAAACCGCCACAACAAACCCCTCAATCGTACTCGGATCAACACTCTTCCCGTCCTGAGAAATTCTCCACTCCAAATTCTTGGTTAGGAAAGGAACCACGATAGCTTCTGTCAGAGCGGAGAGGAGACCCGTGCCGACAATGGATTGGAGGGTTCGGGTGAGGGGGATGCTGCCTGCGGCGATGAGGTTGGAGGATGTCATTCCGTCTGTGGCCATGACGCCCATGGGGCCGATGAGGTTAGTGGAGGAGGGCCAGGTTGTGGGGTCTTCGGATGCGGGTTTGCCGTTGAAGAGGTAGACGATGTAGGAGCCATTGAGGGCGTAGCGGGGGGTGTTGATGTTGCAGACGTATTGGAATAAGCTGCCGTTTGAGGCGACGAGAGGGTTGCCTGGGAGGATATCCTTGACGAGGGTGGGGAGGACTGGCTCGGCTGCAGCATCACGCTTGGAGGAGCCGGCGACGGCGTTGGCGTTGGGTCCGTAGAGTCTGTTGACGTAGTTGGTGATTGCAGCTTTGTCGCCAGCGCTGTTGGAGAACTCTGGGTATGTGTATCCGAAAATTCTCCAGTCCTTCACGTCGTTGGTAGTGTAAAAGTTTCCAGCAGCGTTCTTCTTGAAAGGAGTAAGAGGAGAGTTGGCATTCTGGCTGGAACCTTGGGCAATGGTCCAGGTGCTATGCGGTGCGGTCTGAGTAGCACCGAATGAATTAGGGTTCAGAGTCTGCCACATGGCGAAGATGCGGTCCACGTTGCAGTGGTGCAGCCAGAAGACAGCGTCGAAGGCAGCGGTTGGGAGATAGGTCATGTGGCCTCCAGAGACTCCATTGGAGCCACCACCTCCGACGGTCGTGTGGATAGTGTTGTGAATGCCTTCGATAGAATTCGAGCAGCTGGTAGAGCTAGACCCAGCGTCATCATTGCTAAAGTGAAGATAATCCTTGCAATTGGTAAAGAGCTGATAGACCTGATCCTGAAGGTTCTGACGACCGTTTGCGTATGCGCTTCCAACAGCTCCGCTGTTCGAGGTAGCGCTGGCGCTGTTGCTGTTGGGATATCGGTAGGTTCTTGTCCAGTCAGTGAAAGGGCCGTAATACATTTGGCTCTTCTCGTTGCCCTTGAAGTCGTATCGGAAAAGAGGGTTGGTGAAGGTCTGTTGTCCAGTCGGGCCTTGGACGGTGACAGTGACATCTGTAAAGATAGCAGGGAAAGCAGGCCGTCCTGAAGGTACTTTCGCTGCCCAGTCCCAGTATGGCCAGCGCAGTGAGTTGGCAGCTCCCTGCATTGCAGCTCGTGTGGAAGCTGGATACTCGCTCGCGACTTGCTTCGCGACCTTCAAGAACTCTTGCTCGAAGAGGGCAACATATGTGCGATGCCATGCTGGGAAGTGGACAGAGTCGTGACAGCAGTACCCGTCAGCGCCGCCACAAGAGTTGCATTGCCCGACGTTGTTGTAGTTCACTCGGGGCACACCGTGAATGCCTGAGATGGCAAAATAGCTCGACTGATCGCTGGCAGCCTTGTCCATCCATCTCCGCAGCGTAACAAGGAAAATCGTCCATTGGTTCGGTTTCGTATCTCGAAGCTGTCGAACTTCCAGGCGCGGTTGCGCACCATTTGCTCCTGGGGCGTTAAGAACAATATTCGTCTGTGACTGTCGCTTCCCAAGTATGCTGTCGATGTCTCCGTATGGATGTGCAAGAACTGATGTAGCAAGCGAAGTCACCGCCAAGAATCCGAAGAACTTCATCGTGAATTAATGAAAGCGAATGATCAGAAGCGGGTAAGAAGGTAAGCAAACTTCGATATTAACGATTGTGAGAAACGAGGATTACTTGCACACGCTCAAGCATGCATGGCAAGGTGTCAGAGCCTGCAGAACGTGAAGAGAGTTGCGAACGCAGAAGAAGTGTTATAAAGGAGATTGCCCAAACGTTGACAGAAACGGTGAGGCGTCTAGGAGGTTACATAGTCAGATATAGATGGCGCCCAGGTCTCCCAGTAGACGAGGACTCGCTTGGCGCTCCAGTTGCGGCAGTCCTAGCACGGCTCGCGGGATGGGTAGCCATGCGGTGGCGTTCTGTCGTTCGTGTTGAAAAGCTGAAATAGGGGGCTATAGGCAAGTTTGGCGTTAGCTAGGCGACCAGAAACATTTCTGCAACGAACCATTGCTGCCGTATGACGCCGAGTCGCATTCGTGCAGTCCAAACTGGATCTTCGCAGTGCAGAATCGATAATTCTGATTCATTGGTCCCAGGTGATTCATTGGTCCCAGGCATCTGTGGGTGCTAGCATGCTGATTGATCGGGGAGGGTCGTATTTTTGCAGAGGGAGAAGCTCAAGCCATGCATCCTCTGACATCTGGGCGAGGCTGTGATTGGCGATGGCTTTCCCGTTTAATAAGCCACGTGAGGCGCTACACTGGATCGAGGTCCTGTTCCTGCAGAAATATAAAGCTTATCCTCGTCGCACCTTTGCTGTCGCCAGGACCAGCGGCTGGAAGAACGGGCGAGAGCTGTTTTTGACGCGTGATCCGCGGACCGGCTATCATCGAGCAGGTCGACGAAGACGACAGCCGGCGACAGGCTCACCTTCCAAGCATATGCCAAACATGCCAAAGACACAGATCCTCGCCGGGAAGCTGCCAGCGAACATGAGTAAACCTGTGACGGCCGCTTGTCAGAGGGGCCGCCAGATTCTTGGGAGTCGGGAGTGCTCGCGCGCGCGTGCTGGGTAAGACAGGAGAGGAGAGATCCGGTACTTGGATCCAAGTTCGCTGCCACTTGTTCCACCGTACCGCCAGGAACCGCTGAGCAGATCGTACAGACATCCTCGGATCAGGTGCGACTCCGCCAAAACAGAGGCATTCGGGCATCGCAACAGGAAGACATCTCGTGGTCGCCGATTGTTCACAAGCGAAGTCGACTGGCCACGCGAGGATTTTGGACAAAAATTCTATTTTCGGTGCGCCATGCAGGGCGGCCTGGGGAACCCTGTCTCGCGTAGAGAAGGTACATCCCAGTAAGTGGATGTCACCTTCTGCTTGTCTTTGGACGCCAATTCTGGACACTGTGGACTCGATACTACTACACTTGCTGCAGGCACAGCAAGCTCCCACCTGAACGAAAAAAGGCTTTCTGTATACCACCTTGGAAGCAGCAGAACATGGTGCAGTTCCTCTGTGCAGATGTCTTCTAAGGAGAGCGCCGCACTGAAATGAGTACTGCTTTGAAAACTCTTTCCTCTACCCGCGGACTGCTGCTTTACTTTTCGCTGGATCACGATATGATCACTCTGCGTCAACTCCCAGCTGCCAAAAGCGTCGAGGCATTGATGCTCTATTGAGCTCCTTGTTAGCCACCTGGCTCATTTTACTCCGTCTCCTGAGCGTCACTCGGGAGATCAGGAATCATTGCCGTGTTCACCATGGCCGGCTCACCACTGTAATTCAGGCGGTGTGACGGACCCAGTAATGACGGAGCCCTCTGCTCGAAACTCTTTGCAGGGCATTGCGCACAGCGTACAGTTCGCAGGCAACATCACTCGCATACACCAGAGACCCCTACCCTCGAGACGAACGCATTTCGGCTCTAACTTTGGAACTCGGATCTCGGCTTACAGACTTCAAGGTGTACCTGGTTCTCATATCATCTTGACAGCCTGCCAAGGTGTATTGGAAACGTCACTGCCTTCTGGAAACGTCACGCAGTGCCAAAAGCGCAACGAAACCAAGACTGTTACGATGTGACGTGTTGCAAAATGGAATTCTGCCTAATGTTCTGAGCGTCGATAAGCTACAGTCACATACGAATACCGTAGCACACAAGACTGGCATCCTCGTGAAGTCTGAACATGGCGCAGTCTCGTATTCGACCGAACGAGAGCCAAGTCAAGCAGAACGAGAAGAATACCGTGTTGCACCACTCGGAACATTTGACGTTCCGCAAACTGACCGTTCTCTGGTCAAGCTCGCACGTCGCCAGCCACGCGGTGACTAGACATGCTTGTGAGAAGCCACTGCGACACATGCCCGGGCAGTCTGGAATAGATCTTCGTACGCCAGCAGTCGCAACCCAATGGTGCTTGTGAGAAGCCACCACGCATCGTACTTGAGCTTACTGATATAGATCTCTGACAAGGAAGAAACCTGTTCTTCGCGTAGGCAGTGCTACGCTCTTCTCTCCAGCTCCAAGGTACAGACACAGACAGTAACAACATCAGAACCTATGCCCGCACTCGAGGCACAACGACATCCTGCCTCACTCTCAAGATGGCACTGCGAGTCGTAACTTCTCCGAATGTAATGAGGAGGCAGCCTGCCCACAAGATCAGGACATTCGAGGTCCCGCAACACTGTCGTTGCACTTGCCTAGTTCCCATACGACCAGCCAAGCGGGAGTTGAGATGCTTGTGAGGAGTCGGATCACAGCATCAGCAGCCATGCGAAAGAAACGACGTGTGTGAAAAAGCCATTGCGCAACATCTCGGGAAATGCTTCGTATCTTTTTCGTAACCATATGCCGTGTGAGCTACTGACCCAGACTGCACTGCCCAGCACAACCTCCGTTCCCTCATTACAAGTCTTGCTTCCATTCGACTTGCTCTCTCCCCCCCAAACTCTTCAACATATCCGCTACCCGACTCCCACCACACTCATCCACAACCTCTTGCACCCCTTCCAACGCCTCGCCTTTCATCTTCGCCTCTCGGACTTCTTTACTCGACCAACTCCTCGGCTCCGGCTTAATACAATTGTACTGCGCCTCTGCAGCCCTCAACTGACATATCTCACTCTTTTTGCAGTCGTCAGTGCAGTTGCCTACGTTCCACCCGCGAGTTTTCCGCGCGAAGAAATCTTGGAATGCAGAATCGTCTTTCTCGAATATCTCGGTTAAATTGTGCCAGAATGCTGGTGTCAGCTCCGCCGTGTCTGTAGTTGGACCTAACAGAGGAGCGTAGACTTCCTTCGCGGAATAATGTCTCTTCCAAACAGGTCCTTTCGTTTGGAAATCGGGGTCTTCGAGGGAAGCTGTGTATTCCGTAAAGTCCAAGACTGCGAATGTTTCGGGATCGACGTCGTAGACTCTGAAGGCTGGGGAGCCGGAGGTGGGTGTGAGGGAAGAGGCGATGTAGGAGACCATGCTGGCTGTTGAGTGGGATTGAGCGGAGTAGTTACTGTAGCTTAGTTCGAAGTGGGATTTGTGGGTGTGGCCTAGGTTATGGTCAGTCGAGTGGAAGTGGAGGTTGGGCAGAGGAATGACAAGCATACCCCAGAACATGGCCGCGATGGTAGCATCGTAACGATTCACAATCTGATTGAAGTAATTCGATCCGTCATGTAGTGCATCGCCGACTCCTGGAGGCATATGACCCATGATGTAAGCTCGTTCACCAGCATCTTCAGCGGCTTGAAACTCGCTCGCAAGCCAGGCGAACTGTCTGTTCGGGTCGTATTGCATGTCCCGCTCCATCAGCCAGAAGTTGTATCTGTAGAACATCATCGTGTTGATGGAGATTACTCTCAGCTTCATACCAGGCACTTTGTAAGAGAACGCTCCGTAGTCATCAGCAGTCTCTGCTTCCGAGCCTATCCATCGCGACCAGGCTTTGGAAACGAGATCGTAGACCCATTGGCTGGTGATAGGGCTTTGAATGCCTTTGAAGGGGTAACTGTTGACTGGGTAGGCTTCGTGATTGCCAAGTGTGCCGAACACCGGCATGCTCAAAGTAGCAGCCATCTCGGAATAGGCGTGCTCGATGCTATGTGTCACTGTTGACTGGTTGACAGACCAGATAGCATGCTCTGGTATGTCGCCTGTGAACAGAGCGAATGAGGCTGATCCAGCTATGTCTTCGATGGCAGCATACATGCTTCGCTCAAGAGCTTTTGGCACATCGCATGCATGGTCGCCGTATGGTCCTGCTGGGTACGAGCTGTTGCCAGGAGCTTCCTCCGGCGTGAAACTTCGGCAGCATATGGGCTTCGAGCAGTTGTAGTTAGCTCCGACTTCGTAGAAATGATCCACGTGGACATCGCTGAAATGAACGACCTTGATCGGCTTCTTTCCAGAAGATGCTGGTCGCGTTGTCTCTGGCTTCGGCGATGGGAAGGATACGTTGTGCTCGCGTACAGGAGGATTGTCGCATTGGCCTAGTAAGGAGTTGCACAAGACCTGAGCCGTATGGGAAGGGATGGCTATTTCTCGTAGGACATAGGATAAGATCGGCCCTTCGGAGGCGATGAATCCTCTGCAAACATCTTCATCTTCGAAGTTGTTGCGGATGCAAACGGTCGTGAGCGCATTGACGAATGCATTGTCTCCGAGAAGCGCCGTTGTCTTCAAGGCAGCTAGAACGGTATTGCAACTAGCACAGGAAACAGGGCTCTGGATGACTTCGAGTAAGCCATCAATGTCCGGACCAGACTCAGCAGCTGACATTGAGAGGTAGCCCAGCAAGGCTACCAGTAGCTGCAGCCGCATCCTTGCTATTCTCCAATGTGTCCGGAAAGTGTACGCCTAGAGCTTTTCTTTACGTCGTCGCCGTCCTGTCTTGCCAATGTTTGTCATCAGGCAGGTTTCCGACCGCCTCGTGCTTCCAAGCTCTTCCCAGATGTCGAACAGGGTGTTGTCTTTTACACCTACCTCTTCGCGTCATCGCCCGTATGTATCAGAGCTCCGCATGACCTGCGCCGGTGGCGGCATATTCGGCATGTTCTGCAAGGTACCGTAAGTCTGCAGATCGCTGCGCGGGCGGTGGAGCTGGCTCCGGTCGAGGAGGATGGACAATCGAGCTCTCTCCGGTTACAAGGCGCCGGGTGCAAACAACGATGGTCTGCTTCGGGTTACAGCCCGCACTGTGCAACGCGATACATTGAGGGCATACACAGATGTTGTAGGGGGACGAACATCTTGATGACGACGTCGATGCCAAGCATTGTGGCCAGTGCTCACGCGTTTCGCCCACGCGAAAGATCAACACCACCGCGTCTTTCACACACATCAATATGTTCATCTACGAATCTAGATTGTATTGTTCCTTGATCAATTGCTTGTCGCCTGGGCGTTCCTCTCTGCGACACTCCCTTGAGCACGAAACAAGCCAGGGTCCCTCACGAACTTCTCGTGTACTCTGAAAGAGCCGAATACCTCCTCTTCCTTCCTCTTCTGGGGATCTGGACCATATCCACCGCCTCCCGGAGTCATGACAATGATGCGATCTCCAGCACTCATCGGCGTTGTGGCCTTGCCTCCGAGACTGATGGTTCTCGAAGTCCCATCCTCATACTTTCTCACCCAAAGATTGACACCGCGTTGACCTTCATCCCCACCAGCCATTCCATATGGCGCAATCACACGTCTTTCAGACAGGATGGATACCTGAACTGGTCTTCTGAATTCGATGTCTCGAATGCATCCGTCACCTCCGCGATGAAGACCAGCTCCACCACTACCCTTCCGGATCGAGAACTCATGAAGAATGACTGGGTACCGCTTCTCAAAGATCTCGACATCGCTCATGCGAGTGTTCGTGATGTGCGTGTGGACGCCACTCTCGCCTGCTGGATGTTAGAAGATGTCTAGCTAATGTGGGTGAGGCGATACTTACCCTCCCAATCCGCACCGGCTCCAGAGCCGCCAGCGATTGTCTCATAGTATCCGAACCCTTTGGTGACCTTGCCAGTCTCTGAATCAGTCCCTCCATATCCGAATGTCAAGTTGTTACATGTCCCTTGCGATGCAGCTGCGGCACGGAAGGCCTTGAAGATCAGGTCGACGATCCGCTGCGACGTCTCGACATTCTTCCAATGTGTTAGCATTAGAGCCTACTAATCGAGGACAGGCGCAACTTACCGAGCCGACCGTGGCTGCCTTTAATGAAGGTGATAGCAGCGTGTTTGGCGGGCACACGATCTTGATAGGCTCCAGACAGCCCTGATTCAGTGGAATGTCGGACGAGATCATGGAGCGCAAGCAGTACTTCGGGACAGTCAGCATCTCTCAGAATCAATCGAAATCTGGCAGACTTACCATGATGCCGGAATACATGATGGCCGGTGGGCAATTGAGATTACCAAAATGCTCCGGACCGGTACCGGTGAAGTCGAAGACAGCATCGCCCGTGTCCTTGTTGATGTCAATCTTCAAGGCCAGTGGCGTTCCATCATCGATATAGTCGACAGCTTGCAACGCTTGGCCGGCAAATCTCTCGGAAAACACCTTGAGAAGCTCTCTTACCGACTGTGCAGCATTTTTCTGGATCGCCTTCATGTAGAACTGGACGACCGGCCAAGAGTACTCCTTGACCAAAGCTTGGATAAGCTGGATGCCTCGGTTGTTAGAAGCGATGGCAGCTTTCAAATCGGCAATGTTGTCACGAAGCGTGCGGGTGCCACTGCAGCCTGGGTACGAGCCGGGAATGTCGTATAGGATCTCGGTCAGACCCTTCTCGTCAAATACCCCTTCTTTTACCATCTTGAAGGATTCTACAGCGACGCCTTCCTGCCACAGCTCGGTTGAGTTGGGAGGCATCGAACCGGGCTGGATTCCACCGATATCTGCATGGTGACCACGATTGGCGACGAAGAAGAGGATCTCCTTCGGGTTCTCATCATCATCGAACACTGGTGTCGTGACTGTCAGATCTGGCAAATGCGTCCCACCAGCAATAGGATGGTTGCTGAGAATCACGTCTCCGGGCTTCAGCTCTCCTGGCTTGTACAGCCTCGCCTGATACGCAATGGCGTAGCTCATGGAACCGAGATGGCCAGGAATATGCGGGGCATTGGCTACCAGACCACCCTCTGCGGAAAAGACGGCACAAGAGTAGTCGAGCCTCTCCTTGATGTTCACAGAAATGGACGTCTTCTGCATAGTCTGGCCCATCTGCTCTGCCACTGACATAAATCTATGACCGAAAACGCTGAGCTGGATCGGGTCTGGCTGATCGATGCCGACTTCTGTTTTAGCGATGTTCTGGATCTCGAGTATGACATGCTCGGGAAGAATGATGGCAGAGCTTGCCGGATCCACGACGATCGTCTGGGTCTTGTCCGTGAGCATAGCAGGTCCCTGGATCCTGGTTCCGTGCGCCAGTGCCTCTAGGCCATAGATTCCTGCCTTCGTCCAACCATGGCCCTCGAAATACACCTCTCGGACTGAGTCTGGCTGAGTTGGACTCACTGGAGGCGAAGACTGCACCCGCCGTAATTCTTCGAATGGGCTCGAAAGCTGGATCTGCATACCCTTGGCAACACTTCTGACGCGAACATCATCGACGAGGATCTCTCGCGGCTGTGTGAAGCCAAACTCGCGAAGGTGTCGAGCAACAAATGCTTCGCCGAAATGTTGCATTCCCTTCTCCGGCTGAGTGATCATGAGTGCTGTGTCGCTACCTTGGTATCGCATGTTCAGGAAAAGCTCATGCTCCATCTGACTCTTGTCGAATCCTTGAGCTGCCAGTCCATCTTCTCCGGCCTTGCAGAGCTTGTCGAAACGGGCCTTTAGCTGAGCAAGAGACTCGTCGGAGAAGCTGCATGCTTCAGGCTCTTGGTTCTCAACCACGACGTCCGCCAAAGCCATACCGTAAGCCGATAGAATACTGGAGTACTTTGGAATGATGGCTCTCTCGATCCCAAGGTCACGAGCAATGGCAGCCGCGTGCTGACCACCCGCACCACCGAAGGATCCGAGATTGTGAGCAGCAGTCTCGAAACCACGTCCTTCGCTCAATGTACGGATGGGCCTGGTCATGGTGGCATTTGCGATTGCGAGGAAGCCTAACGCTACCTCCTCTGCCGTGAGCGTTGCCTCTCCCGCTTTCTCTTTGTTGATCACTGCCGTAAGATCTGCGAACTTTGTTCTCACTATCTCGGTATTGAGTGGCCGAGGAAATGATTCCGGAATGATCCTGCCAAGGAACAGATTGGCGTCTGTCACGGTCAGAGGCCCGCCCTTGCCATAGCATGCTGGCCCTGGGTTTGCGCCTGCTGATTGAGGTCCGACTTTGAACAGACCGTTCTCCCAGAACAGCATTGATCCGCCACCAGCTGCGACGGTGTTGATGTCCAGTTGTGGCGTTTGGATGGTGACTTGAGCGATGTTGCTTCCGAAAATGTGTTCCAGACTTCCGGCGTACCTCGCCACGTCGGTTGACGTCCCGCCCATATCAAACCCGATCACGGGGGTCGCATCTCGATCATCGTAGCATGTCCTACTGAGACCAATGACACCGCCAGCGGGTCCGCTCAGCACTCCTCTCAAGCCGGTAAACTTCGAGAAGGACACCAGTCCGCCATCTGACTGATTCAGGAACAGCTTTTCACCATTTGCATCTCGAAGCTGGCCGCTGAACCCTTTCCGAAAGCTCTCCAAATACGACTCTGTCACAGGTGAGAGATAGGCATCTGCAACAGCCGATTGAGCTCTGGGCACAATCTTCGCCATCGTCTGCAGTTCTGCGGATGCCGAGACTCTGAAACCCATATCTCTCGCAAGCTCTGCAACAGCCTTCTCATGGTCCTGAAACGTATAAGAATGCAGCAACGCGACCGCAATACTTCTATACCCTTCATCCCAAAGTCCCTGCAAATCCTTCCTCACGATCTCCAGATCTGGCACTTTCAGTACCCTGACCGCTTCTCCAGTCAATCCAGTCCGTAACGCCGGGTCAGAATCAACATCAATAGGTTGCGGTTCAGGGTCTTCGGCGAAACCTTCAATCGTCACTCGTTCGTCGACTTCCAGAACGGCTTCGTAAAGCTTTGATAATCTCGCAACCGACAAATCGAATATATTCGGTCGTGCTTGGTTGCCAATCTTCAGGATATCCCGGAAACCTTTCGTCGTTACTAACGCTACTCGTTCGCCTTTTCGTTCTAGAAGTGCGTTTGTGGCGACTGTGGTTCCCATTCGGATGGACTCAACGGGTGTGATGTCTAACGGTTCGCCACGTGGTATGGGTGTCCCGCTGGCGATTTCAAGGATCTGCCTGATGCATTCTGTGGGTGCGTCGGAGTATTCTGAGGGGTTTTCGGAGAGGACTTTGAGAATTATGTCTTGCGGCTGATTGGGGATCTGGGCCCATGCATCTGTGAATGTGCCGCCGCGGTCTATTGCTATGCGGATTCCTTTTGATGCCATGTTGAGGAAACTTGCAGTTCTTCTGTTTGAGAGATTATTGAAAGGGCCGAGAAAGAGTGTAGACGAGTGTGTGGCCCTGGTGATTCGAAGCTGGGAGTTCACGAGCTCAACTCGCTCACAAGGCTACACGCGCTCTTGTACGCACGACACTCGATCGCTTCAACCGGCAATACTGATCGTTGGCCTGAGCTCCCCGTGAGGTATCGGTAAGTTGCTAAGGTAAGCCCGGCTGAACGCCATCCAAGCCGAGTCGGCCTATCTGATCTCGGCAAACACGTTCCTTGCCCGAGCAGCCTTGGCTCCCTTGCTACCGTCACGATAACAGTGCTATCGGGCCATAGATTCTCTATCGCTCTCAAGATGCGACTCGGCACCACACCGGCCAAGACAGCAGAGATGATTGGCGTCATGGCTCTCCAAACAGATATGGAGTTCAAGAGAGCCTTCACGATGAACGCCATTCCGGCACACCCTCTGCCTCCTGCGCAAAGATGGGTCTCTCAACCTCCGAATCGAAGAACCTCAAACATGCGACGACCGACTTCGATACCACCGATATCGACAATGGCGCGTCCACGTCCTGGATCGATCCCATCAAAGAACGAAAAGTGATGTTCAAATTCGACATCTTCGCCGTAGGTCTCTTCGGCCTTTTCTACATGATGGCCAATCTCGACCGCTCCAACCTCGGAAACGCCCAGATCGCCGGTATGCCAGAAGATATCGGCCTCGTAGGGAACCAATTCGGTACAGCTACAACCCTCCTCTACGCGACTTACGTCCCTTTCGAAGCGCCCGCCGCGATCCTGCTCAAGAAGATCAGCCCGAAGTATCTGATGGCAGCATGTGCGTTCTGCTGGGGAATCACCACACTCGGAATGGGTTTCATACAAAACTGGCAAGGGCTTTATGCCTGTCGACTTCTCATCGGGTTCTTCGAAAGTGGCCTCATCCCCTCTATCAACGTCTACCTCGGCCTCGTCTACAAAAAACACGAGCGAGGAAAACGCTCCGCCGTCATATTCGCTTTCTCCGCCTTCTCCAGCGCTTTTGGCGGGATCCTCGCGTTCGGGCTTACGCAGATTCACGGACCGAATGGATTCGCGGGATGGAGGTGGTTGTTCTGCGTTGAAGGGGCTATGACGATTGTTCTTGTCCCGTTGTTCTTCTTTCTTTTCCCGAAGACGCCTTATGATGCGTGGTTTCTGTCGGAAGAGGAGAAGGGGATGATGGTTAAGAGGTATGAGTTGGATGCGCATGTGGGGTTGGAAGATGAGTTTTCGTGGAAAGAGGTGTTTGTTGCTGTGAGGGATCCGAAGTTTGTGTGCTTTTTTGTTTATCAGTTTTGTTGCGATGTGAGTCTTTATGGGATTACGACGTTCATGCCGGCTATTGTGCAGGGATTGGGGTATACGAGTGTTCATGCGAACTTGATGACGGTGCCGATTTATATGGTGGCGCTGGTTATCTTCTTGGTGGTTGCGTACTTCTCTGATCGGACTGGATTGCGAGGACCGTACCTGATCGGAGCTTTGCTGAGTTTGATTGTCGGATATGCGATTTTGATCTCGGCGAACAATCTGAAAGTCAGGTACTTTGCATGCTTCCTGGCTGCGATTGGGATCTATCCCACAACTGGACTGTCACTCATGTGGCTGCAAGACAACGTCAGCCGCCATTACCGGAGAGCGACGATGGTCGGCATGACGCTCACACTGGGTAACACTGCTGGTGTGGCTGTTGGACAGATCTTCACGACTGAGACGAAGCCGCGTTACATTGAGGGCATGAGCATCGCTCTAGGACTGGCGTGTGTTGCTGTTGTGATGGTGCTCTCGCTCATGACTGGGATGTACTGGACAAACAAGAAGCGTACAAAGCTTTTGGCGAAAGCAGAGCAGGAGGGCATGCCAATTGAGTCCAAGCCGGAGAAGGGAGACTATGATGTGCATTTCAAGTATACATATTGAGCTCCCACATCACCGGATCAGAATCTTAAGCAGCAAAGTCTATGCCAGAGGCCAAGAGAGCGTGCGATCAAGGCCTGGATAAAGCATGCTGAGTCGAGAGCCTGTTAGAATTTCCCTACGGTCTTTTGGAGCAAACTTTATCTCTGGCGACTTTGCCTGTACAAATTACGCCCTGCGCCGCTGCAATCCTCTTTCAGCGGAGTAGCCCACCGCTTGCAACCTACTCATGGAGCAGAACGACGAAGAAACGGACATGGATGATTCCATAACGCAGTACACACCTAAAACAGGATTCACATACGCTGCACTCGATCGACAAATCGACCAAAGCATCAATCGAACTCCCTTCCTCGGCGACGTTCCTTGGTCGGACAAGACCTATTTGATCCTGGAGAAGCACACAAGAAAAGCAATCACGATCACAGACCAAGGTCTCAGACTCGTGCCAGTCATCCTTGATGGAGACCTGCACAGGGAAAATCGCTGGCTATGCATTATGCAGAATAACTACACCGCATTCATGGACACTCAATCCCTGACGTATTTGGGTCATGATGGAGAGCAGGGTATGTTGGCCACCGCTCAACACCTGGCAGGTTGGGAGTTCTTCATACCGAGATTGCATCCTGATGGAGGATTTCAATTGCTTTCGCCGTGGTGGATGATGCATTTGATGGTGGTCAATGCTACGGCTGATGGAAAGATCGTGAAAGGGCATCATGGGGACACTTTGTGGGTGTTTGAGGAAGTCTGAAGTATCTAGTCGCCAATACACTCAGGCCTTCATCAAATATCATACTTCCGTGTCCCGCTGGCTGCCAGAAGATTTCTTGACTGGGACTTTTCTCATTGCCACCGAGTGGTCACACAAGGCGCTTGGCCGCTTTGGCCTATCTTCGCCGAATACTAAACACTGAATCTTCTAGCGGGACATGCAATTCATGCCACGATTTCAACAGAGTCTTGCCAGAGGTGGATAAGTTGCTCATCAATGCTATGGGAATCCTCAACAGATGACGATTCGCCACCTTTTGCCTCTTCCCCTTTCAAACTCTTTCCTTATCAACAGCACATCACACATACACACAATGGCTTCAAGGCCCAAAGTCTTGCTGATCGAATCAAGCGTACAAGAAGTGTGTACTCTTTGATCTTATGTTTTATTGTATTCAACATAGCTGATGAACTTTGGCAGATCGATCACGACCGCCGAGAACGCCTCGCACAGAAATACGACTTCATTTCCTACGACTGCAATAGCATCGATGAATTCAAACAACGTCTCAAGCCGGACGGACCATACGGTAATATCGACGCCATTGTTCGACTCGGCTGGCTCAAAGATGGTCGATTTCCCGGCCAACAACACTTCGCCACAGACGTCGTCCATCATTTCCCAAGCAGTCTCAAGATAGTCTGCTGCACTGGCCATGGCTACGATGCTGCAGATACCAAAGCCCTTGCTGACCGCGGGATCTGTTATTGTAACACGCCAAATGCTTGCACGGAGGCTGTTGCGAATACCGCGACGTATTTGGTTCTTGATACGTTCCGGTATTTGACGTATGCCGGGTGGTGTGCAAGGTAAGCCTCAAAGCTGTATTTGGAGAGTATTTGAATTGATGTCCTTCAGGTTCGATTGGATGGCCAGCCGTGAGCTCGGTCTCAAAGCAGTAGAGCCTTGCGGTCAAGCTTTGGGAATCGTCGGTCTTGGTGACATTGGACTTGAGATCGCAAAGAAGTGCGAAGCTGCTTATGGGATGAAGATCCACTATCATGGACCAAGGAGAAAGGAGCAAGCGGAGAAGTCTCTGAGTGGAGGCGCAATCTATCACAGCTCGTTAACGGACATGCTTCCCTTTCTTGATTGCATTGCCCTTGTGGCTCCTTACACACCAGAAACGCATCATATGCTTGGTAGGGAGCAATTCAGACTTGCAAAGTCGTCCGGGCTACGAGTAGTCAACATTGCTAGAGGGAAGATGATCGACGAAGATGCCTTGCTTGAAGCACTAGATTGCGGTCAAGTCGTTGGCGTGGGGTTAGATGTCCACGCAAACGAGCCAGGTGTCAATCCAAAGCTGAGAGAGAATTGGAAAGTATCTCTTCTTCCTCATATAGGAGTGTGTTCCAAGACAAGTTGGGCCAACTTTGAGAGACTGTCTTGGGATAATCTGGAGTCGTTCTTCGATACTGGGAAGCCTTTGAACGCTGTGAACATGCCGATTTTAGATCTAAACCAAATCAACGGATCTTGAGAATATCATTTGACTTTCCTTTGACTCTTCATCTCATCGCTAGCGCACTTTGAGACTTAGAAGTTCTTTGCAAAGCATGAAAACTTGATCATTGACTGTGAAGGGCCGTGCTCGCTCAAAACTACCAGAATAGGCAGGTGACTCTTGGCGCTTGGCCTGCACGCACTTTGGCTCCCTCTCAGCAGGGATCTAAGAATCGGTACTCATATACAGCTAAATTTCGGCTTCTCTCCATCGTACACCAACGAGTCGGTTAGTCTATCTGCCACCTTTCTCTCTTCGAGCCTTGCCTGACAAATGAATAGCTTTAGCTCACTTGGGAGAGCGCCAGACTGAAGTTCACTTTGGTCGTACGCACTGTGCGGTATCTGGAGGTACTGTGTTCGATCCACAGAAGCGACATGTTCTTTTGCTCCGTTTACGTTGTTTTGTGTTGTTCTTTTGCTGTTGTGGTTGTTGAGTTGATGGGAGATGTGTTGGAAGCTTTTTGGTTGGGCTTGGTCGAAATTCGGGACGCCAAGCCAGGCCGGGATCGGGGCTGACACCTCAGGCTGTTTCTCTGTTGTCCGGCGTTAGTTTGATGAGGTCTTTGGTCTATGTTGCTTCATCGGTTGGATGAAATGCTTACATGATCGTTCAGAAGCGTTACAGATGATTTGTGACCTGACGATGAGTTTAGAGCGATAGGGCAACAACAGCGTTGGTTCGGCTCGATCAATCGATCGTCGACCGAGTCAGTACCTTCTATCGAACATGTCTTCGTTATGATTCCCAAAAGAAAAGCAAAGGAAATCGATATTGAAGGTCAACAACCCACATATTGCAACGACCACCTCAAAGCTTACTCCTCCCCCTCCTCTCCCCCTCAACAACCCTCTCAACATCATAAAACCTCACAAACTTCCCCATCATCCTCGCCTCATCCTCCGTCATCTTCAACTTCTTAAGCACCTCCGGCCCTCCGTTAACGACTTTCTTAACCAAAATCTCCAATTTCTTCCCATTGACATTATACGGAATCTCATCGACCTCAAAGAAGTAGTGTGGCACATGTCTTCTGCTCAGATCTTGGATGATTTGAGCTTTGATTTGATCGACGAGGTCTGGGTCTGGGACGATGCTGTGAGAGGAGGACGAGGGAACGAGTTTGAGGAAGAGGAGGACTTGTTCAGTTGAGTCGGTATAGGTGGTATTGGAGCGTTGTTGCCCAATGACGAGAGCGTCTTGGATGTGTTTCTTGAGTGTGGGGGCTTCGAGAACGGTGTACATTTCTGCACTGCCAAAGCGAACTCCAGATGGGTTGAGGACGCCATCGCTTCTGCCAAGGACGTATAAACCTTTCGTCTCTTGATTGACTTGCACAAAATCGCCGTGTGTCCAGACGTGGGGAAAGCCTTCGAAGTATGAGGCGTGATATCTCTTGAAGTCTGGGTCGTTGAGGAACATGACTGGCATGTTTGGAGCTGACTTCTTGACGACTAGTTCGCCTCTCTCTCCGTCTGGCGCGGACTTACCGTCGGCGGTGAAGACGTCGATGTCCATGCCCAGCTCTTTGACGCAACATTCGCCGGGATATGAAGGTAGCGAGCGACTCCCATTGAGGAGAGAACCGCAGAACTCTGTGCCTCCTGAGTATTGGATTTGGCAAACGGGACCGAAAGCTTCGGCGACCCAGCTTGCAAGTGAGGACGTCAAGACTGCTCCTGTGGAGTTGATTGAATGCAACCTCGGAGCGAATTCTTTCGGCTTCACACCCGCCTTCTGTAGCTCAGCGAAGTATCGAGGTCCAGCTCCGAAGCTCGTGATGCCTTGAGCGAACAAAGCTCTGAGAAGCTTCTCGGGTGTCGGGTAGAACGGCGACCCATCGTACAGAATCATCTTTGCATTGCAGAAGAGCGACCCAATGGAGATATTCCAGAGCGTCCATCCGATGTTGCTGAAATGGATGTGCACATCGTCCGGTCCAAGGTTGTTATGTAAGAGAAACTCCTTCTTGCCATTAACAACTAGCCCGCCATGGCCATGAACGATCCCCTTCGGAGGCCCCGTCGTCCCTGAAGAGAACATGACGAGCATCGGTGTATTGAAAGGTACTTGCTCGAACTCCAGTGGCGCTCCTTTTGTCCGACTCAGAAACTTCTCGAACGTCTCATGCTCACATTTGGTCTGACTTTCCGGCCCAATCGTCACCAGTCCGCAAGCCCGCTTCGTTGAAGACTTCAGGAAGCACCTCTCGATCTTCTTCTCGATGTTGTTGATCTTCCCATTATAAGAGTAAGACGTCTCAGCAATGATGAGCTTTGGTCTTAGCTGATCCAGTCTATCTCGCAAAGCCTTCTCTCCAATATCTGTGGCGAAGCAGGCAAGTACTGCGCCTACAGATGCCGATGCGAACAAGATGCAGAGCGAGCGGACACAGTTGCTTCCAACCTGGATCATGTAATCGCCTTTTCTGAGACCAGCTGCTTTCAATGCTTCGGCGTAAGTCGCAGTCATAGATCGCAAATCTTTCCATGTATACTTGTCTGGAGAGTCTAGGTTTTGCTCGTTCATGCTGGTAATCGCCAGATCATCGTCGTTGCCACATAAGATGTTCTCTGTAAAGTTCAGCCTGGTCCCTTCGAACCAGAGTGGGAATTGGTCGATCGTCTTGCTTTCATCCATAGCCTAAATATGCTTGTCAGCAACGATCATTGAGCTGGCTTCGTCACTTCTACTTTAGTTGGCTGCACCGAAGCTTTGAATTGTCCATATCTCCAAAATGACATCCAAAAATCATCTAAGCGATTTACAGAAAAGGCATGGAGGTCATGATAGCTACCTACCAGATTGCGTGTTAGCCCTTGCAATGCCGTAAAAACATGACCTTCTTACTGAGCTTGACTCCATGTTGCTTTTGTACATAATCTGTGAAGTCATCCAGTGCGGTGCGCAAACCGCGAGGCGGGGTGTAGACTGGCAGAAGTGGCATCTCTGGGAGATGCGGAGAGAAGTGTCGATGGCCCCAATGAGATAGGGTTGCTGTAATCAATGACTTGCCTGGGTGTGAGCTACTTGGACGGTTGTGTTGCTGTACACGGTTAATGTCATCAATACTGGCGGGGACACCGGGTAATTCGGACCGGCAAGCCGGGCCAATGGAGGGCTAAGCAGTTGAAAGACACATATACAAAGAGTCCCTTTACTGATTGACTGCGATTTCTACTGCTGCAGATGCTTGCCATAATATAGCAGTGCATCTTCCTTTAAGGCGGCGTCGCAAGCAGTAAATCAAAGCTGTGCTTAAGTGTTCCATTGCTCTCTCATTCCACTGGAGTCACATCGCTGGACGGACGTTCTGGGCGAATCTGCGTGCAGCATCGGTGATATGTACTTATTGTAGCCCGCTGAGTCAATCACGAACATGTCGACGAGAGCCGTCCGAAGGCGTTCCAAGGCAAGTCGCATCTGGGAGAAGACAATGCCGAACATCCCACAGCCGTCAAGTGCAATGTAGTAAAGGCAACAAGCCATGATTGAAGCTTGCCACCGAACAGTCCAAGGGGTGCACCGCGTCTTCGATTTCGAGGTGCTGTGAGATCAAAGAGCTGATTCCAGTCGTGGTACCTCCCTAATACACCATTTGTGCCATGATTCGACATCTATGCCTCGGATGACTTCCTCGAGTTTGCGACACTGCGCTTTGCAATTTGGACAAAGCCAATCAGTCTCTGCTCCAGATGCGTAAAGAGACAGAAGTACGTCGACATAATTCCTCCGCAGACCTGAGTCATGTTTCCTCAGGTCAGCCAGATGTGCAGCTTTGTTGATCGCAGATCCGTACTCGATTGTCAGAAAACTACACTCGACGCCTGCTTCTAAGAGCATATCAACGTGCGTTGAAAGTCCGTTCTCTATAGCGACTGAAAGAGCGCGGCTGCCATAGGTTTTGAGGTCCACACCAGTGGCAAGGAGCATTGAAACAATCTCAGGAACGCGTATTGCTGCGGCTCGTAGCAGGGCGAGGCCATTATAGGCATTGACATCGGCTCCCATGGAAAGGAAATTCCGAACGAGATGTAGATGACGCCATTTGACAGCGGCGCTGAGCACAGTGTCGCCATTTGGCTTGCCGTACACATAGTCGATCGGACATCCTCGGGAAACTAGTTTCTCCACGATGAGACCGTCGCCCTGTTGAATTTGTAACATGATCGGTTCTTTCCAAATCTCCGGCCCAAGCTTGGGATCGGGGCCCAGTGCGCAGAGTGTATCGATCACATTGTGATTAATCCTACCAGGACCACTGTCGTAAGACATGGCACGGGCAAGGACCATGCCGGCAGAAGATGGTGCGTAGCAGGCAAGCAAGAGGTCCATGCTCTTTTGGTCATTGCGCATAAAAGCATAATAGAGAGCAGGCATTCCATCCACTGATATATCGGGCTTCACACCCATAGTCAACAGCCTCTCGACGATACCATGAATGCCTTGATGAATGGCAATGGCCAAGCTAGTCTCGCCTAGAGACTGATTCAGGTATTGGTTCCCAGAGACGCCTGGCAGCGTGACACAACTGCTATTTGCGTCGAAATCATCATCGAATGCCAAAGGCCTCTTGTACAAGCGGACCAACTTGAACAGCTCCTGCGCGACACGCTCTGAAGACCCGAGGATGGCTGCCCAAAGGGGTGTCCCGAAGCGATCATTGGAATGGAAAGCTTCTAGGGAGGCTGGGTGAGTTATCAAAATTTTCAAAGCTTTGATGTTTCCTCGGTAGGCAGCATAGCTCAATGGACGAGTTGTATAAGACTGAAATCGGTCCGTACCAAATGGAATCCCGATGATGAGATAGTCAACATCGAAGCGATGTTTCCCGGTCAGGATGTGATGAACGCGCCCCTCATCGTCATTCTCGATGAAGTCAAGGAAGATCTGGCTGTGTGTGTTGCGCATCGAATTTAAGTGTTCCTTGCCCGGGCTTGGATTCGCGGCGTTCCCACCACTGTGCAGCCGGATCAGGCTGTCATACAGAATGGACCTGGCGTCTTCAGCGTTTTCGCCTCTAACGATAGTTTGCAGATCCTTGCTGTATTGACTGTACCACAATCCGACGAGACCTGGCGCTTGACCTGTATCCGAGGCATGACCAACTTGATCTACCGCGTTGAATTGCATCAATTGATCATATTTTTTCGGTCGGCTAGGCTCGTTATTCTGGGCAAGTCCATCATCCAAGACAACTCGCCGGTCTTTGCATGGGAGAGACAGTGGCGTGCGCAGTGCCAGCTTAGAAAGAGATGCAGCAACGGAGTCAGGCGACGGCCTCAATGCGCCAGCCCAAGTCCAGCAAGCTTTCGAAGTCTCAAGATCCCGCCGTTCTGCGACCTTGTCCACGAAACTAGTATAGACCGAGAGCTGGGCATGCTCCCACTTCAGCATACTGTACTCTCCCTTCTGAGCACCAACGCGCTTGTGAGAATGCTTCACAGAGTTACACTCTCCTACTGTCTTGATATGAAACTCCAGGTCCGCTTTTAGTTGGAAGTCGATTCCACAATTGTGGCATTTTTCGCGGACGTCTAGCCTGTGACTAAGAATGTGCTGAGACAGAGCCTCCCTGTCATTCTGTAGGCTTCTGCTACAGAAAACACATTTCACCTTGGCCTTATGCCCGCTGAACCTGGTAGCAATACCAAGCCTCAGTTGTTCAGCGTAGCTTGGCGTTGGTTGCTGAAGTTGCCGTTGCTTGACTACAGTCGGACTTTTTGTATTGAAGCGCACGGACGTATCGAAGGGATCATCGTGGTAGCATTCTGCCACCAGATCTGGAGGATCGCACTGGGCAGGAGAGGTCGCTGGATTAGAAGCAATTTCGCATGCGATCGAGTTGTCCAGATTGGGTGGCGAGTAGTCTAAGGCATTCGTCGAGCCCAAAGCGAGTATTCGACTCGTTGGAACCTCCTGGATGGACGGGTCACGAGCCACACTTGAAGATCTATCGATGGGCATTTCGTCCTCGAGCAGCTCATGTCTGTTGGCTGGACCGACTCCGACACGAGAAATCAGCACTTCTCGGCGCAGTGAGCTTGTTGAGGCCTTTCGTTTGATGCCAATATGGACTTCTAGTTCATGTCGCTTCAGCAAGTCCTCGCGAGTGAATGTTTTCCCGCAACCAGATTGATCGCATCTGTAATAGCGGCAGGTCTCTCCCGCCTTTTCGCAATGGGCAGGCGTTCTTAGATGTCGGACTAGGGATTTGTCCTTGCTGTAGGATGTCCCGCAGAGGTCGCAGCGGTATCGAGTGGGTTCCATGATGAAATGAAGGGAAAGGTATTCGTATTCGACCGTTGTATATACTGCGTACTCCCTTCAGCCTCGTCGCAGGTGAGTTCATGAATTGGAGGTGCCTCATCCAATCAATGATCTCGAAAAACGCCTCGCTCCAGCTAGCACTTCGATGGAGGTGCCGCAACGAAACAACGCTAGCACCTCCAAATGCGTGTATGCGCACAAGACGAAGCATTGTATCATGTGTGAATGAGATGGCAACCCTGAGAAGGGGCTGAAGTGCGAACAATTACTGTTTCCCAAAAGCACTATGCTATTACAGCCTCAATACTCCGCGCTTTCTTTTCAAAGGAGACAGAGGAGTCCGACAGACACAAATGAAACCTGCTCGCTGTTGTTGGTATCAGTTGTAAAGCACGCCCACTGTTTCCTCCCATCCATCCACGCACGCTTCATTCCTGGTCGACTTCAAACCACCCCGGCTCGGGCTAACAATGCACATGAAGAGAATCAAAACGTTCAGTACTCCACGAACTTTGCAGCCTCAGAGGCCTACCCTTGACTGGCAATCCCGCGGGTATGATTTGGCGTGCCGTGTCCAGGAGGTGGACCGGGCGGTCCCGACTTCATCGGCGGTCTCAATACAAGTCAGCAAACAGACATTACACAACGCAGGACACGAGGGGTAGATAGAAATGCTCCGGAGATTTGGGTATCTTGGAAGTAATTAGGGAGGAGCTTTCTAGTACCCGTTCATTGTCATGCGCTGGCTCTGTCGGCTGAGCTCGCGATCGGCGGAAGGAGAGATCGGTCGGCTGCCAGAGTGCACCTGTGCGGAGCTTTCCTTGAGAGCAAGAAGCTGCTTGGCGCGGAAAGACTCGTAGTGGATTTGCGAAGTGGTCTCGATCAGGTCCTGGAGATGGGTGCGGGTGAGGAAGTCTCGGAGGTAGACGAATTCGCAGTGCTTCTCATCCTCGACATTGATGGTTCCCCAGCGGTTCTGACGGCCGCGCACAGTCTTGCCATTAACGTTGATGTTGCGCTCGCTGCCGACAACGGCAAAGGGAATGATGGACTGTGTTATGTCAGTGCCCACCCATTCCGCTTCTCATCAGTACAACCTACCTTGATCTGAGCATTCATAGCAGCCTCCTCCTGATCGTACTCCTCATTCTCGTAGGGGTACATGCGGATGTTGTGGAAGGCGAACTCCTCCTTGATGCGGTCCTTGAACAGCTGTCGCTCCTCCAAAGTGAGACTATCGGCCTTGGCAATGACAGGCACCACATTGACCGTCTCGCTCAGCTTCTTGAGCACGACAATATCGATTGGCTTCAGAGCGTGTCCGGTAGGCGCAATGAAGTACAAGCAGCAGTGGATGCGTGTGTCCTGGATGTATCGCTCACGCTGGGCAGTCAACTCCTTGCGCAGGTAGGCGCTGTGCTGGTCCTTGATGTACTTGACGATAGGATCCCAGCAGCGATCGTTGTTCACCAAGTCGCCGTATCCGGGAGTGTCCACAATGTTCAAGCGTAGGCGCACGCCGTTCTCTTCGATGATGTGGGTGACGGGGTGGATCTCGGTGGTCTGGCGGATCGGCTCATTCGGGTTCAGGCGACCCTTGCTGTCGACGAGGTGCGAGGCGAAGATGGTATTGATGAGGGTGGACTTGCCGAGGCCAGTCTGTCCTGTATTCCAATGCGCGCGTTAGTTCCGTGTGTCTCGTGTTCGGGGTATACATGCCGCCAATGGCTCATGATCATGTCGCATTGATTGGATGTCACGTACCAACACAGATGACGTTGAATTGGAAACCGCGCTTCAACAGCTTCTTCTCGATCTGGGTGGTGATGCTGTCGAAGCCGACGTGGGTCTTGGGGAAGACGCTCTGCGCCTGCTGAGGAGGCATGGTGGCCGTCATCTTGGAGGATGCTGCTGGAGGTGGAGGTCTTATCGAGGAATTGGGCGGAAATTCAAGAGGAAGAGGTGGGCAACGAGCGACGAGAAGCTGGGGTGAATGATGTGGAAGGTGGTGATGAGGTGTTGGCTGTTCGCAACTGCTGTCGTGTCGCGCGGAGGAGAGGTGGATGGAGAAACCACGCAAGCCAGAGGAATCCCAGGCGAGGCAAGCTCCAGGGTCGCGGAAAGGGGTCGCCGCTGTCCAATCAACATCTGAGGAAAGAGCCGCAACTTCGCGGAAGGAACGACGCCGATCTTCAAGTCCATCTCCGCGTCGCATGTGAGAAGCTTCACTTCACCATATCATCAGAAACACCACTACACACACACATCCCAATGGCTGCGATACGAGCTCCCTCCGCGACCTTCCTCTCCGCCTTCCTTCCTGTCGTGCGATTGCGACTTCTCCCTCAAGAACAAGCCGTCCGACGGATACCTCTAATCCAACAAATACAGCAACTACGCGCAAATGCCAGTCTACTCCTACCTTCCGTTCTCATCCCGATCCCGTCATTACTGGAGCAAATATGGGAAGGCGTGTTGAAGGCCGTGCCGAAGAAGAAGACGAGTCACATGAAGAAGCGGCATAGGCAAATGGCGGGCAAGGCATTGAAGGACGTCACAGCATTGAACAAATGCAGCGCATGTGGGAGGACGAAAAGGGCGCACGTGCTGTGTCCATACTGCGTGAACAGTATGTTCGAGAGGATATGAAAATGAAGGGATGGAGCTGACAACTGATACAGGCATCAAGCAATGGTTCAGCAATGGCTTCAAGTCGAAACAGGAAGTGGAAGAGGACAAGCAAAAGGCCTTTGAGGATTACAATGAAAGTCGGAGAGCAAGAGGCAAGAAGCCGGTGAGGTGGGAAGTGCTGTACGATGAGAAGGAGAAGACGACACAGACAAAGGCGTAAGAGCTAGCTTGGAGGTCGATGCGCTGTAGAGCCAGCATGGCGATGGCGTTGAGACGGCATAAGAGGTCTGTTGGCAAAGGAGGCTGCAATGCCAAGGACACTGACTGTATATTGAGCAACGAAATCAAAGACATATACTCGCCAGCCCCGGTGGCATTCCCTGCTCATCGAATGTATTGGCTTCGATGCCACACCCGGCATGATATCTATTCACTTGCGGGAGCTTCTCATGAGGTGGACGAGGACACACTTGTGGTCACATTGCCGATATCTCGTACAATGCAGGTGACGACGAGTATTCACGGGCTCCAGTATCACATGCACAGCTGCCTGACCGCCAGTTTATCAAGACCAATGCTTGGATCGCCTGCCCACCACGGTCAATCACATACTTGCAGGTACTCAGACACCGGCTTCTCTTCGTCAAAAATCGATGAGGTGGCTCAAGAAAACGACTCCTTCCTCACGTGCACTCTGAGCTACAGGTGACGTCGTGGAAAGAGCTTGGACCACCACGGCCGTTTATAACGCGCGGTTGACACAAGTTTCGACAAACGCTGCCTCTCGACAACCTCCACTTACGCATCACAACATCAACAGCTGCAGGTGCGTCACCATGGTGGAATATAGCAGCGAGCGTTCGCCTGCTGCTGCGAACTACTGGAAATTTGCGAACGCTTCCGGTGACAAGAAGACGCTTGAGAACTACGGATACGCGGTCAATCGACATACCACACATCCAGCGAGACTGGGTACACTCGTATCGCGCGCCGAAAGAGGGCTCATCTCGTACGAACAGCGCCCTCTTTCTGAACTTCAAGCCTTCAGCCAAGCGCGAGGGCTGAGACCGTCCACCAATCCAACACGTACCAATCTCACTAGGCAGTTGGAGCGAGCGGATGAGAATGCCAGATTTGTGCGCTTCCTCGACCTGCCACCAGAATTGCGGACGCTGGTTTACGAGTTCTACCTTGAGCCGCTCATTTCCAACATCAACGCTTTCGAGGCCATGAACTTCCAGCAAATGCGACTGATGCCACCGCCTCTGGCTCACACAAGCCGTCTGCTGCGAAACGAGGTTGTTCCGCAGTTTTTCGGCGAAATTACCTTGACCCTTCAGATCGCAAGATTCAACGGCAGCTGTGAAGTGCGAACACCTCCTGCCGCAACATTGCTCGAGCGCGGTCCCGAAAGCATCTTACGTTCCGTCCGAAGACTTCGCATTTCTGGCTTCTTTTGGGATCCAACCAATGCGGTGCGCAGCTGGACCTCATTTGTGGCATGGGATGTCTCTCTCCCCGCGGACGGTACAGACTTCAAGATGATGAGGAGTGACAAGAAGCACTTTCCGGCTACAGCAGCAAGAGGATTCATGTTCAATGACGAAGCTCTTGCTTCAAGAATGGAAGAGAACGTGCGGGTCCTTGTCAGTGAACAAGAAGACGGAGAGGGCGGGATGAGTCTGAAGAGGAGCTTTGCGCAGGACTTCTTGAGACTGTTCGAGGAGGAGCTGGCTCGTACCGTGCCTCAGTAATCACGCGACATTCACGAGCAAGGGCTATGCTGCTTGGCAAGCTGTCATATGTGCTTTACTGCATGCGCTTTCATCACGGCAATCACACGAGGTGGAGGAGCGGGGGGCAAGGCACCTTCAAGAGCGGAAAAGGGATATTCTCTCAGCGTCGATGCAGCGATCACATGACAGCGTGTCATTCCGCGATCTACCTGATCGGTCCATGAACGAGCACTCATAGGACCTGCTACCGAGACAGCAGTCTCCAAGACGCAGCGAGGTCAGATATCTCTAGATTGTCTGCCCATGTATCATTGGGAGAAGATGCCTCGGCTCTAAGACTTCCATACTACGAACACATGAGCTTTACTCAAATCGCTTCTTTCTGGCCATCCGGGTTGTGCTTGCCCTCTTTCGATTCCTCTCGCTCGTGGTACTTTCTCTCTGAGCTTGTCATCCCCCACGCAGGATCGCACCTTCAGAAGGCTGTGGTTGCGTCAGACTTCTAGATTGTGGTGTTGAGTGAACGTGCCAGATCGGAAAACAGAAAGGATCCAAACGGTCATTGTGCCGTCTACTGGTCCTAGAGGTCGTGAAATGTGTTGAGGGCTTTTTGTGAACGGATTGCGCTGCATTCGGTTTCGCATGCGAAGTTTCAACATCCAAGCGGAGAGAAGTCTAAGGAGAGACCTTTAGCCTTGGTTGATCTCCTGTCCGGTCCTTTGTTGTCTTGTCCCTCTCAGCACGGAGTCCGCGCTCCAGGCTTCCACGGTCGCGGGTGGTTTTCAGAAACGTGCTCTGGCATCAGGAAAGCGATTTGGTAAGTTGATGTGGGAGTTCAACCTTTCGCGGAAGTAAATAGGTCTTTCCTAAGTCTCTGGATGCCACGCAAACTGCAAAATCATCGTCGAGACGCTTGCTACGGCAATGGAAGCTGTGGGAAAGCTTGCCCTGAACCATCCTACCTCCTTCTCAGGCTAGTACTTCAGATGCCACGACACTCGCTTGAGGATGCAACATGGACCACGTTGGTAAAGCAACATAGCATCAGCTTCTCTGAAACCGAGATGGAGGCAGCCACTATCGAAATTTGAGGTGTCAGTGAGAGGCATGTGGAGAAGCATCTCACATCAAGTAGCACATCCCGGTGGCATGCTGAAAGGAAACACCAAAGAGGCAGACGACTTCGCCTGATCGAAGACAACGGCTTTGCGGAACTGTGTTGAGTGGGCTTACTGGGAGTGCGGCTACTGCCGATGAGAGACGATCACATGTATCAGAAAGATTCTGTGCTTCGATGCATAAGCAACAAGGCGTTAGGCGAGGACGACCATGGAACGACCACGGAGGCCTCATGAGATGTTGATATACCACCATCGTCTGGAACTCTCTCGAGACAAAGCTCGTTGCAACAAGGAGATTTTGTTTACACCGCCTCTCTAAACTCCCGATCACCATCATCAACCAGCATGTTATTCGGCACCTGGTTCACCTTCTCCCAACCCATCAAAGCCAACCCCTCCCTGCCCCCAACCCGAAGCATGCCATCACAGACTCAATTCCCCCTCGTCGTCCAACATACCACTCCGACCACTACGCCTCCTACGCCCTCCCCAACGACCCCCTCGAACACCAACGTCTCGAAACCCGATCCCTCCACCTCTCCGCCATGAAAGTAATTGAGAGCACGAGGCAAGACATAAGGGGGACTCTGGCATCAGGAGCAGGCAAACACCAAATCTTCTACGACACGATCGGTCCAAAACCATCACTATAAATTCCACAAATCTACCCACCCTCTGTCTCCCCTTTCCCACCCTCACTCACTTCCCATTGAAGAAGCTATTAAAATCCTCCCCCCTCAAATTCCCATTCACAACCCTCGCCTTACCATCCGACTTGTTCCCGGTCCAATTCTGCGTTCCCTCATAAGCCGGCAAATCCGCCGAGTTTCCTTGCATCACACGAGATTCTCCGGACTGGGTGTTGTTGCTCCAGGTTTGACTGCCTTCGGTCTTCGACGGGAGTTTATTAGAGTCTGGAGTCGAGGTGGATGGTAGGACCCTGGAGAGAGAGAGAGAGAAGATGGTCAGTTGTTGGGAGGGAGGGGGGAGAATGGGAAGGGGACTTGAGAAGAAACTGACTTGTTCTCATCGCTGATGGATTGGGATTGTTGGTCTTTTGTTTTGGATTTTTCATATTGGGCTTGACGAATGTTTTTGATGTCTTCCATGGTCTTGACGTCTAGAACTAGGTCAGCGACGTGAGCGTCTCTGCTTTGGTTCGATAATCGTACTAGACATTTCCTCAGACCCTTCTAGGAAGACGCGTTACGAAGATGCTGCTTGAGTTGTCGGTCTCGAGCTGTATGAGAATCGGTTTCGAGGAATTTTCTTCAGGACCAATGCCCATCATATACCACCCAAGGTCGTACAAACCGGTCAATAGCCTCATATGTTGTGCTACCACACTTACATAGACGCAGGCGAGGCTGCGTACCTTAGCTTGGCCGCCCTTTAATGAACCCCTGTATATACTCCACAACAGCATTGCATGCTTGCTGCTCAGCCTTGCCGACTTCATGAGGCAATTCAAAGCATCTCAAGAGTGATGTTTCAAAACCAGAAAGCCGTTGTTCAAGAGACTGAGCAACTCTAGTGAAGCAACCATAATCGAACAGTGACTGTTGGATTGAGAGCTATTCAGTTTCCATCGTTCTCGCGGTCCTGAGACTAGGCTTCTCGTCTACCATTGCTGAAGTCCTCGGCTTCTCTTTGAGTACTTGTGTCCCTGGATTTGTTAGGATCCCAGCCATCACCAAAGATCTCTTTCGCTTTAGCTTCAGTCATATCTCCCGCCACGATCGTACCACTGCCCCTTGCTGTGATATTCTCGAATTTATGACCGTTGAGGTCCTTGATCACGATTCTGCCCTCTCCAGAGACTCCAAAGCTTTGGGTAGGCTGATCTTTCTTGTTTGCAGTAGATGGCGCGGATGATCGGGTAGGGTTCGAGCTGGGGATGAGTTAGAAACTGGGTCGATTGGGATTGACGGAGAGCCTGGCGCCCGGGGAGATGCACCTCTGTTTCTCCTGTTCAGTCGACTTTGTGTTCTCATTCTCCCTATTCATGTTACGCAAAGATGTCGTGTCATCGCTTGCCTTCTTCCCTGTTTGATCGTTAGTCGCCGCCTTCAAGGTCGAAGATCCTCAAATAGCCCACGATCAGAACTCATGGTAGAGCGGCGCTGACACTGTTGTTCTAAAGTGTAACCTCATGAGTGATGATATAGATGATTTGCATGAGTATCAGACGTGAAGTAGACTACTCAGCTCCCGTGAGACTGCTGAGCAGTTGGAATTGGGGTGCCGTAAACGTGCATTAGTTTCATTTTGATCCCACCAGCCGCAAATCAGCTCTACACTTCCGCTGCTTGCCTATGCCTTCCAGATGTGTTCAATCAAGTGTTTCGCAATTTTATCGGACAACTTCGCCGCGCAATATTGGCCGAAGTTGACTTATGCATTCTCCATACGAGCGTGGACTCCTTCAACTGTTGGCGTTTTCGGATTATCGATCGCGAGGATGGTAGCGTGGTAAGTCTTCTATCGGAGAGGCGCCAGACAATTGTATGTATGCTTGCTAGGTGCTCTCATAGCCAAGATCTCCAATGCGGTCTCGATATGGGAATGAGCTGCCTCCGAAAGGACAGGCAAAGTGGCAAACAATGGCTACGAGAAAGACTGCAGAGAATTTGAAGCAAATATGCCACCCTCCAGTGTCAGCTAGCCGACTTCTCAAAATCAGCTCGATGCTCTATGCAGCTATCGTCAAGATCGAAGGGACGGGGGAAACAAGGATGAATTGAGAACACGATTTCCAATCGCGACATGCCTCGCTTGTACAATGCTCGAAATAGTTTCAGAATGATGTCGATACGCTCTGCTACTATGCCCGCAGACGAGCATGGATTGAGAATATCGTTTCACTGAGAACACCGAGGAAGATTGCGAGATAAGGGGACGGAGATTTGGGTTTGATGATGATCAATTGTTGCTAATACCTGGGACATGATCCTGCTCACAAGAACATTTATGAGGAAGGATAGAGGGATCTCAGCGCGGAGCGAGAGAGAGAGGGGGCAGAGGAGTGGAAGTCGGTGGAGTTGGGAAGTGTCTATTCGGGAGTCCACGTAGGCAGCGACGCTGTGGTTCGTCACGTTGTCGGATATCTTTGGAAAGGGGAAATGATTGGTACAGTGTACGTATTGGAATTCAGCACATGCCTCTCATATCGCGGTGGTAAGTGGAAAATATGAAAGGGAAACGTCATCATTACAGTCTCATTTGTTAGTAGATCCATTGGTAAGTCTGAGAGCAAATATGATTCTGATGTTCGTGGACGGAAAACATGTCACTTTGATATGAACCGATCCAATCAGTTCAAAGGTCTGAGAAGGATGGCGCTGATGTCTCGGGAATTATATTAGGTTTACATGGAAGCTTCTCCTAGGGTCTTGTTAATCACCGTATTCCCACTCTTGTAGCTTGGCTTGAAGCTTGCAAAGATCTCTCTTAATCTTCTTGTTCTTGATGGGAGGACAGTGTGACTCTGCTTGGTGGCTGATGGTTTCGGTGCCAATGAGGAGACCGGATACGCAGAGCCGAACTGCTGACGTCCAGACCCGGGCGGAAATGTACCATCCAATCTACCGGCATCCGTTCTCTTGAGCTGATCGTGTTTGGGATGATTTCTCAACCCAGTTCATCCCCATCTCCGGAACCTCTTATCCTTCTCCAGCTCTACCTCCTCATCTCCCTCGTACAAAGTCTCCTGAATCACCTCCCGAATACGATCCAGATCTTCCAGCCCGAGTCTCACCTTCTGCCGTCCCGCCGCCACTTGAAAGACTCCCTCGGTCAACGCCTCCCGAAGTTTGCTGTAGTAACTCTCATAGCGAGCAACGTGCCACTTGCTCTTTGGAGCATCTGTTTCGATTTCCAGCTGACTGAGGTCTCCGTTGTACTTGATCTTGACTCCCACGAAAGCGTTGGCTGCATCCTCCCCGTGAATGATGAGGTGGGTTTCGAAGTACCAGTTCCGAATCAGTGGGAGCTTTTGCTTCCCGTTCAGCCGCTGGAGGAAATCCCAGCAGTCGTCAAACCAGCCTAGGAATTTCTTTCCTTTGGGGTACTGTTCGCGAGCCTTGAGTTTCAGGGTGAAGGTGCAAGATTCGTAGAAATGCGGATTCAATTCGCGACACAGCGGCAGGCGGGAGTATGCGAGCGGTGGCAATTTGGGTAGATAAAGGCGGTCGTCGGAGAAAGAACCGATGTAGAAGTCGAAAACTCGGAGGCGGAGCTCTGTTGGGAGTACTTGCATGTGACGGTCCCAATCGAACTCGAGGGCGTCGTCGGCTTTTTGGAGGATCTAGGAAGTACAATGTTAGTAAAAAATCTGTAAACAAGACATGTCGACTCCAAACATACCTCAATTAACTTCTCCTTCTTCATCTTGTCGGACTTCTTCTCCTCCAGCAACCCTCGATCCTCCACAAACGTCCTCAACTCCTCCACAGTACACTTCCGATACTCCAGCAACCCACGATCAACCCTCCCTGCAATCATGATCAGATCCTCCCGCTTGCATCCCGCTGGAATGTGATGGTCTGCCGCCTTGATGTCTTTCTTAAGGCCTCCGTTCCAGTATGCGTTCCGGTCCGGGCGCTTCCAGTATTCCGTGTCGAAGTACCGGTCTTGCGCCATGTTGAGAGGAGAAGCTGTGAAGGGCGGCGGAGCAGGCGCACAGTGGAGTCGAAGTGGAGCGGAGACGAAGCGAGGTAGAATCGAAATGTAGCAGGGTCGAGGATGTAGTGTAGGTGGACGTTCTTCCTAAGCCAGCGACGATGACCTGGCGAATTGAGTGTTGATAGTGTTGAGGTATGTGCATGAGTGTTCAAATTGTTTGAGGTGGAAACTTTTCGAAGCGCATGGATGGCAGGTCCGTGTAAAAGCTTCGAGACGGCTTATCTTCGGCATCGCATGTGACAATGGCGCATATGTGTTCTTCTCTGGCCGGTGATCGTATACGCATGTGATCGTGTACGTATATGATTTTTGAATATACGTCTTCCCTACAACATCTTGTGCGTATAGGCGCTAGTATGGGAAGTATTGGTGCAGAAGAGGGTCAGGCCACTGGATTAAAGTATCGGACACGCTTGCTTGCTAGAATCGATACATGTCTTTGTTGACGTTGTATAGCAAACAAGCATACCTCAGTGTCCAGAGAAGCAGGCAGAGAATGAATCTTTCTCCAGTCCACCGCAAACGACCTCCATCTACCCTCTCCACACTCCCCATCCCTCTCTCTCAAAACCCATCCTCACACCCTCCACATCCTCACTATTCAAACAAACCGCCACAGCAATACTTCCATCCCTTTCCTTCGGCATTAAATACGCCAGTCCCTCCCACGCTTCAAACGCCGGCCGTCTAACAGCCACAGGCATCCCCAACTCCCCTCCAAAGTCGAACGATGCGCACGGTTGATTCGCCCACGAGGACATTTTGATGTCAAGCGGGGAAGGCTTTGGTCTCGAAGCGGAGGAAGGGGAGAGGTGATTGAGCTGGCGCTTGAGTGAGTGGGTGCTCTGACGAATCTCTTTCGCAATATCCGTCTCGTTCAAAGTCTTTCGTAGTCGACCTGCCAGGTACCCCAAACTTCCCTCCACGAGTTCCTTTGCGCTCATCTTTGTAGAGACTTTATGCACCACATTTCCCACGTACGTTTCGTCCAGCCCTATATATTTTCGAGCGTCGACTTGGCGTTCGAACGTGCTGATTGTTTGGCCTTCTTGTAAGAAGCCTGGGTCGCTGGATAGGCGGGAGAGACGGGCTTTTATCACGATTTGCCAGATGTAGGCGCTGAGGACATCGTCTGTAGAGATGAATGGAATATTCGATGAGAGATATCGTGTAGCGGTTTCTTTGAGTGCTGCAAGGGATGAGGATGAGAAGTCGATGTAGGACCAGATGGGTTTGGGTGGGGATGCATCTATTGCTGCTTCGTTCGACTTCGGAGGCTTGGACAATGCTGAGGTCGGATTGCTGCTCGATGGTCTCGCATCCGGCGGCGTTTGATTCGCATCCTCCTTGACTTCTGGCAAGCCCAATCTCTCGTCCAATACCCTCTCACCCACACTCACCTCCTCATCCCCAAGATCATCTCCAGCGCACGCCTTCGCAAACAATCCGATCACCCTCCCTAGCCCAACCATATCCATAACATTATGCTGTCCTTGCATCGCCAGCAACATCCCACCCTCCACAAAGTTCGCCTGCACCAGGAATACCTCCCTCCCCCCATCCTCTTCCCGCAGCAACGTAGGTTTCGCCGCGATCACTTTCTCATCCAACAATGCAAACGGGAATCCTCGCTCCTCATGTCCCATGAGAGACGGCAGAGTGTCTCGTTGGTCCCTAACAACAAGGCTTGGTGTCGGCTCGAGAGGACCGATCCTATATCTCCCATCAAACGAAGACTTTGTAGTCTGCCCCGCGATCCAGTAGCATCTCTCTGTGAGTCTTTGCAGTCCTCGATGCAGATACTCCGTCACAGCTTGTTGTGCTTTTTTCGATGTATCATCGAGACGAAAAGCGAAACATAGTTGGGTATAGAGCCCGCTCAGACGTGGGTTTTGGCCGAAGATATCGAGGGGCATGTTGAAATATCGGTCATTCGATGGCTCAGGCATGGTGCTCGGAGAGTGTCTCGCAAACGACGCAGACGCCAATTCCAGAAGTTGTTGTGTTGAACGTTTCTGTTGTGAGGTTGTTGACTGAACGTCACAACAACTTGCATACCCGATCGGGTAGTCGTGCCTTCGGCCGGTCTCGGACGAATCACCTGACTTCGATACTCTTTCGTGTCCGAGTTGCCAAGACGATCCATTGGAGTCCTGCGATGTTGTCAGTAGAATTGGTAGGGTACATGTGACATTTGAGGCTACACGAAGAATTCCAATCGGCAGAAGGGAACGATCATCAAGTCGTATTCCTCGTGTGACTATCTGGCGCAAGCGCGACCAAATTCTCCAGATGCCCAATCCAAGCATCATTAAAGACCTTTTCAGAGAACCGCCAGCTGCTCTTTCTTGCTCGAAGGCGCGTATCAAAAGCTTCCGTGTCCGAGAGAGACAGTGCTTTCGCAAAGCCCTCAGCGAACTCGTCTGGTGTGGAAGCGTGGAAACCTGCAACAGCGTCAGCATCACCTGGCGACTCTTTGGAATGGTCTTGACCTCACCTGTCGGCTTCCCATCAATATCAATCACAATATCTTCCTTCGGCCCTCCTGAGTTGTTGACAACCGAGATCAATCCGGCTGCCTGGTACTCCACAACTCCAATTCCAAAGTGCTCGTTCCACATGCCATTGACTCCAACCGAGCTACTCTTGAGGTATTCCAGAATCTGTGGCCATTTTGCGTTCACGACAAAGTCCACGCTATCCTTGACTTCCTGAGCCTGGAGACGTAGCTTGTATACTCGCTTCTCGTCATGATCATCGCGGACACTACCGACGAGGATGAGTCGAGGCCGCGATTGTGTCGGTGTCTCTTTGTGATATTGCTTGATGAATTTGTGGAATGCGTCGATGATCGTTTGATGCATCTTCTCTGGTCGGAATTGCGCGATGTAGAGCAGATTTCGTGTCCGCTTCTTCTCGCTTTCGTGATCGACGGGTATCTTCTCTTGCAGTTCCGCGACGGCGCATGGCGGGTATACGACGCTGATATCGTGCTTCTTCTTCCGCAGTGTGCGCGAAGGTCCCCAAAGTGAAGATACGTGGTTCTGTGTCCAGCTGCTGTTGGTCATGACAACATCCACACTACCACCAACCCAAGAGTATAGCTTCGCGAAATACTCCCAATATATTTCCTTAGCTTTTCCTTTCGTGCCCTTCCCAGCGCCCGCGTTCAGCCCATGACCTACTTCGGCGTGTAGCGATTTCAGCATGTCAGTGCTGATGGTCGGGTAATGCACGTATGCGCCAGTCGGAACTTTCGGGAAGAGCCATTTGCAGAGAGCAAGCACGAATGCGTATCCCATGGTGTCGACAAAGATGTCCGGGTCCAGCATATGGAAAGCCTCCCATCCCAAGATCAAGCTTCCCAAGCTCTGTCCAAGTAATGTGAAGTGAGGCCATTTGCTGGCGAGCACCCATTCGCGACTAGTCAGGTAGAGGAAGACGACGCGCGAGGGGTCGAGGTGGATGTTGAAGCGTGTGCGCACGTTCGCGAGGATCGTCTCCTTTGTTGCATCTTGGTCACCGGTGTATACAGCGCAGAGGGCGTTCGGGTATCGTTGCTGTGTCGCCAGGATGGCTGCGAACAGGACACGTTCCCCTCCACCACCAGCATTGCAGAAGGGGTGGAAGAAGCCGATCCAGCAGTCGAAGCCCTCGTCTGCCTTCTTTGGACTCTGTTCGCCTGTCGGTGTTCTCTCGCCCTCGTTGACCTTCTCCCACTCTGAGTCCAGTGATGTGGACGATGAAGCAGCCTTGCCTTCGACCTCCGGACTGTGCTGTGCTTTCTCTGCTTGCTCTTTCTGTTCCGCCAAAGCTCGCGCTCGTAGTATGTCTCTTCTATGCTGGTTCTTGCTCCTGATCTGCTTCCCAATGAGTCTCCCTACCAGGCGGAGCAAGAATGGCGCACCGCCTGCCGCGAGGGCCGCCGGAAGCAGGAGGACTAGGAACAGCAGCAACGCCATAACGCCGGTGCCTGTCCAAGGTGTCCTGGATGTGAGCGGGTTGGTGGTGGTTATATTCGCGGCATGACGACCAGTTGCCCCTAAGAGTCAGTGGGAGTAAGACGTGTTTGTGTGTCAGTTGCTCCTGTTCCTTCACGCACAGTACGTCACATGCGTTGACCTTGCAGACATGTGGCTTGAAGATCGACGAACCAGGGTCCGATTCGCTTCACCAGCTCGCCAGCTGGATCAGCGTCGAGCTCGGCCTCATCAAAGTGTCTTCAACTTCCATCTCACGCGATTGATAACCTCACGAGCTGCAAACACGCGCCATGGCCTCACTTCTGTCATCGAGAGTGGCCAGGGCGCAATTGTTCCAACTCCCGCCGACCATACGAGCCTCCGTCTTCCTTCACGCCCAGAAGACACTCCCGCGGCGAGACTTCTCAGCAACCACCACACGAAAGGATGCATTCGTCGAAAGCGCGGAGAGTACACCTACAGCTGTTACCGATGCAGTGACCTCTACTGTAGCCCCGGCGACTTCGTCTTTAACCGATGCTGTAGTCGCCGTACCGACAGCTGTGCTCGATGGCATCCACGGGCTTGGGGTTCCTTGGTGGGCTGCCATCCCGCTCACAGCCGTCTTAGTTCGAGGGACCATCATCTACTATCTTGCTGCGTTACCAGCACGGAAGAGAGCTATTATCAGGACATATCTTGCCCCACTTGCTTCTGTGAGAGCAAAACGTGCGAACCAGCAAGCCTTTACAAAGTACCAAAGGTCCAGAGAGGGATCCTCGACCAACAAGCCCGACAGGCTTGACCTTGCACTACAATGGACCATTGGAGCAATCTATCACAACATCATGCAAAATCACAAAGTGGGCAAGAAGTTCGGCGCGCCTGTGTTTACATGGCGAATGTTCATGAACTTCGGCACCTTAATACTCTTTGCTGAGGCTATTCGTGTAAAGTGTGGTACAAGAGAAGGACTGCTGAGTTATGTCATGAAGCCGTTTGAGCAAATTGACCAGTGGTTCAAGGATTTGGAGAAAAGTCCCGCCAAACTCAAGTCGAAGAAAGAGTCGGGATCTGGAGAGACAGCGAATGCGGGAGAGATGGCAGAGACAGCTGCAGCACCTACAGACCGAATCAACCCAGCTGAGTTGCTTGCGGATCGGACACAGGAGGCGTGTGGGAAGCTGAGTCCAAACCTGGCTCAAGGCGAGAAGATCGACGTTACAGCACTTTCCGAGCAAATACAAGCTGAAGGAATCGATCTGGCGCCCGTCGCGGAGCAGCAAATTGCTACCTACGCACATTATATCGATCCGGCCATGTTGACCGAAGGTCTATCTTGGGCACAGAATCTGACCATTCCTGATCCTACCCCGATTCTGCCATGTGCCATAGGTCTCGTCATCCTGAGCGGTGCGTTTCGAAAACCGAACAAGACGAGCGATGTACAGAATCGATCTGCTGCACCGCAGCTATCAAAGTCTAGCTCAACAACTTCAGAGCAACCAGAGAAACCTGCACATGCTCTGGACCAGCACGTGGCAACAGCCCACAACGATGTCGCTGCCGCCCTCGCTGCAGCAGAAAAGCTGAATGCATCTGCCAAAAAAGAGCGCCGGGTGGACAGACTGTTTCCAGCTCTGACCTTCGGACAGCGAATCAGTATCACGATGGCAGGCCTATTCGGACTGATGGCCTCTAACTTACCTGTTGGCATTGTGCTCTACCTCATCACCAACATCCTGATGGGACAGCTACAGGCTCGCTGGCTTGATGTGAAATACCCTCTGCCGGAAGCGATTAGGCCTTGTAAGAGACCGATGAGGATTAAAGTCAGGAGGACGTACGGAGAGACTTGAAAATACGTGTCTATGCTGGAGAGACGATGCATCTGAGAAGCGATCTATACCCGTTGAATTGACAAGCAGCTCACATCACCACCAACTCTCTGCTCAAATCCAATACCGTCCATGCAGACGTAACACATCTTGGCTATGAAAGGATTCAACCCAGAAACCGACCAAGTGCTACGCAGACACGCTGTCTCCTCCGCTACTCCCTATTCGCACCCCTCCTCTCCTTACAACCTCCATGCTTCTTCTCCTCAACCTCACACTCCCTCATCCTCTCCTGAAAAGCCTCCTCCCTCTTCTTCACCTCCTCAAAATCTCCACTCTTCCTCCGATTTCCCTTCGTCTTTTCCAACTTCCTCTTAGCCAAATCACTCTTCGTCTTGATCTCTTTCAGTTGCTTCTCACAACATTTCTCCGTGCAACAGAAATCCTTCCGCCGCCCTTCCATCGGCGTGGTGGCGAGGTCGGGGCAGGAAGGTTGACCACGGGTGGCGAAAGTGAATTTGGGGCAGTGGTCCACTGTGGGCGAGGAGGCGTGGCCGCACGTGTAGAGGTTGTGGTAGGGTTTACACATCTTGACGGCGTGTAGGGAATGACTGAGAGTGCTCGCAGAAATGTATGTGAACTGCAGACTACTGGTTCTTGACGTGGATGCTGACACCGAGTAGAGAATCTATTCACCACATTGACCTACCTACCCTTTCGACCATGCTTCGCTTTCATTGATGAAATCGCATCCGGCCTACATCTCGACGACGCCGAGAGCCCGGATTGGGGGATCGGAGACATGGTCGTCTTTGTCTTGGATGACGATACTGGAGACTGAGCTTTGTTGTCTTTGTCCGACACATGGATGTCGCGTGGCGTTCTGAGAGACTGACAGGCGAAGGCTCGAGCGGCATTCGAGAGATGCGTCGCGTCTGTTGTGGGACACAGCTCAAGGGATAGCATCGACGAATGGAGGTTCGTGAAGTAAATGGCTGAACAGTCGAATTGATAGTGAGAAACTTCGAGGTCTTCGGTGGTTTCGCAACGATTCGATACTTCTTCTTAGGATTGAGACTTTCTGTGAAATGACTTTAATGCGATTGTTCATGACCGAGAGTTGAAGATGTGAATTTTTGAGCCCCAGTCTCAAGCGTTGCAGAAGAACACTCTGTGTAAGGTAGGTCGTATGTACGGTTATGGAGTGCCTAAGGCTGACGAGAAAAGTTGAACTTCACCTGTCTACTTTGACCAAAGGCCCTTTGCCGTTTGCCCATGGTCGACTGCACTCTTTCGCAAGAGAACGTTGTCTGTTGTACATGCATCTGTTCGACTGCATATGGATCAAGTTGACCTTCGGGGATGCTCGCTATTACACTTGGGCGGGATCTCGGGTCTTCATTCTTCGTCCTTGGACAATAAATAGCATGTCGCTTTCACCGTCGTGAAAGGGTAGTGACGATGGAAGCTCCAGAGGGGATGTCTTGGTGAATGATGGTAGAGATTGACATAGCGTTCGAGTGTATACTACTGGGAAGGCCGATGGTACGCTTCTTTGGAGAGCACAAATCTGGGCGGCCGCCGTTGGAGGTCCGGCCTCGGGCGGCCTCTCCCCACTCGTCGCCCTCACCTCGATCAAGAGGCCGCCACATGTAGCAACTGCGACAACCAGCACACAAGCGTGGAACATCTTCCAGGAGCGGATGCAAACATTCCATTCCGATGTTTGAACCACGATAATGATTTAAGAGATGCAATCAAGCGGTAGATAGCGATGTCTGTCGTCATCACGTGACCATGAGGCCGCCAAACCTGAAGGACACCTTGGGAGGCCGCACCGCCAGTCAGAGGCCGCTTCGCAATCTCAATCTCTTCTCTCCCGACATCATCATCACTACCAACTCCAGAAATATCCCAGAAACAGTCAAAACAAGACCAGAAAGATGTCAGAAAGTCAGACCATGTGTATATCATCAACATTCATCCAAATGCGGCCCCTTGTCTTCGAGAGGCCGCCCTCTGCAACTGCAGCGCTTCAGAAGACGCACCGCGACGCTTCGACCTCACCTCGTCTCCTCTGAGAGCCGCACAGAACCACTCTTGCACCTCAAAACCGGCCCACTGTATGTCTATATCTCATATAGTTCTCTTTCTGGATGGCTTTCATTGAGGTGTGCTGCCGGAATGCCATCACTGCTAGAGGCACCTGCCTCGCTGTCGACTGGGGCAGCTGCCTGGGTCGAGCTCCCGCGATCAACTTGATTCGTGGCATCTGTCTGAAGACGTCGCAGTTCGGCGTTCACATTTACGAGCGCGATCTCCCCGCCTGTTGTCTGGCCGAGCAACATATTCTGGTTCTGTCGTCGTCTCTGGTCTTCGACTATCCACCATCAGCATGACGAGGCTTTGATGCTTTGACCACCAGCGAGTCCTTACGGAACATGTTCTGAGGAATGCCACTAGTAGGTGCGACTGTTGAGAACTGCTTACCCACTTCTAGATCTCGTTCATTACGTTGCTCCCGCCCGCGTCGAAATAGCTCCATCAATGTAGCTACAGCCGCCGCTGCTTGGAGGAACGCAAAAACTGTCTGGAGCACCTCCAGCAGAACCTCCAACGCCTTCGTCATTTTCTGCCGATCTCATCAGTGAATCCGATCACTCGTCGACGTACGCTTCAAACCCATCGCAACGACGAGTCTCCCACATCTTCGCTCCCGGCGCGATGCCGCAGGGCAACATCAACCCAATGCACTCCTCTTTGCTGCGCTAGGCACCCGAATAATAAGAGCAAGCGTGCACTCACTGGCGATGTTCTAATAGGACGGCGAGGAGACGGACTCGAGCTGTCTCTAGGTTCAGAAGCCTGTATCTGCCATACGAATGTCAGCCTGAGAGTTTCATCGATGCAAATACTGCCACCCTCTCTCCTCTTTTCGGCTTCCTGACTCACGAGCGCGGACAACCAGATACACGGCTCGCTGGCCGCGTGTTGTGGTTTCTGTCTAGAAACACACTTTGGAGCATGAAATACACACCTTTGAGGGCTTTCAGATGAAAGCTGATGGATGTAGGTTCTATGAGTCCCTGCTCCTCTCGGTGCGCTGGACGCTATCTAATCGACCCGGTACCTGTCTGCACGCGCGCGAGCCGGCTTTCTGTCTCCAAAAAGGATATTGGGAGCTTGTGATATCGCTTTGGTAAGAATGGAGTCTGAAATGGTGCTCAAAATGATTTGCTGCATGCGGAGTGGTATGGAAGTCTTTGCAACCCGTGCTGGCGTACTCGCTGAAATCGAGGCTCGCTTGCTCCGTCAGGTCTGCACGTCTCCCCGCTTGCGCCTCAATCTCGAGGACCACACTTATTACACCCACAGTCTTCATCAACGCAATAGCAACAGTCGGACAGGTAGCCAATATCATCCGCATTTCTTTCAAGCAACCAATTTAATATTGGAACTTCGTGAGATGAGAAATGGCAAAAGGCCGGAACAATCAAGGAAACCCGCTTCCTCTTTACGTCTCAGCATTCTTCTACTCTGTTTTGGTACAATGGCGATTCTCAGCCATCGAAGGAAAGGAAACATTCTATCTGCTGGGCAGGGAGGATCGCCATTGATGTTGAGATGCGTACACTTGATACTGAAGATTGCTGCTATGCCGCGTGCTCAGGCTTGCGCTCAGCGGCTGAAAAAGACATCTCCTTTCTATCGCCAGACTTGCATGGCATTCAGCGGACAGACAGGTTCTTATAATTTGTGCTAGGACATGAGAAACGAAAGGCATTGACGGAAGGCACGAGACGTTTGAATTACATATTTCACGTCATGTGCAAGTCTATCCCTCACTGGTCTTTCTATTGTGGCTCCAGCTCTTCCTGGTCGCTACAGACCATCGGCCTGCAACATGTGTCAAGCATCTGCCTTGAGCACGGGAGCACAAAAACACTGACCTACAGCTGCTGCGAAGAGCAGATAGCATCGTGATCATTCTGGTGATTCATGACTTTGGTGTTAGAGCGGGAGCCCCGGAGCCGAGCTGAAGGATTTAGCTGACAAAGGTCCAGTCGAAGCCAGTCTCATGGCTTCCCAAAACGGAACTCTACTCGCAAAAGATGTCCCATAGTGTTTTCACTTCTGCTTCATTCTCTGCTCGCGCATCTCGCATTGAGATTTCGCTCGTTCTAGTGTATAGCTAACGTATGGTCGTGCGGCCGCACCGTTATCGCTGTGAGGGTAGTTCATATTTATCTCCGGAGCAGTCCTCCCTGCTTCTGGTGAGGGGCCGATCGAGACGATGCAATGGTGCGGTTGTCTGGATTTGTCGTACTCTCGGGCGAGAGAATATGAAGAGATCCGTTGACGAAGTGTTGATGATCAAGCAGCGAGGCAGATATTCCAGCCGTTTCTTAGAGCTTAAGACTGCTCATTTGAAGGATCGGAGTATAAGAAGAGACTCCCAGCTCACTTGACTCACCGGCATCTGTGGTCAAAGGAACTGCACATACCTGTAAAATCTTTCGACATGGCGAATAACCAAGCAGCATGGCTGGACGAGGTCGGCAAGCCTTTGCGAGTCGGCCATCTCGACATGCCCACACCTGGCGACGACGAGCTCATCATCCAAAACCGAGTCATCGCCATCAACCCGATTGATGACTTTCAGTCAAAGACAGGTGCCTTTCTGCAGAAGTTTCCACATGTCCTCGGCCACGACATCGCAGGAGAAGTCTTCGAAGTCGGATCGGGTGTCACGAAGTTCAAGAAAGGCGACAGAGTAATCGCCCAGGCTTTCTCGATGATCACAGCCGATCCACAGAATGGGGCATTCGCACTCTTTACCAAAGTCAAGGCTGGTGTGGCCGCGATCTTGCCAGATCAAATCTCCTTCGCACAAGGAGCAGTGATGCCAGTCGGTATCGGCACCGCAATCTCAAGCTTGTATGAACATCTTGGGCTGCCAGAACCCACCACGAGCCCAAAGTCATCCGGGCAGGTCCTGGTCATATACGGCGGCTCTTCAACGGTGGGACTGACAAGCACCCAACTCGCCACGGCTTCCGGAGTCAAGGTCATATCCATCGCCAGTCCACGCAATCACGCGCTCTGCAAGTCCGTCGGAGCTAGCCAAACCTTCGACTACAAGGACCCCAACCTTGTCGACGATGTCGTCAAAGCGATCGGTAGTGACAAGTTGGCAGGCATCTTTGACGCCATCTCCGAAGACACCACGTACCCGCACGATTACCAGATCCTGGAGAAAGTAGGCGGCGGCAATCTTGTCATCACCCATCCTCTGCCAGAGAATATCCCATCGCACGTCAAAGCCACGATGTGCTTTGGTCTCGGCGACTTTGCTTTTCCGGTCTGGCAGAACTTCGTGGGAAAGGCGCTGGCAAGCGGTCAATTGAAGTGTCATCCGGCACCGCTGATCGTTGGCAAAGGATTGGAGAGCTTGCAGAAGGGAATGGATAGATGGGCTGTTGGTGTTAGTGCCCAAAAGGTGGTCGTCGAGTTGTAGGGCCTTGAGGTTCTTCCAAGTACCGGCAGCCGATCCGAAGTTGATCCAGATAGCATCCGATAGTGTGCATAAGTGTTAGGACGTCATCTCCATTCCTGGTCCTTTCGATGCTTTGTTGGCCAACAGATATCCCACGCAGGCAATCTTGTAGAACGACCTTGGTTTGCGCGTTTATGCCTGAGCGAGCCGCGTGTACCCGGCATTGATCTTGTTGTCTGTTGCACGACACCGCCGTTTCACCACATTCCATACATTGCTGTACGGCAGAAAGTGTGTGGACGCAGCATGATGAAGTCGCCGCAACTCCGGCTATATTCGATATACGCGGGAGCCGCATGACAGCTGCCAATCGACGAATCCAGTTCAGGCCACATATCTATGAGACTATCAAAGAAGCCTGAAAGCAAGTCTCGGTTGATAGGAAGCGCAGTGATGGACCCTGAAACCTGATCATTCGCGCCGGCCTAGTTTTTGCGAGTCCATTGCGGTGCGGCCAGCTCGGTTATCGCCAATATTTCAGACCCTTTCATCAAGCACAGGGCTCTTTGGTCTTTATCTCGCATGGTATGAACAAGGTCCACTCTCTCGCATCTTATCCGTACTGCCGATTCAGGCCGCTTCTCCCCAGTCCAATGCGTCCAGAGTTCGTACCTGCTTTCGGCCAGATGCACTCCGACTAGAACTGCAGTCACGGGTAGGTTCTGTCACTGCGAGCAGGAGGTAGGGGAGGCCGGAACCACTCCCAGACGGCTCCAACTCCCAGACGGCTCCATACCAAGCCACCAGTTTCTCCAGCTTGCTTGTCTCTCCGTATACGGATGCGGATACGGTCCAGTTTCAAATGGACGCACCCCACGTGGCTACCCACAATCCTTGATGATGCCTTCGCAATGCTGTACTCCACAGTCGAGGTGCATACAGCCGCGTCAGATGATGTGATGATTGGCCGCCGCGTGCAGGTACGTCTCAGGAGGCGTGAGCTAGTTTCCTTGGACCTTTGATGACGATAGGGAGGAAGTAAGTGTAAGAAGTAGGACGGATTGGAAGAATCGAGATTCTCGGGATGGCGCCGCTCTGGATCAGCCGTAAGAGACGTTCACGTCTGACCGACGATGTGCTCCGTGCCGAATCAGCCGACGACACGGCGCGCTGTTGCGACCGCACAATCCTCCACTACCGTCACTATCGAAACGATCATCATCCTCAAGCGTCTCGCGCAAGAAGACGATCGCCATGTCCGCAAGCGCCGACGAATGGAGGTTGGATTGTGGGGTTGAGCCGGTCGAGGTGTAGCTCGCGCACCAAAATTGCGTCTTTGTGAGACATGCTCGAGAGGAGCTTGGATTTCTCCATGGCACGATACATATGCATTGTACTCTTTCGGTGCGACTTCACTCGCGTCCGCTTGTTCATCGATGTTTGCTCGCGAAGTGGCCTGTTCATCAAATTGTTTCAATATCGCGCTAGCAGGCGACTGGAAGATCCAAATGCCTATCTCTGTCTTCACAATCTTGATAGGGACCCTGCTCAGCAACTCCATTTGGCGGTGCAGTAGTGGCATCCAGGTACAAGTGAAGTACTCTCGGCGTGGGGTGTGCTCAAGTCAGGCGGGTCAATGCCAACCTGGTCGTGCTGCATGAACGGTTCGGCTGGCGCCGCAAAAGTTCTGGAGGAGACCATCAATGTTTAAGCGAGCACAGTGTGGCTCGTTGTTGTAAGTAGTTGAGGTGGCGAGAATGTTCAACCAAAGATGATGGCATTGATTTTATTCTGCCTCTCGCTGTGCCCCGTTGAGCGCTACGAGGAACTGTGGTAGCTCACCAACTCGCCGATAGGGACAAACCGGCCACGTTATTCATCCGCAAGAGGCGCTGCTGGCGCCAAGGTACGACAAAGTAAGTACATCATGGCCCGAACCGTTTGATCCATTGTCGAACGCACGATCTCTCCGAGAGCGATGCATTGGCCTCTTTCTGCCTTTGAAAGAGCCTTGCTTTTGAGAGTCTGTGCTCGATAAAAGCAGTGCCACAGGAATGCACCAAGCAGAGCGCTGTTTTTGAGAGCATGTTTGAGTCCGGCGCAAGCATGGTCCGTCTCCGTGCAGGACCTGCTCTCCCAGCGGTCCCAAGCGGAGCCAGCATCGCATCATGCAGACGGTCGTCGTGACAGTAATGTAGTTTGCCCGGCATGAAACCCGAGGTCAGCAGAGAGATTTGTCTTGCGAAATTGCGTGCCCTGCGTGAAATTCCCGAGCGCTCCCGCCAGATCATCTGATGCCTATCACGACGATCGACGTGCGCACGCTGGGAGTCAAACAAAGAGGCGCCGAAAATGGCCGCGGGCAGTCGTGCCAAAAGGAGAGGGTTTGAGAGGGTGAGAGGCAGCGAGAGGCCCAGCAAATTTGCTCAAGCCGGTGGTGAACGAAGCCTCCCGGGGGCGGCCTTTGTCAGGCAAAACTGTGCAGCGTGTGCACTGCACAAGGCATGAAACGTCTGCTGGCCGCAGTGGACGAGGATGCGGTTGGCTCTGGTGGCTCTGGCGCTTACTGGAAAATCGCTCGTCTTGGTTGTCTCGCTTGCCCTTCCACTTTGGTACAAGGCACGGGAGATGCGCAACTCGTGGTCTGTCGACGTTGATAGCGTCTGAGCGCCCTCAGCCGCTCACGGCGGCGATTTCTGCCACAGTGGAGCGCAATTGGGGCGGGCAGCAGCCATCATGCCATGTACGGAGGGCAAGTACTGGGACGCAGCACCACAAAGAGGAGGCTCGTCGTCGCAGAGACGGCTGGCAAACGCTGGGGTCGTCCAGCACCACCCCCGCTGGCCACAGAAATGGGGTCTCGGCGACGGACTCCGTTGGTTCCATTCACTTACCGAAGCTGCCAGAGCTTGCAGTAGGCGCCAAAACACCTCGTCGCCCGTGCGGGCACCCAGCTGGGCATGATGCGAATCCTCCCACCACTATCTCACACGCCCACTCACGGTATGCCTGCTGCTGCTGCAGGTTGCGATTACGACTAGCGTCGCTGCGGTGCACGAGGCTCTCTCTAGACCCACCTCTGGATGCTTGTCTGCCGCTGATTGGCAGCCGCAGAGGCCCATCGAGGTGTGCCTGCTTTCAAAGGCTGCTTTCTCTCCTCTTCTCGATATATCTACCTTACGACTCCCTCGCCGTGATCCGAAAGCCTTTCCTTGCCATACATACAGTCAGTCACCAATACTCTTCTACATTGCACCATAGCATACCATACCGACACCATCTTGACACATCAATCACGTACTCTGGTACAGCCTGCCAAGTCCCTCTCTGGCCATCATACCACCCGGTCATTGCGCCATTGTCCGTGCGGAGCTGTGAATCACCACCATCTTTAAAATACTTCTCTGGCTGCATTCCTGCAGACAACATTCGATCCTTTCGACAGCTCTTCGACACAATCGACTACTTCTAATCGTCGACCGTTCTTCACATCAATCACTTCTACCACACATATCACCATTACAATGGACTGCTTCCAAGACTTCTGCCTCTACTGTGACCGAGACTCACCCGACGGCCCATACTGCTCACAACGATGCAAGCTCGCCGATGTCGAACGATCGAATCCGAGCTCACCTACCTCACCCCAGTCCACTGCAGAACGCAACTGGGCTTCGAGCCAATACCACCAACAACGACAAACACCTAGCTACAATGCACCGGCCACAGGATCGCGACCACGATCTTCATACTTCATGTGGCCTGCAGCGCACCAACAGTCCGAACAGATTGACGAACGACAATTGACACCTTCGTCGTCGAGGACGTCACTATCTTCTACCACTTCCAACTTGAGCTCGTCTGGCGGATACTCCAGGGACGCGAAAGCCCAGCTCAACGAATACTTCTCTGCACTCGATGCTGCAAAGGCCGCAAAACGTCGGTCAAGTGTGCGATAGACGCATACTCTACCAGGAACGATTCAGGGCAAAGTTCCTGCAATTCGACTTCCGTGGAACCAAACTTTGTCCAGTTCCTTCCCGTTTCTATCGAACATGACCTAGTGCTACAACACCACGGGAGGCTTCAAGATAACAGAATGGAAGCGAGGCGTTTGCTTGATGACTGTACCACTAAAAGCAATCTGATTGGGAATCAATGTCTAACGATGAGGATAACTTTTTTTGTGTCTCGGAACCTTGGAGTTTAGGGGACTTGCCATTGGAGGCAATGCAATGCATGTGGGACGGTGTTTCAGTACTCGATGGAAGGGTCCAGTCACTACTCTGTTGATGTTTGTTGTAAGGCATGGAGGATACCCTTGCTTACTTATTTTGGAGCGCATCTTGCGCAATGCGAATTGTTTCAGCATCCGGAAAGCAGCTTGTGTGGAGCTTCCCGACAGCATGGATGAGAGAGGGGACGAGCGTACGTGGTCACGGGAGTTTCAGTCACCCGTTTGTTGGGGTGCCACATGTCTCCAGTCGGAGACTTGCTGAAGTGTTGGAATGGCTTTGGGCAGCCAAATGCCTTTGCCTCTTGTTGAGGCCGACCGGTCCGAAGGGCTGGTATCATGTAGCTGGTTCGAATTGAAGGACCTTTACCAAGCCTACTCTCCTTTTACTTCAACTTTGATGGATACTTGTCATCCCTCGTACAGCAAGTTGCACCTGTACGCCTGTCAACTCAATCCCAGTCTCATTCCTTTCGGCTGCAAGCAACTGGTACCGGATCATGAAGCATCATGACATCGTCACTGTACGAAGCCGATGAGCACTACAGTAGACCAAGTACTCTAGCTTTGTGTGAACAGTCCTTCTTTAGCGCTGTACTACTGACAGGCACGCTCCTCAAGTGCCGTTGCCCGCCTTCAAGCAGTTCAATGGTCGACGCCAACCTCCGCAGCTTTGTAACTAGCCTACCACACCTGCACTACCACATGCAAGTTCGTCTGTGGAGTAGTTGTGCTCTTCCCATTCCGAAGTCCGGACCAGTCCGGCTGCAGGCCGAGGGTATGTACGAAGGAAAAACTTCGTGGTCTGGAACACGTTGACAACTCTCAACTTCTTCACGTCCCTCAGAGGATTACCCATCGCTACGGACACGGACTCTGGACATCTAGCATGCACCATGTCGTCGTCTGCTCCTTCATGAATCGTATACAGCCCGACAATTCGGGTAACGATCTGCCCTTGGTAGTTTGATGATTTTCCGTGCTTAGCAAAGAACCCACAAGCTTGTGAAACATACCGCAAAAAGTAAAGGTCGGAATGAAAGCTCCGTTACGATTGGTGCGACCTTGAGATCACGATTCCAAGGATAGAAGAGATCTGTCTTCTCGACTTGACTTGAATTTCTCGTTAGACGGGCGATGCCGCTTCGAGCCGAACCCAGCAACGGATCTTGTTCACGACTCGGGACGAATCGTGACGCGGCGGGATTGTTCAGATTGGATATGATCTTCATAGGCTTTTGCGATGCCATGTGAGTGGAGGAAGGATATGCTTGCTTTGTGCTACGTGTTTGACGATGAATGAGGCAAGTGGACGCCATCGCCGAGCTGTCCAAGATGAACAGGATCGACGTTGCAGGGCGACACAAGACAAGCAGTGCAAGCTTCACGGGAAGAGAGAGTCGTAAATTCTTTCTTCAGTATCATCGTTTCTGCCTTTGCCGCAGGACTGAATTATGCCTTCACGGGGAATGAAGGCCTATTTCACCTAAAGGCCCACATCTTCTATTCGTGTACCTCACACCATTGCTTCAGCACTCTTCCCACGGTCCTCGGAGTGCTCTCGTTGAGGGCTGTCCGCATCCTGACCCATCAAGGGGGCTTTGTCTGAGCCAAAATACACTCCGTCCACAGAAACGGCGTCCTCGCTCGAGAGATGCTAATCGAGATCATGTCAGTAAGACAGAACGAGGTGCGAGAGGTGACAGCGCGACTTACGAGATACCAATAGACTACGCCGACGAAGAGACCTCCGCCTACGATGTTTCCGATCAAGGCTGGGATCATGGACTTCCAGATGTAATAACCAACCGTAATGGCCGGGTCGTTTTGCCAGATGGCTGTCGGAACGAAAAACTGCATTCGCAACGCAGTCAGCACACCGCTCTCTTGTTGGTGTTTCATGACCTTTGTCATCACTCCACTCGATTGCATTTTCAGGAGGCCTTCATTACACTTACCATGTTGGCGACAACGTGATCAAATCCAAGGCAGACGAAAGCAAACGTGGGCCACCTAGGTTAAGGTCAGTCGATGCGTCGTTCAACGCTTCTATGAAGCTCAATCCAATGTCTCACCAGATAGCCACGACTTTGCTAAAGTACTCCCGGGCCATGAAAGCCAGGAAACAGGCCATACACACAAGCCAATTGGCTCCAATGCCGCGCAAGAAAATCATGTGCCATTCAGGAGTAACGACCTTCTTTGCGTTGAATGCAATGACTTCAGCCCGGTATGGGTTTGTATCAAAGACGCCTCCGTATCCAGTGATCAAGGCAACGACGAAGAGGGATCCGGCTAGGTTACCCCAGAAGGTCACGAACCAGTGGATCAGCATCTTCACAGGTGAGAGTCGTCGTTGAAGTACAGATATTGTCGTGATCATGAAAGAGCCAGTGCACAGATCAGTTCCGGTGACAATAACCATTGTCAAACCGAACGGGAAGATCTGGGGACGCTCGTTAGCTCGTTCTCGGGGGGTTCCCTTCATTGGACTTACGACTGCTCCGATCATCCTAATCAGACCTGGTGCATTATCCTGATACCAGGGTGCCGTATTCGTGCTCAGCAATGCCGCGCAAGCAAAGGACAGAAGCATTCCGGCAACGACTGAGCTCATGAACATTTTGTCGATGCGCATGTTGGCCTTGACGACTCCAGACCGGCCGCAGAGCTCGACCGTCTCCTTTGGAGTGTAGGCATTGGTGATAACATGGATATGTTGCTGCATTGTGCCAGATTGCCTCCGGTATAGGTTATTTCGTTGAGGCGTTGGGGTAGAACCTCAGGAATGAAGTCGGAAAGGTTCCGAGTCTGGAAATACGCAGGGCATCGTTCTTCTATATCACACGAAGACTGTGAATGCCTTCTGCATACCAAGCTTCCTTCGCCAATTTGTCACAAAGACCGGGGGTAACGTCTGCCGGGTTGAAGACGATCAAGCCTCCTGATAGCGATACCAGCAAAGCCCACCAATGTGGCTCTTGATGGAGAAGCAGTGTGCAGGACTTGCTTCCGATGGTATCTCAGCGTCGATCTGACATGACGGCGCCGAGGCCATCCTTCGAATATGGTATCCCTCATAACACTTAACATCCCCATGGAGAAGCTGAGAGTGGCTGGATGTCCAATGAGCTGACGTTCAGGCCAAGTAGATCTGGCGTCAACACACATGTGGTAAAGCTTGACTGCAGCCGCAACAAGTTTGTAAGTAGCTTATTTGCACGCCGTTAACAGTATCTAGAGATCGTCAGTGATATGTGCAGTGGTTCTTGGCATGGAGTGAGCTGGGGAATGGTTGAAGATAAGCTGTGGATCCTGCCAAGGAACTCTATAGACGTTGTTATCGACTTCACGACCTTCCAGCACATAAAACGGCACGACGCCAAGATGGACTTGCACCGTCTTCATGAGCTTGTGCTGCGATACACATCTGAGCAGGTCCTTGGCAAAGCGCTACCGAGGCGTTGTTGACAGATGCTGGGGATTGAGAGCTGTCCGCGGACTTGGCTGTTGCAACAGATAAGCAGGACGATAGGCAAACCAGCACGATTCCAAATTACACCGGCAGTATTCAAAACGATAAAGGCCAGGATGAACGGATGAGTTGTTGCGGGAGATGTACCCTCACAGCCATCAAGAAGCGGCTCTGCTAGCTGATATCGCACAAACCGAGTAGCCGGTATCGCGAGGACGAAATCCAGTTCTTCCAGACACATTTCCAGGAAACAATGAGCAAAATGAAGAGCAGAGGTACCATTTTCACGCCCGCAAAGAAGCCAATTGGGCACGTTGAACCGAGTGCTCGCAGTGTGTGAGAGTCCGTCAGGCACAACATCCAAGCCTGGAAGTGATTCGTTGGGATTGCCCGAGCCACACCCATCTCCTCATACGACAAACCAAAGGCCTCGTCGAAGTGGAAAAAGCGGAAAGTCTTTCTCCTTGACTGTGGGATTTGGCGAATAAGAACGTTGAAAAAGCAACGAGATCGGAGTTGTTTGATCTGAAGCAGAGAGCAATGAGCGTCCAGACGCCAGCGAAGCCTAGAGCATTGGAGGACGAACACGGTGCTTCGATGCTTTCCCAGGCGCTGTAGCAACAGTGGAATACTTGCCATGCCTACAATCAGTTTGAATGCCAAAAGTCTGCTTAGTTGTTCTTTGGTGGGGGACGACAGGAGAGCATGCTCGATGTGAAGTAACAGGCACCTCACCTGTTTTTAAACTTCAATCAGACTTACTCCGTCACACAGGATCGGTTCAGCGCTCGTACGTGTCACTCCATCTGTCGCTCCGCTTGCTCCACAGTAGGTTATCCTCTTGCGATTAGGCCCAGACGAAGCGCATCGTGGCGTGGTTTCGTGAAGGTCTCGTGGACCGGTTTAATACAGTGTTTGTCCTTGTAGCTAAGGCACTGCAAAGCTTCTATCATATAGCATCACGTCTCTCGTTGTGAATCGCATATCACTCGCTGCTCGTGCCGTGGGCGCGATGGCGTCCTGGTGCGCGGCCTGGCATCGTGGGTGACAGATGCGCGATCGAGTCTGAAGGTCGAATTGTCGTTCGGCGTACTGGGAAGAAAGAGAGCAGCGAGTGAATGGATGGTGGTTGAGGAGAAGAAGGAGCGAATTGGTCGTGTCGAAATCGCGTTGGCACCATTCGGCAGCCTCCGCGTGCTTCAACCTCACCTCTTCACAGTTAAACGCGCCGTCTCCTCTACACCATCCTCATCATACGAGATGTCCATCGATGAGCGAATTCTTTTCATTGCTTCCCATCTCAAGCCTCTGCATTGCACTGCATCGCTCCTGGGCCATGGCAGCGAAGACCTCGGGCGTTGATGGCCCGAGAAGCCACCTCTGATGAGCCGCATTTCGAATCTCCCCTCCGCCTCCTCTCCACGTCCTACTCCGGATCTGCATCAGGGAGAATTTCAGATGCACCTCGAATAGATCCTGTATAAGAGCTAGTCTCACATCCAATGGCGGAAAATTTTGGCTCGCGCCAGGCTGCTCCTAGGCCGGTGAGCGAGCTGAGTCCGTCCGGGGCATAAAGAGGTGATGTACCTGCCTGAAAGCGAGCCATGTTTTGACATGGCTTGGAAAGGGCATCATGTTGACCGTTTTGATATGTCTCGTTCTGGTCAGCTTGTCAAGTTTGATTAATTGCCAGGGCACACTTCTGGCAGAGCTCGATTACGGAACTTTCGAAGGCTCATACTCCGATACGTATAGCATCTCGTACTGGATGAGAATACCCTTTGCTGCACCTCCAACTGGCCAGAACCGCTTTCGCGCTCCACAACCTCCTCTTGCCATCACGAACGGCACGTACAACAGTACTCAGCCATATGGCTACTGTCCTCAGCGCACCGTGAACGGTAGTGAAGATTGCCTCTATCTGGGGCTCTACGGTCGCCCATGGACTACTGGTCAGCTACTCAGACCGGTCGTCGTTGTTTGGCATGGCGGAGCATTCATCCAAGGTGGAGGTAGCTTCAGCATTCCGCCTTCTGGATATCCGATCCTGAACGTGAGCTCAAAGAACGACTTCATCTTCGTGTATCCAAACTACCGTCTGAATGCTTTTGGCTTCTTGCCTGGCCGAGAGATCGCAGAGGACTCCCAGAGTGATCTCAATCCGGGTCTGCTGGATCAGCAAGCTGCTTTAGCATGGACACACAACTACATCTCGCAATTCGGAGGAGACCCAGACAACGTGACCATCTGGGGCCAGTCAGCAGGCGCAGGATCTGTAGTGGCGCAAGTCATTGCGAACGGAGGCCGTACCAAGCCGAAGCTGTTCTCGAAAGCATTGGCGTCTAGCCCATTCTGGCCCAAGACGTACCGATACGATGCGCCGGAAGCTCAGGCCATCTACGACAGCTTTGCAGCTCTCGCTGGGTGCTATGGACCACGGTCGTTGCAATGCTTGAAGACCGTTGACATGCAGACTCTGCGTAGCGCTGCTCTCCAGATCAGCGGAAGCCACACGTACAACACCTCCTCGTACACATGGGCGCCTGTTATCGATGACGAGTTTATCCGAGAGCCGCTGTCGAACGCTACTGCACGAGGCGCCGTGAATGCCGATTATGGCTTTGGTTTCTATAATCTTCACGAGGGTGAGAACTTCATCCCGCCTGGACTGCAGAACGCTACGGGAGCCTCTGTGGCCGGAACGGAATACTTCAATTCCTCCTTGGCCTCCTTCGAGACGTGGCTGCGAGGCTACTTGCCAGGCCTATCACAGCAAGATCTGGAGCAGGTCCGCTCATTGTACCCAGCATCCGGCGTGGCAGAGAATTTAGTGTACAACACGACGTATGTCCGGGCAGGTCTCATCTACAGAGATACGGTACTGGCGTGCCCAGCACTCTGGACGTCAAGAGCTAGCTATGAGCGTTCCTACCTTGGCGAATATACAATCGATCCAGCGAAACATGGGAGTGATACGATATATGTGAGCATTCTTTGTATTGCTTGCGGAAGTCTAGTCTCTAATCCTTGCTCAGTGGAACCAAGTCAACCCCATTCAGCAGGAAGAGCCCTTGATCTATCACGGCTTTGCTGGCGCCCTTGCGTCTTTCTTTCAGACCGGCGACCCAAATGCGCAAAAGCTGACTAATGTCTCTCAGCCTGGTGTGCCGGAATTTGATGAGAATGGCGAGCAGTTCGTGGTACGGAGCGATGGGTTTGCGAATGAAAAGCCCAGCATGTTGGAGCGTAGGTGCGAATTTTGGCGAGGTGTTGCTGACAGCATACCGATATAGTCAACCAGTCGCCAGGTCATTGACGAGCCACTCTCTGGCTGTTTGATGCCAGGTCTGCGCTATGGGACGTCGTTCTGCTTCCTTGGTAGGCGCTGCTCATGTCGAGTTGATTCTCTCGTCCCAGCCTATCCTGCTTCAGTCCTCCTCCCATTTCGAATTCAGCGCAATCAACGATTGCCTGTTGATGTGCAAGACTTCTTCGACCAAGCTCCACGGCTGCCCACGCAGGCATTTGACAACGTTGAACATGTTGCCGAACAGGTGAAGCTCCATCCCAGTAACACCTCTCTTCCTAATCTCTTCCGGACTTTCGAAATTGGTTTCCGACTCCTTGTCGTGGTAGCAGCGCAGCCACCTCATCAGGTTCTTCCAATTCGGCGTTTCGATCGCCACCTTGGCCACGATGTTCAACTCCTTCTTGATCCCTAGCTGGTTCTGCATTCGCTGCCAGGAGAGGAGCACGTCGGGATTAAAGTCGTAAACCTGGATCATGAATTTGTTTTCGTAGTAGAAGATGCTCCCCGCCTCGTGTCGGACTTGCTTGGATACCCGAAGGAGACTGCTTCTCTCAAAGCCGTTTGCGAGGACTGTGATTTCCGTGTCGCTGACGAGGGCATATCGATAGATGCGGTTTCTGAGTTCGCCGGGAAGGGACAATAGGCGGGATTGCGGTTGGAGAGCGTAGCGTTGATTAGAGATGCTGAGAGGGCCTGGAATATGGACTCGAGTTACGGAAATCGTGCCGCGCGCCTTGGTGATGGCGGCCGCTAATATGCGCCGCACGAACGAGAACTGGCTTGGGCTGAAGGCGTCCATGGTGGTATCTCACAGCAGCCGAAGAATGAGATTGGCGTAAATTCGTATTCAGAGGCAGAGATGTGTGCCTGTGTGCGGAGATGCACACTTAGGTGGATGCGCTGTTGTTGTTTGGTGCTGTGCGCTCTGCTGATGATGAAGTTTAAATGTTCTGGAGTTGGAGGTGTGTGGCTAGATGGTCCTCATTCACTCTGCGCCTTTTGTTGTGCGTGTTATTGTGTTATTGTTGTGGATTCATATGAAGCGCAACAATCATGCAGGGGTAGGAGCTGCAAACGCGAGCAGTGCATGTGAAAATGCTCCACCTGCTAGGGCGCTCGGACCAAGCGCGATCCTCGACCTTTGAATTCGACTCAGCAACTGGAACACACGACTTAGCTCAAACATACACACCACCACCCTCGACGTCATTCAAAGATGGCGCACTCGGCGGCGCATCGTGTGTTCGCCATTCCAGAGCTTTTGGAGAATATTCTCCTTCATCTCACTGACAGGGAGAACCACAAAGCTGCTCGTCAGCCTGTCATCCAGCTCTTCGCCATGCAGCGCGTGTGCAAGACCTTCCACGCAGTCATCGACGGCTCCTCGGCGATCAAGGAGAAAATGATCACCCCGCAAGCGCCTCTACCGCCTCAACTCACGCCGCGTGGGTGCGTATGCGAGTTCTGCCGAACTCCCAACGTGCTGGCCGTACTCGACTCGATCGAAGGACGTCTTGGAAAGGTCCTGAAAAAGGAGGTTTCCAAGCTACGAAAGGGAAAGAAGCATGGCAACGTGGCCCATTCGTGGCGCAAGATCAAGATCAACGGCGAAGGCGAGGAGCCTCTAAAGATGAACTTCACACACGGGCACTTGCTCGGATTTGGAAATTACTTGCCACGTACTATCACGACTACCTCGGAAACTACTTGGGGAGATGTGTTTGCGGAGATTCTGGTTGGTGTCGATCATCTGAGTAAGTGGGCGTGACTGGGCTCGGGCGATACACATGACTGACCTCGATTTGCTGCAGAGATCGTCGACAAAAAGCGTGAGATCATGCGCTTTAAGGGAAATTTCTGGTGGTTGTGATGGAGAAATGGATAAACGAGAAGCACCGAGCCCTGATTTCCATGGCACAGTTACCGTCCACCCTGGAGCGCGTCAATCCAATTAGTGCTAGAGTGTGCTGATGGAGGCCGCGGAGGAGGGAAAGGCAATAGATTTTGCTGGCTCCTGGCCTAGCAGTATCTTTCGGAGGATGCTTCACATATCTTGCGGTACTGTATCGCCTGTCAGTACCAGCTTTAGCTAGCGTTTGCAAATCGCTCATCAGGTTCATGTGAAAGTCTCGGCACGTTCCGCGCATATCCCCACCACATTTGTCCTCAAACTCTGCACTACATGTGCTCTCCGAGCTGTGGTTCAGCGAGAATATCAGGTCCACGCTCCGGTACACGCCGCAGTGTCTTACGAACGAGAGCGATAGATGGAAAAGGTTCCTTGTATAACACAGTGCGCATGACAATCCAGTTGCTTCCACTTTCTCCTTCTCCTTGGATCGCTCGTTTGACCGTTTGAAATGCTGACGCACTTGGTGCAAGTGAAAACGTTAGCGGCCCGTTCCTACCCCGCCGAGAAATTCGTCTCGAACCAGAATGCCAGGGGTTTTGAAATGTAGCGGAGTTCCTCGAGGGCCTAGAGACCAGCTGCGGTGAATGGATGTCTTGTCTGAGAGTCTATGAGCTTGATCGGTCGTCCTTCGCTCGGGGCATTCGCTGCTTCTTCATCACGATTGCAGAATATTATGGGCAGGCGCATCCCGAACCTCTCACGTACCTGCTCTTGCCTCTTGTCTCAACTACCGCTTTGTCCGTTGATGCAGGTCACTCATGTGAAGACCTTGGCAACGGGCTTCGGCAGCACCGAGAATCTCCCGCCTTCTCCAATTTCTCGAAAGCGCGTTCGAATAGTCACCAAACCACCTCGCATCATCATTCTCGCAAAGCAGCGCACCATGGCAACATCAGCGGCTTCTCGAGTGTTCGCCATTCCGGAGCTTCTCGAGAAGATTCTGCTCAATGTCGAAAATGCTCCCAAGAACCGACCGATCGGCGTCCGAGAACCAGAGATTCAGCTATTCGTCCTTCAGCAAGTCTCCCGCACATTCGCAGCCACTATCGCCGGCTCTCTGGCGCTGCAGCAAGAGATGACCGTTCCTCCAGCTGGTACTATCAGCAACGACAGAGTCACCCTGACCTTCTACCAACCCTGTTTCGGCACCAGAGTGTCGCTAGCTATCTCGGATGGTCTCGAAGGGTCCGAGCAGAGCGAAATTGAGTCATGGCGCAAGATCAAAGTCAACCCGCCAGGGCAGAGTGCTGTAAACTTGGAAGTTTGGCCGCATGGTTGGTCGCGAAATTCATATGAGCGCAGCTCTATTCGGAGGATAGACAAGCCGGCCCTTGTGATTGACACCGATGGAGATACCACTTGGGGCGTGATTGTGGACAAGATACGAAGGTTTCAGAAAGAGACCAGGAAAGAGAATCGGTGAGTGCAGGCAACTCGGTCAGAATGCTTGTCTGTGGTCTGTTAACGGTCTTTGACAGGAAGCGTCAGAAGGAAAAACGCGACCGCAATACGCGAAGCGCTCGAAGCTATAGGGCGCAAAGGGGATAAGAGAAATCAGCTGTCAACGAAAACATATTAAAAAGCTTCTCTGCATGAAGGAAGGCGTACCGCATCACTCCGTTGGAGAATGAACTGCTTTCCACGTGGGCTGTTCGTGTTGTACAATATCTTACACGCTGTACATAGCTCAAGATGACTTGCGCAGTTGTTGTTTGCGACAATTTCAGCTGTGCCTGGAGCACCTTGACAGTCCCTTCGACCGCTGTCTTTCGTATCATTTCATCAAGCCTTTCTCTTCCCTTGTCTGATTTCACTCGATCGTATTCTTCAGCCGCGTCCCGATCCACTACTTCTCCTCCTCTTCCCGTGTCCTCCGCCAATAAGCCCACCCACCCGTAACAGCATTCGCGACACAAAGCGCCATCGTCGCTCCTCTCACAATCCCTCTCGCCCCAAATTTTCTCGTTATAGGCATCTTCCTCCTTTGCGCCAGCACAAAGTATGCCATCGACCAAGCACTCGTTAGACCCGCGGAGTCCTTCTTGAAGCCTTGCACGTTGAGGTAGGAGGAGAAAAGGAGGATGGGCGGGAAGAGCATGGGGAGGAGTTGAAACGGTCGCATGTGTTGGGCGGTTATGAGGGTTGCGAGGATCGTGGGGGAGAGAGGGTTTTCTGGGTGCATGTATTAGTATGATGTGCTACGCGATACTTCCGTGAATGAAATGTCTTACCTCCCCATGCCTTTGCATATTGGTAGAGACCTTGCTTGGCCTCTTCGGCGTCTGGAGCTTTTGATGGCATCGGCATCTTGCGTTCAGTCCCGTGATCCTCTCAATACGTGCTGTGATGAGTTGCTGTCGCGGTATCCGTCTATACTGCTCGAGTGCGGGATGCTTCGGCCCTTCACATGCAATGGGGGAGTTAAGTGAAGGAAAGCTGGTTGTACAGAACGTCATGTTGTGAAAGTAGGCTTCCGGATCAAAGTTCTTCCTAGCGCTGTCTTGAGTGTAACCGGACCCTCTGCAACACTTGACTCTCCCGCCGGCAAGTTGGTCAGTTGTCAACAACACTCCGAACTCTATCGCACAGATAGTAAACAACACAATCGCCCAATCCCTACTCGTCGAACACTCCAAATTTGACAGCTGGCCGCTCCGCATGAACGACTGACTACCGAGCTCGCACCTGGCCCGCTGACCAACACTCCCGCGGCGCAATCGCAATTGCGTGCGCCACGACGACATCCCACCATCAACTTCTTGTACGCCTGATACGCAATGTCAGAAAAGAAGAAGGACGCCAACGGCACCTTTCACAACCATAACGACGGCTCCTCATCCCGCGCCTTCACCGTCGAGCAAAAAGCCGCCGTCATCCGCGTGCGAAAATGCAAACCCACCGACTTCTACGATATTCTTGGCCTTGAATCCTCCCGAACGACATGTAGCGATGCCGAGATAAAGAAATCATATCGGAAATTGTCATTATTGACACATCCGGATAAGAATGGCTACCCCGGCGCAGACGAGGCTTTCAAAATGGTGTCACGGGCTTTCCAAGTATTGAGTGATGCGGATAAGAAGAGCAAATACGACAAATTTGGCGGGGACCCTGATAGCCGATTTGGAGGCGGCAGTGCGGCGTCGTCAGGAGCGAGTCCGTTCAGTGGGTTCGCACAGCAGCGGCGAGGTGGAGGCGGACCGATGTTCGAAGAGGAGATAAGTCCCGAAGAGCTATTCAGACAATTCTTTGGCGGAGGAGGCTTTGGCGGGCAAGGATTTCCAGGCATGGGACCCGGGTTTGTCTTTAATATGGGCGGAGGACCAGGCATACGAGTACATCAGTTTGGAGGGGACAGACCGAGACGGAGACCGCATAACCATGCCGACCAGCAACCACAGAGCGTATTCCAAGCGCTCCAAGGCTTATTACCGCTTTTGCTGCTGTTCATATTACCGCTCCTTAGCAGTCTGTTCAGCGGGAGCGGAGGCCCTACTGGACCGCAAATGCGCTTCGATACAGCCATGCATCCGCACACGCAACAACACGTATCCTCGAGGCTGAGCGTGCCGTATTGGGTCAATCCGAGCGAAGTGAAGGACTTTACGACCAAGAAATGGAAAGAGCTTGATAAGGTTGCCGAAGGGAAATACATTGGACATCTGAGCGCAGAGTGCGAATGGGAACAAAGTCAGCGGCAACGGTTAGCGAATGAGGCGATGGGCTTCTTCTATACGGATCAGGCGAAGCTGGACCGGGCGAAGAGGATGGAGATGCCGAGTTGTAAGAAGTTGACCGGGTATGGGTACCGGTTGCCGAGTTATTAGGGCATTAGGCGTTTTCCTGCATTGACGAGCGATATTGCATCTGTGTACTTGGACAGTCAGCTAGGCATTTGTGCTGTCTCAAATTCATACTATATACCTCTTCAGCCATCTCTGGCACCTTTGCTTAAGCTTCATCTTGCACGACAGTCTGAGTGAAGCTCAACAACCACGGCTCGTTACATCCGCATTTGATGCCACAGGTTTCACCACCAACAACGCATCCTGCCCTCCAAAATGATCTTTCTTCGAGAAGGCTCGAGCCAAGATCGACAGCTCGGTTTCCTTCAATCCGTTGATGAGAGGCATCTCTGCCGATTTAGACTTCGGGCTTGGCTCGGGCTATCAACAACGCGTGAACCTCCACTGCGCGTCTTGCTTTCTCCTCCCATCTCACAACACACATCAGCCACCATCAAAACTTCACATATCGAGCGGACGCCTCGACATATCTGGACTGCTAGGAACATACAACCATGGAGAAAGCATGCCTACCCGCTCTACCGACCGAGCTGGTCGAGTGGATCGCGAGGGATCTAGACTCGGACGGCCTCTTCAATCTCAGACTATCTTGCAAGGAGCTGGCTGAAAAGCTCGCGAACCACCTGGGGAGGAGATACTTTCAGTATCGTCATGTGTTGATGTTTGATCCCAGTAGCACCCTCATGTTAATGAGGGTCGCTCAGCACCCAGTGTTTAGCAAGCATGTGAAGAAAATCCATTTCAATACTGCGACGCTTCAGCTTAAGAAAAAGCCACAGTGGGATCGTGAAGAGGAAGAGGAGCAGATTGAGGCATCTGAAGAGGAGGCTGCCATCGCAACAGGCGAGGTCGGCTATGTGTGGCAGGGTCATGTCTGCTCTGTTGATCCCAGCGCAGCTGCCTACCGTATGGCTCTGGCAGCTGAAAAGGCGTTCAGAGAGGTCCTGCCCAAAGTTTTGCAATCCATACTTCAGCGCTTCGCACGCGCCGGCAACATACCAGAGATTGCATCACTCTCATGCGCGATCAAGCCAAAGGAACCCCGAGAGGCGCCATGGGGCATCAAGCGTCTCTGTCGGCTGCTTGGAGGAGATCATCCAGGATTCGGACCTGACGAAAACCAAGAACAAGGCTACGCTCTGCTTTGCCGAGCCATATTTGAAACCAAGTATCCAATTGAGAGACTCTCACTTGGCGATGCCTTCAACAAGTTCAATCCATGGACGCTGGCGAGCATTACTCTCGACTATACATGGGCTGAGCCCTTCAGAAACCTGCGTCGACTGGAACTACGTCTTCCGCATGTGAAAGTCTATCCATGGGAGACGGAAGAGTGGCAGAATCGTAAACGGAGCGACATAGAGTGCAATCGAATCTGTATTCTGTGGCTGGTATCGCAGGCCCAGCAATTGGAATATCTCGCCCTGCGAATGGAACGTTTCCATGTACTTGAGCACAAGAGGGAGTGCGACGACACCATATTCAAAGCGCTGGCTACCGACAAGCTGCCAAGTCAGCCCAAACCGCTTCCTGGGATACGCGAAGTGGTCTTGGACGGTCATGAAATTCCGAAACAGTTGCTCCTCGATTTTGTACGAGATCACGGAGCTACCCTGAGGGCGTTGGATATATGGGAGATCATCGATGGGAAGCGGGATGACCCTGACATCAAAAGAAACATCTTCGCGGCGGCGCAAGATATCGAGGGCTTCAAGCTGAAGATGGGACGTGTCTATGAAGGCATTCGTCCTTCTGTCTATCCTGCAGACCCCAGATCTACTTTGTCCAGAGGGGAGACCGCGAGTGATCTATAAGGGAGCAAGCAGCACTTGGTTTGATTACTTACTCTCCTCGGGAGGCTCGCTGTGCTACTGCCACTGTTGGACGGCCTCGCGCTTTACAAAAGCATCAAAGTACAAACCGAGTGGCATCGAACGTGGCTGGCTGCTCAGGGTCTCATATAGGGCGAGATCATCGGCTGATTGCGCCACTTCATTCGCCCACAATTCTCCGCATCAAGCTTTCGTCTGGCCCAAAACAGTGGGCTTCTTCCGAAACGCGGCACGTCTTCTCGAAACTCAGCTGGACCACGCGACGCCAATTCAATAGTTCGCGTCAGTGGCATGTATCGATTTCGATCATGCGACTACAAAATAGGAACACGTGGATAAACTCGGCTCTCCAACCGTTCGACCCTGAACTCCAGACTCAAGCCACGAACTTTATTGGGAAAACGGCCGCCAATCTCAAGGAGGCGCGTCTAATCTTCAACGGTCGAGGTTATAAGTATTTCTGTATAAGGACATCAGACGGCCAAGCGACAACGGACCTGCGTGAGTGGATCATAATCTCGTTCACACCCTTTCGCTTGCACCACCATCCTCAAAAATGGTCGGGATGCTCTCAGACGCGAAGGTTTCATTTGTCTTTCGCTGAACAACTACACTTCTTGAGCATCGTGCTCAGCTCCATCATGGAAGCGACGGGTTTCCTTCGTTTAGTGTGTGTTTTCGCGCTCACAATAGTCAGTCTGTCACTCGCAACAAGTACCGCCAGCTTGCCTTCATATCCGCTGGCGGTGAAGAGCCCGTATCTTTCAGCATGGATGCCAGGCAGTCAAATCAAGAACGCCGCTACTGGACAGCCTCAATTCTGGACAGGCCAGTCTTTGACATGGGTCATACTCGCTAGAGTTGGAGGCACCTCGTACACACTCTTTGGAGCTCCCAACGGGGTCAGCGGTGCAACTGCAGCAACGACAAAATCGGTTTCGTACAGCTCGTCGCATACATATGTTACCTTGACAGCCGGCACAGCGACTTTTACACTTGACTTCTTTTCGCCAGTCACTCCCGGAAGTGGCAACTATGCGAAGCAGTCGCTGCCTTACAGCTATCTCACGGTCAATGCGACTAGCACAAGCACCAAGAGCATACAGATTCTGAGCGCGATCGACCAGACTTGGACCGCGCAGAACAATGCTGCTGGCCTGAACTACACTACTTCTGGATCTGCAGGGTTCTTTTGGTTTTACAACCCTAACGCCGTTCCATACACCGAGAGCAGCGATATGGCGACATACGGGAGCGTGCTATACGGAACGACCACTGGGTCAAGCGTGACTCGCACTTGCGATATTCCGACAAATGTCTACAAAGCTTTCACCGGCAAAGGCACTTTGACTGCGAAGAGCACCTGCTCCGGAAGCAACCTGGCGGCTCTGTCGAAGAACTTGGGCAACGTTGGCAGCACAGCAGCTGGTGTCACATTCGCCATTGGTTTCGATCGAGTGCAAGCTATCCAATACCTGGGCAACGCACAGACTGGCTATTACCGAAAGCAGTGGCCGACTGTGCAGTCGGCGATCTCTTACGTCTTGAGCAATTATCAGTCGGCATTCAGCTCGTCACTCTCATTTGATTCTACTGTTCGATCGAAAGCAATGTCTGTATCGAGCTCGTATGGCAGTCAATATGCGGACATTTTGGAGGCCAGTGTTCGGCAGTCATTCGGGGCGATCGAAATTACAGTAAGCTCGCCAGTCGCAATTGCGAAATCCGTGTTGGTTCTGACGTTGGACAGGTACCAGCCAGCAACATAGCAGCATCTCCATATGTTTTCCTCAAAGAGATATCCAGTGATGGTAACGTCAATACCGTGGACCTGATCTACCAGTCTTGGCCAATCTTTATAAGCTTGAATCCAGAGTATATCAAGCTCCTCTTCGCCCCAGTGTTGGACTATCTAAAGACTGGTCGCTTCCCAAAACCATACGTCATCCACGATATCGGATTCGGTGAGCTGCCTTCGATTGAAGACACAGATTTGAAAGCTGACCTTGCCTAGCCTACCCGAATGCAACGGGCCACGATGATGGGAACCAGGAGGATATGCCACTATTTGAAACCTCTGTCGTCTTCATCATGCTCCTGGTCTATCAACAGGCCACCGGCGACACGTCTTTCGCTCAGCAGTACTCTTCCCTTCTGCCAGGCTGGGCAGACTATCTTGCCAAGAATTCCCTCTACCCAGCCAGCCAACTGATCTCTGTCGACGCTATCGCGGCAACAGCGAACCAAACTGGTCTCGCTGTGCAAGCGGCCATCGGTCTCAACGCAGCCAGCGTTTTGACTGGCAACACTTCACTGGCCACCACGGCGAAGTCCTTCGCAAACACGATCTATAACAATGCCCTTGGCCTAGACGGTCCCACTCTAGCCCAGAGTACTCACTTCACCTACGACTACGGCAAAAACACAACTTGGAACGTCCTCTTCGCCTCCTACTCTGACGTCCTCCTAAACCTCACAACCTTTCCCCTCTCGGCTTGGTCCCTCCAATCCTCCTGGTACGCCTCCCAAATCCAAGCTGGTGGCCTCCCCTTCGCCGGTCCACCTTCCGACCGAGGCATTACCTGGGGACTGACAGATTGGAATTTTGCGGCGGCGGCTGTGTCAAGTGCGGATGTTCAGCAGAAAGTGGTGAATACTACTTGGGGATTCATGACAAATGGGAAGAATAGTATTCCTTTTGGAACGAAGTATTATGTGGAAGGGAGTAATACTGGGTTGTGGATTGCGAACAAGGCTAGAGGGACGGTGGGAAGTCATTTTGCTATGTTGGCGCTGCAGCAGGGCACTTGGGGGAATGGATTCTAAGATATCAATCAAGAGAATCAAAGCTGCGCGCTCTTGAGAAAGAATGACTTCTCTTGACATGCTGACAACGGTGGCTCTGCTGAATGTCTTAAGGCTCCTCTTGCAGATTCACAATTCTTGCAGTTCTCTGCACGAACGAATCAGGTCTCGCTACATGCCAAGAATGCACCGCCTTGTGCGTCCTTCACGCATCATTGGTTCGTGCGGAGAGACGACAACTTTCTCGAGACTGACGGCTGCGCCGCAGAGCCACTGTCGCCAGGGTAGGTTGCAGCTTCTTGGCTCGTGTTGAGAACAACGAGATTCTTGGGAATATGGACAGGTGCAGAGCCACCGTGATGCCTCAGGAAAGCCCTGTCAGGCTATGCAAAACATTCACTTGATTGGTTCGTGCAGAGAGAGGAGGGATTCTCTGGGAATCGGTTTTGCAGCAGAGCCACCGTCAAGGGGGTGTCTGCGACGCTTATTGGTTCATGCCGAGAGCACAAGTATTCTTCAGAGAATGAGAAGACGCAGAGCCACCCTTCATGCCTCAGAACTCTGCAGTCGGGCTGTGCAAACACTCACCTAATTGGCTCGCGCGAAGAGAGGCAGGTTCTCCGCGACTTGTGATTCTGCAGCAGAGCCACTGTCGCTAGGTCCACCTGTACCTCATTGGTTCATGCGGAGAGGCTGACGATTCTCGAGGATATTGAAAGGCGCAGAGCCACTCTCATGCCGGAGGGAAACCTGTGCATGCTGAGGTGGATCGAGACAGGCGCATCAAGCAGACCGCTCATTGGTGCATGGAGAGAATTAAGCAGTCCCTTGAGATTTTCGGTGCCGAACTGGAAATGGCAGAGCCACTCTCTCTGTCCTCATTTGTGCGTGGATTTCAGTCTGCTGCAGCCCTGCAGCGATAAGGAATCACTCATCGGACCGCGTGAAGCGCAAGGCCGCTTTTGGACTTTGCGGGACGTGGCGGCCTCAAAATTCACAGCGTCATAGGGAAATATGCCTGCCAGATGTGATATGTCTAGGTAGTGACTGGAGTGCGTAGGGAGATATTTGAGCACCTCGAACTTCTAGTGGCAAAGATGGTTCCCGCAGCAACACAAACACAGCGTCTCTTATGGGGCACTATCTTGCGTACAGTCGTGGCCTTCAGAAGAGGTCAGATCTTGGTCTGTACAGAAGCGTGTGAAACCAATGTTATGTTGCAAGGCACGAATAAAATCCGACACTTTGATGTGGACGCAAAATGACAAGCCATAGAGAATCCACGGGCGGAAACTCTACGCGTTGAAGCTCTGTCAGGTCTGAGCAAGATAGGCCGCCTAGCACACTCTGTTAGCCGTAGAGACACTTCAGGTTCTCGATACCGGAGTGCTCACATTCAAGCGAACGCTCTCATCGGGATCGAAAACTTCACTGCGTTGCTCAAAGCCACCAGTAGCTAACATTCGCTTGCGCTTCTGATAGTCTTGGATTTGCTTTGATTCCATTAGCTCTGCTGAGTGCAAGCTTCGAGATTGATCGTACCTTCTCGACACTGTCTTTGACGATATATCGGATGACGGTAGCGTTCTTCGCTTGCCCTAGACGTACTGCTCGGCCGACCGCTTGATCTTCAACGGCAGGATTCCATTGAGGCTCGAGGATGTGAATACGGGAAGCTGCAGTGATGTTGAGACTGGAATGCGTCAGTAGTGTCATTTCGAGCGAGAAATGCCTGCTTACCCAAGCGCTCCGGTGCCCATTGTCATCAACAGTGTCGAGATTGAGGAGTCATGCGCGAATTCCCGCAGTATGCCGGTCCTTTCTGACTGAGGAGTCTTGCCATCTATTCGTACATAGCGAATGCCTCGCTCGCTGCAAAGATTCGATGCAATGTTGAGGGTCTTGCGCCATACAGAGAATACGATACTGTTAATTAGTGAGTTTTGCTTTGTCTCGGTGGGTGAGTGAGTGATGGCACATACCTTTTCTCGGGCAAATCGGAGTTTTGCGATAGCAGAAGATCATCAGTCAAGGCATTCAACTTGCTGGACTGTCTTGGTCCAAATTCTCCGCTTCCAAGCAGAACGCCATTCTCGGATAGATGTTGCGGCATCGTGCATGTTCCGCATAATGGGCAATCATAATTGTCGGAGTGCGACCGGCCCAAGAAAACATCGTCGTAACAAGGACGGCATAGCAAATGAGAGCATTTGCCAAGGACGCCAGATGTAGGATCGTCGAGTTGATTGACCATCGCGATTATGCTCATGCAAACAGCGCAAAAGGCTTCTTCCTTCTCTTCCAAGAACGTAAGTTGCTCGTCGGCATCTAGAGCAAACTCCGCACCGTCTATGTTCTCAGGCGTATAGGTGCCTTGATTGCAGAAGATGCGAAGCTCCAGAAGAACCTTGAGCATGACGTTTCGAGAACTCGCACCTACACGTCCACTGACAGAATCGTCGATTGCCTTCCTGCTCTTCCTCATAATCCGTTCGTATTGCCGTTGTTCCGCCTTCGACAAGGCGACTTCCTTCTCTATCGCTTTGGGTTGGGCAATCTGGAGCAAAGCTCTTGTTCTGCGTAAACACACTGGCTTGAGCGTCTCTCGCAGAACGCTGCAACCACGCGAGATCGAATTCCTAGCTACCGTTGCTACGTGTTGCTGGAAGCACTTGCTGTCTCCCAGTAAAGGCACTCTACAAAACTCAAGAAGAGCTCCAAGATCGTCGACTCTGTTTGAAATCGGGGTACCCGTCAAACACCATTGGTGAGCTGAGTCCAGAGTTGTCACAGCTCTGAAGAGTTTCGTCCTGCGTGATCGGATAACATGGGCTATGGGTAGATCAGCGCTAGGTCTGTGATTGAAGTTTTCGGCTGGTGCAAACCCTCGTCTAGAATGATCCGGAAAAATTTCATGTGGTAAAGGACCTGCCTCCTGGTTTTACGAAACTCTGTTGCAATGGTCCCATATGTTGTGAGAATGATGTCTTCGGAGAGGATTTCCGAAAAATGGCGAACGCGCTCATGCCCATGGTACCTCGACACTTTTAAAGCCCCTGCAGCAGTGTGCCTGGAATCTGTTAGCAGTGAGCACTCACGCGAATGCATTGAGCCACTCCACTTCTCAAGTTCCTTGCTCCATGAGTCCATCAGCTCTAACGCAGAGGTTAGTACAAAATGGTGCATTAAGTGGACAACGTCCTGCTTCTTACGAGTAGATGGCACAACAACCAATGTTGCTCGACTTCTTGGCAGCTCCTGTTCTCCGCGATTGACGACCCTTGCGGTCTCTTGGGCAAAGTAGTTGGCTCGTTGGAGCGAGCATGCAATAAGAGAGATGCTTGTCAACGTTTTCCCGAGACCCATATCGTCTGCTAGAATACCTCCCTGTGGCTCAGGCTGTGGCTGATGTTGTTCATCAGCTGTAACAATATGGCGGTAACTATCGATAGATGAGCTCAATGATTGGAGAGTTTCCTGCGCACAGATTGCGCAAACTTACACTGGTGCGCCGTCAGCGTTCACATCAAGCTGCCAGAATCGGAGTTGATCGTCCAGAAGACTTCCACTGATCTCTCTTTTGCACATGAAATCCAGCGCTTCTCCCTGGTGCCTAGATATAGAGTAAGACAGCGAAATATCACTCAGGCATTCGAAAACGCTTACCGCATCGCTGGTGTGGTTACCACTTCCGTGTCTATTTCGACCGCTGTTGCGTCGAAACTATGTTGTCGAGGAAGGTCGTCCAGAACAGCGTTCCAAGCAGTGTTATCGCTTGCGTTTTTGTTCCCAGAGGTAAGCTCCATGGAGAGCTCTTGAAACCAAATGTCCACCTGTGAGACGTCGAGGTCCATTATATGGGGGTTCGAGTATTTCACTGCTTCGTCACTGCAAGAGGGGTCCTGCAAGTAGACACGACGTTTGGAGAGTAACTTGCCAACATTTTCTTTTGCTTCCTCAGGGCCCAGCACATTGGCGTCCACGTAAAGGAATTCGCCTCGCTGACCTTCACCATCGCCAAGAAGGAAAGAACGTAGATGCTCATGCTTCGCAAACAATCGGAATTGCACGCCATATTGAAGGGCTTCCAGGAGAGAAAACGTGGCCTTGGAATTCATATGAGCCAGTTCTTGGGAAGAAGAAGCCTCAACAACTAGTCTTCCGCGCTTCACGGCAAGGTCTAAGGGAAGGTATGTTGAGGCGTGTGAGTCTTCCAATAGGCTCAGATCAACATAGTCATCTGCAAGGAGCCGCCGACATTTGATCTGAGGGACCTTGAGCTGATGTTAGTCTTGATGAATGTGTACCACGATCGCCACAACCTGCGTACCATTCCATAACAGATCAATGCCGCTATGCCGTCACGATTCGCGCTGCTTCCAGAGGCGCTGTACGCTCTATCCTGAGCTATTCGAGGGACAGGCAACTCATTCGCCTGATCAACATTGCCGTCAGCTCCATCTGGGCTCAGCAGCGATCGGGCTGTAGGACTGTCCCCTTGGTTGCCGGGCGTGGTCGTCGTCGTGTCAGGTTCGCGTTCGTCTGTCGTCGGGACGCCACTGTCATTGCCGTCGCCAAGATTTTCTCCCGCCGGGCCGTCGCTGTCTCGTCGCTGACGCTTTGAAAGACCACTCTCGTTCTTGTCCTCCCAACGTAGATTCTTGCCATTCCGCTTCGCGGCAACGGCCATCAGGTCACTTCTAAGGGTAATGAAGAAAGGGAACAGCGAGCTTTTGGGAGAGCGGGGGCTTATCAGTGGCAACATGCTGTACTACTGCACCGCCCACAGAGCTGGCGGCCTCAGCCACCTGCATGCTGTTGCCCCGTTTCTCTTTGCTGTCAGGCATGCAGCCTTCGTCTCTTCCCTTCTACCACAATAGACCGAGTTTGCTGGTACCCGCAAGACCTACCATGACCGACTTTGTGGACCTCACTCTGGAAGGCGAGCCGGTAAACGGTATAGCCAAAGATCAAGAAATGAATTTCTCCTTCTGCCATCCCAGAATCGAGCCAAAAACCCAGATCCGACTGCTGAATATACATGAGACCGTTTCCGCAAAGGCTGCTGTTGAATGTTGCTTACAAGTCGTGAACATCTCTGACCTCACTAACATCGAATATGCTGCCTTTTCATATTCCTGGGGCGAAGCAAGAACGCGAAACGACATTCACATGATTCATATTGACCAGCAGCCATTTTGGGTCCGCACCAATCTATGGAGGTTCTTTCAATCAGTTGAGAAGTTTGACATCAATGTACCAATCTACATCGACGCTATCTGTCTGAATCAATTGGATCATGCAGAGCGTGGCCACCAGGTCAAGCTAATGGCCCAAATTGTAAGACAACACAACATGAGCACGCTTTCCAGACATAGCTGACTTCTTTGGCTTGTAGTATAGCAACGCGGAGCGGGCTCATGTATGGTTGGGCACGCCTCAACCAGAGCACAGCAAGAGCATCCGGACTCTGTGCGACCAACTTGCGGACGGGACGCCCTACACCGACTGGCACACTGAGTCATTTATAAGTCTGAGCTATATCTGCTCCAGGAACTACTGGCGCAGACTATGGATCGTGCAAGAGTTGCTTCTAAGTAAACAAGTGATGTTCCACTGTGGTCCTTCCACTTTCACTTGGGAGGAGCTCGTTCGAGCTGCAAAATTTCCGCTCCCCGAGAGCTTCTTTAACGCCCCAGAAGATTTCACTTGGTGGGATGCGTGGACATTTCCAAAGCCGAGGGATTTCTACCAGGAGCGAGCGATGGAGGAAAGGCTTCTAGACGGTTGGCAGTCCGCGCTTCGGTTGTTTCATTACCGTAACCAATGGTTGTCAGCCGTCAATGCTGCCGACAGTCTGGATGCTACGAAACCACAGTCAGCCGGCTTCCCTTTCCATACAGCCATGTCAGCCTTCAGACTCCAGCAGTGTCGCGATCGAAGGGACAAGATTTATGCGCTTGTCGGTCTCCTTGATGAAGAGGGGAGGCGAATGATCACTCCAAACTATCACAGCCCTCTGGCTGAGGTATATGTGCACGCAGCTGCCGCTGGAATAGTGTCCTGCTGGAGAGAGACTACTGGGGCACGAGACTCCTCCGCCATGATGTACGAAACCCGCACTCATTGCGACATGCTCAATGCTACACTTAGCCTGTCTAAGCACGACATCGATGCAAGAGTTTCAGAAGCCACGGAGATGGCGTTGTCTTACATGGACAGCCTGGAATCATCAACATGGAATACGAAAGATACGGCGTTCAATAACGCTGACCGAAGTTCCTCCACCCCAGCAGAGGCTGCTCATGTCTCGCAACTAGTCGATATGGACTACCAACATATGGAGACCGCAACGACGTGGCAGCAGTCGTACACAAATTTTCAGAACGAATTGACTGAGGTGGAGAAACGGGACTTTGCCGTCGTGCGGCTCACCGATCTGCACGTGTGCATCGCAGCCATTCAAAACAAGCAAAGGGCAACAGGGAAGTTGCGGAATATGACGAGACTCAAGCCATTCCTGAGCGCGACAGAGGCGTATGATCGGTCCTTGACTTCCTGTCTCGCAGAGCGGAACGTAATCCCTAACATCTGGGTATGTGAGACCACCAAATGCTACGCACCATCACTAATTTCTGCAGGGATCGATGAAATCTTTATTACAGGTACGACTTAACCATGGTAATATTGACTCCATGCGATCAAGAGCTAACTAGCCAAAGGCGGCGGTCAGACAACCGCAGGTTTTCGATGCGCTTCTCAATCAATACGAGCAGATGGGAGAAAGGCTTCCTCCTGTGGCACACATCATGTTCCTTTCCAAAGAAGATTGTCACCAAGCCGAGGTTTTAGGGGCGCTGTTGCTTGACGTATATGAATTTCACCGTCTTGTGTTACGATATTTCAGGAACCCAGGTCAGTGGCCCTTGATGCGCCGCATTTCATTGGCGCCGCCTTTCACTGACACTGTGAAGTCTGGCAACAGCTTATCTCTTCTTCTTGGAACCAGCTACTCGGAAAATTCGATGGTTTCATCCAAAACATGCAACAGCACAAAGAATTGATAGATACGCAAGTCAAAACACGCGGAATAGAAGAAGTCCAACAAGGCCGGCAAGACAATGCTGTTCACGTTCCCGAGCTTCTTGCGCAGGCCAGAATGACCAGGCTAGGAACGGGGGAGAAGCTTAAAAGATTGAACGCAAACGAGGTGATTCGGCGACGGACATTTCTGTTCAATTGGCTGTCTGCACCCGACACGGCATCAGATCTGGACCACTTTCGAGCTGTCCGAAAAAGCTATCCAAACAGTGGAGAGTGGCTGCTCAGGAATGCTCGTTTTCAGGTCTGGTGCGATTCAACGTCTGTGACGGCTCCTTTGCTATGGGTCACTGGCAAACCAGGAGCAGGTACGTGTTCTGCCGTAACTTGTTGGGCAATGCTGATTCGAAGGGTAGGCAAGTCGGTCCTGTCGTCGTTGGTAGTCGACGAGGCCTCGAAGCTACCGAACACCACTACACTGTTCTTTTACTGCAAGCACGACGACTCAGAGAAGAACTCGTTCCTTGGCATGGCCAGATCGATACTGCATCAGCTCCTTTTGTCTGACGATATGTTATTGCTCTACATGTTTGATACGGCTACCAGAACGGGAGAAACCAGCCTCAAGACAATCAAGTTGGCGAAAGAAATTCTAAGCACTTGTCTGAAGACAGTGGGAAGGACATGTGTCATCATAGATGGCGTTGACGAATGCCAGCCGACCGAGCAGCAACAGCATATCGCAAAGTTCTGGATGAATTACGTGGACCACTCAGGATCAGACCCGATGCCTAGCCGATGCGTGTTCTTCGGGCGGGAAGATGCTTCGACAGTAACATTGTTCCGCAAATTGCCCAGCATCCGAATAGAAGGAAGAGAGCACGAGCATGACATCGCCTCCTACTGTCTATCGGTAGCCCAGGACTTGGTTGTACGATTTGCATTGACGTCCTCTGAGAGGTCTGAACTAGTGTTTCAGGTCTCTAGGCGTTCGCAAGGAATGTTCCTGTTTGCTCGACTCGTCATGACCAACTTGCTGCAACAAGCTACGAGATACGACCTGCAGAATGAGATGGCCCCCACGGTGTTCCCTTCGGGCCTTGATGATGCGTAAGTACATGGACTTGAGATACGAACAACGAGTCGAGACCAGACTGACAGTACTCAAGCTACGCCCGTATTCTTGACAGAATCCTTGCGCGAGCGCTTCCATATTATCGCAAATACGCGCAGCGTTTGCTTGGATTGATATGCTGCGCTGCGAGGCCTCTGAAATGGCGCGAACTTAAGAGTGCCGTGTCGATCGACCTGGATCGCCAAATCGTCGACTTTGCTCATCATCGTCTACAAGTGGATTTGAAGGCTCTTTGCGGAGCTCTGGTTGAAGAGCTACCAAGCGGCGAAGTGGCCTTCGTGCATAATACAGTCAGGCCGTAAGTTGCCCGATCTCCGCTTTCTCGCAAAAACCCAACTGAAATTTCATAGGTACTTGCTCACCCATGAGTACGTCAATGCCGCCGTTGAGCATGTCTTACTGACGGAACTCTGCTTGGGTTTCTTCTGCCTGCCCGCCTTCTCTGTTGCATGCACTCAGGATGAGCTACACCAAGCCATTTTGAACGGCACATTTGCTTTCACAGAATACGCTGTGACATCTTGGACAATACACTTGGACCTTGTTCTGGATTCTTCAGAACAAGATACGTTCCCTCAAGCGCTTGCAGACTCTCTTGGGATATTCTTCAGCTTGCACTGGAAAGAGCCCAGAAAACGGAGCAAGCCAACGAAACGTATTCGTGAATTGACAGACCGCATTGCCCAGCTAGATTTTCATGACAAGGTCAGAGACAGCATGTCGTCCATGCATTGCCTCATGTCTATGAACTTATCGGACATGGAAGCCGTGGAGACTTTCGACATTTTTGGAACGTTGACTCGTCTTCGCTCCGCCACAGAGACCTTGGCTTCCCAATCTGATTTGGTTGTCCAGTTGAAAGAATTCTACGGCGAAAAGCTGTACAAGTGTCCTCGAATCTACTGCAAATCGTTCCACGAAGGCTTTGAGGTGGGAGAGGAACGAGCTGCACATGTTGAGAAGCATGAGCGCTCACATTTATGCTCGACTGTGGGGTGCGTCTATGAGACGTTGGGGTTTCCGACTGCGAAGCAATTGTCGGAACACAAGGCAATCGTTCATCAAGAGGAACCTACGGAAGATGAGTTTCCCTCCATCAATCGCGAGCCCGATCTGCCGGAAGACGCTCGCAGAGACATGCAAAACTCTCCGCATCCTGAAGGCACACCCGAAACTAACGCTCTGAATGCTGCAATTGCTGGGAATCTCCAGCAGACTTTCTCGTCGCAAGCTGCCGATCAGCAGCGAACACAATCGAATGGACCAAGCGAAGCCAGAGGACGAAAACGCAAAGGACCTTCTGCGCATCAATGCCAAACTTGCCAAAAGCAATTTTCCCGAGCCTTCGAGTTGAAGTCGCACATGAAAACCCACACAGACGAGCATCCCTTTCAGTGTACGGTCTGTGGCAAAGCGTTCGCCCGACAACGTGACTGCAAAAGACACGAGGAGTCGCATAGCGGCGAAAGAAAATTCATCTGCCAGGGAGTTCTCGAGAATGGAGAGCAATGGGGATGCTTGAAAAGCTTCGCCAGAGCTGATGCTTTGAGTCGACATTTCCGGTCTGAAACTGGCCGTGCCTGCAGAAAGTCTTTGCTTAATGAACAAGCAAGACAGTCGGGAGAGAGCACACCGGGCGGGAGGGACGTTGAGATGAACGATTGAAGGCACCAGCCCGCGCCCTCTCGACGTACTCTTGAACGATCACGCTCTCCAAAGCAAACATGGCGTTCGTGAGATCCGCGGCGTGGCTCGAGAGAGCGTCTTCGATCTCCCAGCATGCCGAGCAGGTATGACTCGGGCGCACTGCAATTTCGTGCGAAGGTGTGACACGTGAAGATATGGCACACGAAGATATGACAAGTCAACATACAGTAAACGACTTACCAGGCTCTCCGAAGACTAGACCGAGTGCTTTACCTCCTTGGGTTACTTGAGAGCAAATCGGTGAATTCAACTTACAATCGGTCTTTCGAGGTGGAAGAAAGGACGCACTAACGCCTGTAACAGACCTGGTGCTCGTTTGTACGTCTTGCGTTTGCCCGTACGACTCAGTTATCTTGTCGTTGCTTCTCTTAGCTCATTGACTCGATTGTCGCCATGCCAGATTCCAGACCATCGGTGCCGTCCTTCGATCTGCATTTGAGAGCCTCTTCAAGTGATGGCACTCAAATCATATACAACTCTCACATAGTGGCAATGTCGACCCGTGTAATAGTGCACCATCGCCGTCACAATCATCGTCACCACCACCGCAGCAGCATCGTAAGGTCGTCTCCGCTGGATTGCTCGGGATAGTGAGCAGGGTTGCTGTGTGCTCAAAGTCGATTCTCATTTAGTGCTTCAACAAACCACAATACGGCATTCGATAGCTAGTCGTCAGTAGGCAGTAGCATTGCAGAGCATACGAGCTTGGAACCCAACTCTTCTTGTACAAGTGCGTGGGAAGTACTAGGATCGACTCAAGACCTCTTGCGTGCTTCGCAGGCTCCAAGATGCACCGATTTCGCCCTCGATGCTCCAGTCCACTTTTGCTACTTTGGAGCGAGTGGTACTTGCCTAAGAACTTTGTCTCTAGAGGGCTCGAGCCGCAACTCGGTCTCTCGTGCTCAAAAGACCTGTGATCATGCGGAAAGCACCTAGTCAATCGTGTTGATAATTTGACCTAAAGAAAGAAAACAAATGTCAAGAGGGACTCGTACGTTGCCAGTAGTGTGCGAAGCTGATAGGAAGCAAATGCTCAGCAGTGGTAGTGCGGTCAGTTTTGAGACTCTGGGTGTAGCTTCCAACAGATGGCTGATAGAGGTGTTACTTTGGCCCCAAACCAGACCGTATACATGTGCCCAGTTCTCCTCTCCGTACCGCAACATCAGGCGATGGGCCGACTTTTGCGGCCTCAAGATGGCATTGTCGGCGTGGCACCGCACAACATTGCTGCGGCGCGTACGAAGAAGGCAAATCCGAGCGTGTCACAGAGGCGGCTGTTCTCCATCTGGAAGTCGACCGCGTAAAACGACTTCGAAGAGGGTGGTATAAGAGCTGAGGCCCGCCGTGGACGTCAGTCGAAGGAGACGCCTCCTCCCATCCTTTGCGAAGTCGAAGAAGCCATGTTGCGGGTGATGTTGCCTTGCCAGTGCGAAGGCAATCTTGGCGGCAAGTCTCGCCGACCTGCCTCAGTCCGGATTTCTGGACAAGGACTTCCGTGCGCCGGGGTTTCGAACTTCACCTCTCCCAAAAGAAGACTTTGCCGGCGTAAACATCCTCCTCCCGCTCTGTTCAGTCGCTGCCATCAGCAAAACAGAATGGTTCTCCGAAAGATGCCCCTCTGAGGCTCTCGCGGCAACTGACGGGCTGACCATGGATCTGCCGAGGGAAACATCACGAACATCCACTCCCAGCCTCTTCTTTCAGCCGCAGACATTGACAGTGGAGTTCGCAGTCTGCCGACGTCAACGCATCCAGCGATGGCAGCTCTGATGCCCGATGCTTTCCGTCTCCGCGTGGAGAAGTCTGGGGAAGTCGATGGAATCCGCGTGGTGCACGAGGTAGGTTCGCCATGGCTACCGGGCTGCCCTTGACCTTGAGCAGATTTGCCCAAGGGAAGTAGACCCGGGTGCCATGACTTGCCATGATCTACCGCTGTGTCATCTGTACTACTTTCATGCTACTTGCTCCCAGCGGCTAGTGATGAACATCCTCACCCGCGTGGATCTGGAAGAGGCCGACGGGATTTGAGACGAAGTTAAATACGACTACTTCTACGCCGCAAGAGGGGAAGTCTGGCATCAGAGTATTACCTCTCCTCAGCACATACATACGAGACCTGTTTTGCCCTTGCAAAGTCGCCGCTTCAACCTCTCCCTCTCACAGCACTTGCATCTGAGTCGCGTGATCAACCACTATGGCCACCATCGACGAGAAAAAGGATCAGGCCTTCGAAGAACACATCGAGGATGCCGACTTCCAGAAAGAAAATTCCACCTTCGACACAGTGACAGCACTGTCTGAAATCGAAGGCACCGCGGCGTCAACGGCAGCCTGGCTCATCTCCATCACCGTCTCTCTGGGAGGCTTCCTTTTCGGTACGTATTCCACACCATATTGGAGACACGCAATGAAGCAGTCTGACACCAGGGTGGATTAAGGTTACGATACCGGCTATATCTCCTCCGTCCTCGTGAGCATCGGATCATCACTCGGCCATGAACTCTCGTCTAGCGAACAAGAACTTGTCACCTCTCTCACATCTGGAGGCGCCTTGGTCGGCGGCGTCTTCGCCGGTCTTGCAGCAGACAAGTATGGACGAAAGTGGCCTATCTGGGCCGCGTGTGCTGTCTTTGTCGTGGGAACCGTACTTCAAACCGCATCATACCACGTCCCTCAATTCGCAGTCGGTCGCTTCGTGGTGGGACTGGGTGTTGGATCCGCAGCGATGATCGTACCGCTCTACATTGGAGAACTGGCCCCTGCGAAGTATCGAGGTCGGATGATCGCTTTCAACAACATGTCTGTCACATTCGGCCAGCTTGTGGCAAGCGCGATAGGAGCTGGACTGGCAGAAGTACCCGGTGATGGATGGAGAGGGACAGTCGGCATTGGCGCCGCACCAGCCATTGCACTTGGAATTATGCTCCTGTGGTGCCCCGAGAGTCCTCGTCAGCTTGTTGCGCACGGCAAGACTGAAGCCGCCGAGAAGGTTCTGCTCAGGATCTACCCATCCTCCACTCACGAGATGCGTCTGGCTAAGATCCAATCCATTGAAATGTCCCTCGAAGAGGCAACGTCATCCATCGCACGCGAATCGCTCTGGACGTCGTTCAAGCGCATCTTCCAAACCCCAGCTACCGGTCGCGCCGTCTTAACAGCATGTGTTGTCATGGCCATCTCTCAGCTGGGAGGCTTCAACACGCTCATGTACTACAGCGCTACTCTCTTCGCGATCGTCGGGTTCAAGAATGCAGCAGCAGTTGCCATCACTGTGTCCGCTACCAACTGGGTGTTCTCTGGAGTCAATCTTATTCTGGTCGATCGCTTCGGCCGTCGCATTCTACTGGTTGTTACTGTCATGGGCATGGCCATATGTATGCTTGTTGCTGCTGTCGCTTTCCACTGGATACCAATCAATCTGGATACTCTCGAGTTGGAGACTGAGAACGCTGGCTGGGCGGGAAACCTTGTCTTGGTCACCATAATCCTCTACGTTGGGTTCTTTTCTTCTGGTGTTGCGACCATTGCTTGGATTGGAACTGAACTCATTCCTCTGGAAGTGCGAGCTCTCGGCACGATGCTGAACACCGTCACCTGCTGGAGCACGAACATCATCATCGCATCAACTTTCCTGAGCATGATGAAAGGCATCACGCCGTCTGGAGCATTTGGCTTCTACGCAGGCATCTGCTTCACAGGCTGGGTATTCATCATCTTCTGCTACCCAGATGTCAAGGGAATGCCGCTCGAGACGATTCGACACGTGTTCGAGCATGGATTTGGGCTGAGATATTCGAAGCAATGGCAGAGGGAGAACAAGGGGATGGCGAGGCAGGCGCAACAGGCTTTTGGTCATTGAGGCCATCGACTGAACAAACTAATCGGTCGGAGGAAGTCTTACACTTCTGCCCAATCAAGTATGGCTATAGACGATTCTAGCGTGAGCAAGCAAAGGATATCTACAACTTCTGAGCAGGAGCATTCTCATTGTTGCACGATCTACCGTATCATGGTCCGAATCGCACCGAATCGATCGATCGCTCCGGTTCGACCTCTCAAACTGAACATGGAGGTAGTAAGCGTCTCTCCACGAGCTCCAATAGATGTCTTGCTCTTTCGTGGAGGTGGCTCTGCAATCCCTTGCTCAATTTCTCAAATTCTCGAGAAAGGTCGCTGCTGCTGTGTGAACCAATAGAAACTTGTGCTACGTGGAATCGATTGGTTCATGCGAGAAGTCGCATTCTCTATGAGAGCACGTTGCAACGTCAGCCAGATGGAGCCTTGTCTCAACAGAGCCACAGTCGCATCGTTGATGATCAATGCTCGGATGTGTGCATGGTGGAAGCGTGCAGATATGTATGGCATTACTTCAACTCCATCGCTCCATCACTCCTCATCGCACTACCCTGCTTTCTGGCTGCCCTGGAAAGCATCGATTCTTCCACAGCATCGCTTCGAGAGATCGTCTCATGAGGCTTTCAGCTTCCTTCATTGGAACACCTGGAGCCGTGCTGCTGATGATGATAGGCCCCCAAAAACAGAGGACGGAGAGCACGGCTACCATGCTTCTGTTTATGATGCTCATCTATACAACAAACTGAGCTTTGATCCTACATCTTTCCACTTGCTGTGATGGCAATAGAACGCCAAATTCCATGGCCATTGGGTTCGAGACGCACATCGGTGCAAAATTACCGCTGCAGGAGAACACAGCCATCCTGTACATACTTGTAAGGTGAGAGTATCTCACAGGGGAATCCTTCTGAGTACTTCGATTCATGATATGGCGACTCAGGATCCTGTCGGAGCACAACCGGTGGCTCTGCCTTATGCAGGATATCATGCAGCTTGGTAAAATCGAAAATTTGAGGCACTCTGCGCGTGAACCAATGAATTCATCGGCTCTCTGTAGGAGGAGGTGGCTCTGCTGCGATCTCACAGCAACGGAGAACTGAGAGAAAGCGTCTTTCTTGGTACGAGCCAATGAGGCTTGTGCTACGCGTCATTTATTGGTTCACGCGGAGAGCAGTACTATCCCTCCAGAATTCTACTTTGTAGGGCTTAGTAGCAAAGTAGCAGAGCCACATTGTCTAGTATTTGGCGAAGTGATACAACAGTCAAAATTCTCCGAGCCGGTAGGCGGTGCACAGGAAGATCGAATGTTTCGCAGCATCCCGATTGCCTCTATTCGGTTCAGTTCAACACTATAGGATGATAGAGTCACGGCATTAGAACAGAGTTTTGAAGTCAGAGGATGGGGCATGCCGTCTGTTCACCGTCTGCTGAACTACATGAGTGTAGCATATGACTGTATGCAACATGATTGCACAAGAACCAACTGAGCCGGGTTGAGATCCGCGAGTTCGCAGTACACACTCTATGGCCTCGCGCTCGACTATTGCCACATCCCACTTGGCCGGGTGTGAGTGCTACAATCTCCAATCGTTTTCAGTCAAGCTCTTTGTAGAAAGATAAGCATTGCTGAAGCACAGGATTATACCTCCAGCTTGTGCTCAACCGCCTCAACCTCCAGCTTATGCTCAATCCCAATGCGTTGTTGAAGGATTTCCATCCTCTTCTCGAACTCCTCCTCTTCTTTCCACGTGAACGGACTCTTACTGGCGAACAGAAAGTCAATCTGCTCGAGCGATCGTCCAGCAGTCTCCGGCACGAAGACATAGGTGAGGGGAATATAGACAATCATCGCTGCGCCGAACACATAAAATGTCTTCTCGCTGATGCCGCTGAACATGACCGGAACCAGCAAGCTGCCGCCCCCATACCCGATGGCCCAGCCGGCGACACCGAATGCATTCCCCTTCGCTCGCATCCATGTTGGGAAGATTTCCGTGGGGTAGATGAACGGTATCATGAGCCAGGATGCGCTGAAGACCAAGACGTATATGAAGACGAATGCTGCTGCCGCAGTGCCGTACGCCTGTCGAGAGTCGGGATTGTCGTCAGCCGCTCGTTGCATGCCCCCGATAATGAAGAGTATAACACTCAAGGCTGCAGATCCCCAGTAAATGGTGATGCGTCGACCCAGGCGATCTACGAGAGCCGCATTGATTGCTGTTCCGATGATACCCAGTGATAGAGCGAGCGCTGTCATCCAGCCGGCCTTCTGGTCATCGAAACCGGCAGTGCGAAAGATAGTTCCCGAGTAGATGACGACAGCGGCGATTCCAGTACCGTACTGCATTAGGACCTGAAGCCAGAAAGCCAGTTGGATGCGGCGCCCTAGATGAATATCTCCTGAGCCGATACCGAAGAACATTTTGAAGTAGTTGGAGGAAGAGGTTTCGTGTTCCATTTCGACGACGGCAATAATCTCCTTGTATTCCTCGATAACGTCCGGATGTTCTGGATCATCGTTGCCTCTCAGCTTGGTGATGATTGCAAGAGCCTCCTCTGTTCTCCCATTCTTGACGAGCCATCGAGGAGACTCTGGGATGATCAACGTGCCAAGTACCAACAGCACTACCGGAATGGTCTGCGTGGCGAAGAGGAAACGCCAACGGAATTGTCCGTGGCCAATATCTTTTGTGAATGATAGGCCATATCCGAGCCAAGCTTCGAATGCAATACCAGAGAAGTTTGCGAGACTGATGGGCTATATGTGAGTAGAGGACTACACCTGAGCGGGAGAGAAGACTTACAAAGTCAGACAGATGACTCTACCCCTGTGCGCCGCTGGAGACAGTTCGGCTGTCCACAAGGGTGCGATGACAATCAGGAAAGCGACACCGACTCCAGCAATGATGCGAGCCACAAGAATGAAAGCGAGATTCGTGGATGCGGCTTGCAAGATGACACCGGTCATGCACCAGATCGATGCCATCCATAGACCTTTGATACCTGCTGCGTCATCAGCATCAAGAACCGAGAAGTGCCACGTTAGTTGACATGACTTACGTCCATATCGGTCGGCGAATTGGCCTGCCCAGAAGGCACCCAAAAGCGAGCCAGCGTAGTAGATACTGGCAATGCCACCTTGCTTGGTAGGGTTCGTGACTGTACCGTCTCGAGTACCATATCCCATTCGATGAATGAACTCTGGAGTGGAATTGACGGCGCCAATCACACCCTGGCTCATGCCTTCGTAAGCAATGGCACATGCTGAGACCGCCGTGATGAGAGTCATCAGCCGGGAGGCAGAGAGACGCTGCCAAAGCGGTCCAGAGGACTTGTGCTGTGCGAACATGCTGACGGCAGATTGTCGGTTAGGGAGGAAGCGGTGGGTGAACACACTGTGTTGACCATGGAATCTTTTACCTTTATGTAGCAGATCTGTGCTCTACCCCGGATTCTCGCCCCGCATCACAAACCACATGGCTTCCAGGGACGGAGGTATCTCCACCACATGCGCATACATAATAAGTACCGTTCGCGTGCCGTGTAGGAGGAGTCGTGTCGAATATCGTCTCGAAACACCGCATTGGGCGGGTGGCGAAATTTCCTTACGAAGACTAGTCTCAGCCTTCATCCCTTGGCACGACGCTAAGCCCCTTCGAGGGCGGACTGTAGTTCCCCACAAACGTCATGTGTTGTGGGGTACCTTAGTCTCTCTCTCTCTCCAACATTGCACCCCTTTTTCGACACGATTCAAACTCGACACGATGGTATCTTGATACGATTCGGCAACCAGACTTTGACAGACACTGCTCTTGATACTCTAACGAGACCATCGGATGGGGAGACTACGCTCGTCCCGGGGATGGTAAGGGCAAAGGCGATCTGCCAGTAGCTAACTACTACTACAGATCCTGCAAAGCAACTGTTCGTCTCGGCAGAAGCTGACACGGACGCACAGTCTGGTTTGCCGGCGACGCCACGTGAAATGTTCGTGCAGGCCCATCGGATATACGCCATCATCGCTCATTGAAATGGTCAGGTGATGAGACGAGACCAACGTGCACGCAATGTCGCAAACGCCACGAAGACTGTCGATACGACGACGCTTTCAAGATCGTACAGCTGCGGCCACACCGAGATCAACCGACACCGAGAGGAGACCGAGATCAACCGACACCAACAGCGTCAGCCGGCACTGGCTCTGTCCAGCATGAGTCAACGTCGCCAACACAGCATACCCCAGGGCGAAGCCTTGTACCTCCCAGCCCCATCCTCCCCTTTGACGAGCGCAGGTTGTGGGCGGCCCCATCTCCCCAGTCCGGCTTCAATCTGCAGTACAGCGATGCGATCCACCTCCAGCACTTTACCGCCGAGCTGGGACGTTGGCTAGATTGCACCGACGCCGCACATCAGTTCACAACTAAAATCCCGCGATTGGCGCAAGATGAGGAGATCCTCATGCGAGCGGTAGTATGCTTTGCAGCGCGCCATGTGAGGCAAGCAGAAGCGGCGGCGCAAGCTCATGAGGACTGCGTCCGGCTCTTGATCCCTAGACTGGCCGCCGCTAACGTTGCTTCCGACGTCGCCGTGCTTTGCTCGATAGTCATCCTTCGTGTATTCGAACAATTAGACGGCAAGCTTGCTATTGACCCCTATGAAGCTCAATCATCGCTCACTGACCGAACCGTTCTAGTCGCCGAAAGCGGTACCGATCACGAGAATCATCTTGCTGGGTGCTCTGCCCTACTGCAATCCTCCCAGGGCCTGCATATCGACTTCGACGCTCCGCAGCTCCACCATGCCGCTTTCTGGGTCTATGTGCGACAAGCCATGTACAACGCCTGTATTTACCAGCATCCACCAGATCTGAACCTGAGTGTTGGGATGGCGCCGATTCTACCGCGACCCGCACAAGGCCTCGATGACGAAACACGGCTGGAAACTTCATGGGCCAATGCCATCGTGTGGCTGACAGCCAAGATAATGCGGTTCTGCTTCCAGAGCTCCGTGCAGAGTCCCGGACAGCGCAAGGTCGTTTGGGACGAGTTATCCAATGCGCTGGATCAATGGAATCACCAGAAGCCGGCGTCGTTCGAACCTCTTTGGCAAGATCAGTCTTCGACTGCCGCAGAGACATCACCATTCCCAACTATCGTCTGTCTGAGAGATTGGCATGGTATGTCCCCGACCACGACGAGGCGTATAGAGACTCACCTTTGCTAGTCATGGCATTTGGCTTCTATCATCTTGCCCGCTTACTCCTGGTCGTGTACCAACCCGTCGTCAGATTCGCCATACGGCCGCTCGGTGTAAAAGACGCAAACATTAAGGAGACTTTGCATCATGCGAGACTCATCTGTGGTGTCTGCCAAAGCAATTTTGATGTGGTCCCTTCACTGATCACTCTTTGCCATACTTGTTTCATCTGTAGGATCCCATGCACGAGAGCGTGAAGAATGTATGCACTGACGAACTGGGCAGGGGGTTCACTACTACAATCGACTGAAGAAAGAGAGCCATTGATTCAGCTGTTGGCCCAGGTTGAACTGAAGCATGCATGGCCTACAGCCTGGATTGCAACAGCACTGCGCGAGGAATGGGCGTTGCAGGATTCGACCGTTTGAAGTGTGTCATGAACCTATTCGCCATCACTAAACGATATTACACCGTACTTCCCGGTACGCAACCAACCCCCTCCCGGAGACTCCTTGTCCAGCGCTCTCACTGGATCCTCCGACTCCAGTCCTACACACACATCCGCTTTGTTCGTCCGCAGCGCAAGCACTTTGAGTCCGCTCCTGGCTCCCAATGGACCCAGTGCGGACTTGAACGGCGTCGTGTGCGGCCAGAGACCATCGCCCGTCAGTTTGCGATAGTTCAAGTCTCCCTTAAAAATCACCAGGTCCCTTCCGCGGAGATAGCTCAAGAGGTCTGCGGATCTGGTCGGCATTTCCGAGAACGCCGAGCCTGTGGTCCAGAACCAGTGCTGCGTTATGGTGATTTTTCCCGTCGATATGAGCTGCGCTATCCGATTACACAAGGGGTCGATGAATTCACGAGTCGGGAATGTCTCCTCTGATCCGAGCATAGTCATCAACGACTCGAGATCGGCGGGGGTCGCATCGCTCACAAACCAGGGGAACACCTTGGTATGTAGCGTCACCTCCTTCGCGAAGTCTTGATCAAGCAGGTACACGGCCAGAACCAGATCGGTAAGCAATTCGAACCCGGCATTGTCGAGGACTATGTCGATGTGGCGGTGGCTCGATTCGTAGGCGGGAGACGTCATGTACGACCATAATTGATCAAGGTCGTCATCAACGACCATGGCGGTGGAAGCTTTCTTCTTCTGTAGCGACTGGAGGTCCTCAAATGTCGGCCGGCTCAGCAACGACAAGTCGGTTGCGTTCCCCCACAATGCGACTTGCATCATGTCCGAGAACTTCTTGAAGCTCACCACGTCGCTGACGTCTTCTTGCCGGGGGCTTCGTTGAATGTTGATATTGTACTGTGCCGCGAGCTCCTCCACTGCCGTCCGGGAGTTGGTAAAGGATGAATCCTTTTGCTCCTTGAAGATATCGTGGCCGTGCCAATACACACTCCCGCCGAAAAGTGCCTGTACCCGGCGGTAAAGGTAGCACTCAGCAAAAAGCCAAGGCGCAGCTCGCCACGAGAGCTGCGATGATGCCCCGAGGCGCTTGTTGTACCATCGCTCGTCGACGTCGCGGTGGAGATCGAGTGGTGTCAATCTGTCGTCGCTGGCAATCTCCTGCCGCAAGATTCGGAGCTGATGCTGAATCTCTATTCCCTCGGATTTCTTTGATGCGCTGATGGAGTTTTTGGCCAGCGACGAGCCCACGGAGTCGACCATGTCCTGGACTAGACGTTCCCAGCGCGTTCGTGCTGTTTCCTGCGCCATGGTGCCCTCGTCGGAGGTCCATACCGGCCGGACATCCTCTGGTCTTGTCATTGCGGAATCTCGTAAAACTTATAATTGATTGTGTGCAGCTGTCACCGTCTGGATCATTTGACGTTGGGAAGACCTCTGTTGAACATGCAGGAAATATATATTACAACTCTCTCCCTATGCACTTTGTTGCAGCAGCTGCAAGGTACGCTTTTGAGTTGCAGCCATCCAATCAGCGAACTTGGCGATGCGGACGTCACGAACTTCCCGATATGGTCATTCGAGTCGAGACTCGGGTCGAGCGACTTTGGGTACGCATGTTGATCGAGACTTGCCCGAGCATGGGATGGGTGTAAACAGCGTCGGCATATAAGGGAACTCTGTTGTCCCGGTGTACGCCCAAAGGTCCAACACACAATCAGAACCAGTACGATACCATGGCAAAAGACACTTTCCCCAAATTGCCGAATGGCGCACATCAGGCTAGTGGCAATCACACGAATGGCAACGCCATGGCGAACGGACATCCAAAGTCGGGCGGCCTGGACCTGACGGTGCTGGGTCTCAACAGCGGGACATGTATGGACGGGATCGACTGTGCGCTCGTGCGATACCGGCAGAGCAGCCCCGAGGCGCCTTTGCACATGCAATTGTTACATGTTGGTCTCTCCCTCGCCGTCATAACAAGAAGTACTACGAAGACTGACGAGATGATTACCATCTCTCTAGTACGATGAACTCGAAGTTCCAGAACAGATCAAAACCACAGTCCTATCCATGCTCCGCTCAACCCAGACAACACCTTCAGAAATGTCACAAGTCAACGTGCAACTCGGACACATGTTCGCCGACGCCATTGAATCCTTCTGCTCCAAATTCCGCGTGGAGAAATCGAGCATCGACCTCATCGGATCGCACGGTCAGACTATCTGGCTCTTATCCATGCCGAAGAAAGGCGAAACACAATCCGCCTTCTGCCTCGGCGAAGGCACCGTCATAGCCGCCGCCACGGGCATCACGGCCGTCACGGATTTCCGCATGGCGGAACAAGCGGTCGGACGGCAGGGCGCGCCGCTGGTAGCCCTCATCGATGGCTTACTCCTACATCATCCGACACGCTTGAGGGTATGTCAAAACATCGGCGGGATCGCGAATCTCTGTATCATCCCGCCAGACTCCGAGGGTGGTGTCGACGCCATGGTCGATTGGGATTGCGGGCCGGGGAACATGTTCATCGACCACGCGATGCGGTATTTCACCGACGGGGCGATGGAGTATGATCGAGATGGCGCTTGGGGCGCACAAGGGACCGTAGACCAAGAAATCGTCGACGCGTTTTTGGACGGGAATTGGTACGTCAACCACCCGCCGCCCAAAACGACCGGCCGCGAAACTTTTGGCGACAATGAGGGCCAGATGCTCGTGAAGCAGTGTCTGGATAAGGGCCTATCCAAATACGACACCATAGCCACGATAACACGAATCACAGCGCAAAACATCGTGCGCCAATACCAGACATTCTTCCCCTCCTGGCGGAAAATCGACGATATATTCATGTGCGGCGGCGGCGCTCGGAACCCGAATATCGTCTCGTACCTCCAGCGCAGTCTGCCTGACGTACGGATCAAGTCATTAGACGAGACGGGTGTGCCGAGCGATGCCAAGGAGGCGGTTTCTTTTGCGCAGCAGGCTGTGGAGGCTGTGTTGGGAAGGGCGGCGCTGGTGCCGGTGAATAGTGATACGTTGACGCCGAATACTATTAGTGGGAAGATTGCGCCGGGGGTGGGGTGGAGGGGGTTGATGAGGATGTAGAT